>CM041797.1:1651272-1711272 GCA_023376895.1 Aspiorhynchus laticeps | reverse complement strand
AATCTCTTGAATGATTCAGTGACTCACTCAAGATTGACTCGTTTCATTACTGGATGAATCAGTGTTTTTGAATCAATCTCTTCAATGAATGATTCAATGACTCACTTAAGATTGACTCGTTTCATTACTGGATGAATCAGTGTTTTTGAACGAATCTCTTGAATGAATGATTCAATGACTCACTCAAGATTGACTCGTTTCATTACTGGATGAATCAGTGTTTTTGAATCAATCTCTTGAATGAATGATTCAATGACTCACTCAAGATTGACTCGTTTCATTACTGGATGAATCAGCGTCTTTGAACAAATCTCTTGAATGATTCAATGACTCACTTAAGATTGACTCGTTTCATTACTGGACAAATCAGTGTTTTTGAACGAATCTCTTGAATGAATGATTCAATGACTCACTCAAGATTGACTCGTTTCATTACTGATGAATCAGTGTTTTTGAACAAATCTCTTGAATGAATGATTCAATGACTCACTCAAGATTGACTCGTTTCATTACTGGATGAATCAGTGTTTTTGAACAAATCTCTTGAATGATTCAATGACTCACTTAAGATTGACTCGTTTCATTACTGGATGAATCAGTGTTTGTGAAAGAATATCTTGAATGAATGATTCAATGACTCACTCAAGATTGAGTCGTTTCATTACTGGATGAATCAGTGTTTTTGAACGAATCTCTTGAATGATTCAAAGACTCACTCAAGATTGACTTGTTTCATTACTGGATGAATCAGTGTTTTTGAACGAATCTCTTGAGTGAATGATTCAATGACTCACTCAAGATTGACTCGTTTCATTACTGGATGAATCAGTGTTTTTGAACGAATCTCTTGAGTGAATGATTCAATGACTCACTCAAGATTGACTCGTTTCATTACTGGATGAATCAGTGTTTTTGAACAAATCTCTTGAATGAATGATTCAATGACTCACTCAAGATTGAGTCGTTTCATTACTGGATGAATCAGTGTTTTTGAACGAATCTCTTGAATGATTCAAAGACAGATACATTTTAACAGCTGCTTCTCTCCACCTACTGGCACAACAATGTAATCGATCGTTATTTGAAGCTTCAAATTACTTTGAAAAGGTGATTTACTCTGTTTTGATCAGAGTTTATACCCAAACTCTTCTTATACTTGTGTTTTTGGTGTGAGTTTGATGGAGCCGGGTCTGATCTGCAGGTATCATCTGCTGAAGACCCATCAGCTTCCTCTGGACTCCTTCCTCGTGGTGCTGAAGATGATGAAGGTGGAGGACGTGGACGTCGACGAGGTTCAGTGCATCCTCGCCAACCTCATCTACATGGTGAGACGCACGTGTCACTTCCTGTCGGGCGTCAGGGGCGGGACTTGATTCCAAAACACAGTTTTACAATGTATCGTTCTGTGTTACAGTCCGTTAATAAGTTACATTGTGTCATTTCAGGCTGAATTATTCATATTTTGAATTGGCTTTTATTTATATATATATTTTTTGTCTTCATTTTGATTGTTAGTATATTTTTGTCATTTTTATTAGTTTTTTTATATTACTATTTAGGTTTAATTTACTTTTAGCTTTATTTTAAAATTTATTTAAATATTGATTCTTAGTATTTTTTGTCATTTTTATCAGAAAATTTGCCAGGTATGTTTACACATACTGTGTCTCAGTGACAAGACACAGATAATAAAAGAATAATATACAAATATACAATTTTTTTTATATATTATAGATTTTTTATATTACTCTTTAGGTTTAATTGACTTTTATTTTTAGTTTTAAACTTATTTAATTATTAATTTTTAGTATTTTTTGTCATTTTTAGTAGTTTTTAATATTACTATTTAGGTTTAATTTACTTTTAGTTTAAAATGTATTTAATTATTGATTTTTTTTTGTACTTTTTGTCATTTTTTATTAGTTTTTTAAATATTACTCTTTAGGTTGAATTGACTTTTAGTTTTAAACTTATTTAATTATTGATTTTTAGTATTTTTTGTCACTTTTAGTAGTTTTTATATTACTATTTAGGTTTAATTTACTTTTAGTTTTAGTTTTAAATTTATTTAAATATTTATTTTAGTATTTTTTTTGTCATTTTTAGTCGTTTTTTATATTACTCTTTAGGTATAATTTAGTTTTAAATTTATTTAAATTAGTTTTATAACTTAAAATTTTTTGTCCACTAAAAAAAAAAATGCTATGATGTATAAATATTAAATTTAAAGGTGTTGTGATCAATGTCTGCACCATTACATCATGCATAAAGGGCTGTTTCAAACACTCGTCCGTCATTGGTCAGTCAGTCAGGTAGCCCCGCCCCAAACTCAGGTGATTGGTGGAGTCAGAAGTTGACTCGTCACTCAAACAAACAGATCAATGTTATGAAAGCGTCACAGAATCAGTGTTTCGCTCAATGACTAATAACTCTGAAATATTTCAAATTATATTTATTTATATCATTTTACATTAAACTGATCAGAAATTGAGGAGAGGTTACTTGCACGATATAATTTCTATATTATTATTATTTTATTGTATTTTTTTTTTAAATATAACACATTTTCTGCCTTTATTTTAATTTTAGTTGAATTTTTAGTAATTTAAATTGTACAATTTTTTGATTTTTTTATTATTACTATATAGGTTTACTTTTATTTACTTTAATTCTTAAAAAAAAAAAAATATTTTAAAAAAGTTTGTTTTATTTCAATTTTAGCTTTTTTTTTCTCTAGATAATCATTTTAGTGCTTTAACTTGCACTTATTTGAGTGTGTTGCCATGGCAACATTCCTGATTATCCTCGTTATTTTTCTTCTTTTTATAATTAGCATCTCAAATGATATTTATTTATAGCATTTTACATTAAACTGATCAGAAATTGAGGAGAGGTTACTTGCACGATATAATTTCTATATATTGTTATTTTGTTTAAATATAACACATTTTCTGCCTTTATTTAAATTTTTAGTAATTTCATGTTTACTAATTTTTAGATTTTTGAATATTACTATATAGGTTTACTTTTATTTACTTTTAATTCTTTAAAAAAAAAAAAAAAAAATTTTTTTTTTAAGTTTTTCAATTTTAGCTTAATTTTTTTTCTCTAGATAATCATTTTAGTGCTTTACCTTGCACGTATTTGAGTGTGTTGCCATGGCAGCATTCCTGATTATCCTCTGGTTAGTTGCTCATCTCTTATATTTCAGCGCTCGAGCATGTTTTGAGTAGCTCCAGTGTATTTCTGCAGGTCTGAGGTGTTTCTCTCTGTCTCAGGGTCACATCAAGGGTTATATTTCCCATCAGCACCAGAAGCTGGTGGTCAGCAAGCAGAACCCGTTTCCTCCGCTGTCCAGCGTGTCCTAACCTCAGCTCCCAGAATGCACCTGTTCTCCTCAAACACGCCGGTCCTCGGCGGTTCATCCTCATTTTATGTTCTTTAATTGATTATCAAATAAAAGTCACACTGTTTTGTACATTTGTGTGTTTTATTTCATGCTGCTGCGGCTCATGCACAGAGCATAATCATAATATTTCACCTCAAATATTCTGCATAAAGACGCGAAACCCTGTTTTTAAATTTAAGATAATTTTTATTGTAACATTATATTAATTAGTAGTTAATCACACTTCAGTTACAAAGAAACAGCATTAAATTAAACACTGAAATAGTATTTTCTTGTGAAACATACAATAGCTTTATTTACAACTTCAAATTGTATTTTTTACAGTGCAGATGTTTTCGTTTGTATGTGGTTCAATACATTTATATTATTTTAAATCACTATAAACATGATTGATCTCTGCATCATTACATTGAACTGAACTGCGAAACTGACTTTTTCAAACACTCGTCTGTCATTGGTCAGTCAGAGAGAAAGCCCCGCCCCAAAAACAGGTGATTGGCTGAGTCAGAAAATGACACGTCACTCAAACAAACAGAGCAATGTTTTGAAACTGCTTTACAGTGTTTTTTAATGTTTTTAAAGAGTCTCTTCTGCTCATCAAGCCTGCATTTATTTGATCCAAAGTACAGTAAAATTGTGAAATATTTTTAGTATTTAAAATAACTGTTTTCTATGTGAATATGTGTTAAACTGTAATTTATTTCTGTGATCAAAGCTGTATTTTCAGCATCATTACTCCAGTCTTCACTGTCACATGATCTTCAGAAATCATAATAATATGCTGATTTACTGCTCATAAACATTTATTATTATTATCAATATTTAAAACAGTTGAGTATGTTTGTTTTCAGGATTCTTTGATGAATAGAAATATCCAAAGATCAGCATATATCTGAAATAAAAAGCTTTTTTAACATTATACACTATAAGCTTGGAGTCAGTATCATTTTGAGGGGGAGAAATTATAGAAATTAATACTTTTATTTAGCAAGGATGCTTTAAATTGATCAAAAATGATGATAAAGACATTTATAATATTACAAAAGATTTCTATTTCAGATAAATGCTGTTCTTCTGAACTTTTTATTCATCAAAGAAACCTGAAAAAAATTATACTCAGCTGTTTTCAACATAATAATAATAATAATAAATATTTTTTAAGCAGCAAATCAGTATATTAGAATGATTTCTGAAGGATCATGTGATCATGTAAAAATTCAGCTTTGAAATCACAGAAATAAATTACATTTTAAAATATATTCAAATAGAAATCAGTTATTTTAAATAGTAAAAATATTTCAGAATTTTACTGTTTTTGATGTATGAATGCAGGCTTGCTGAGCAGAAGAAATAAAAAAAAAACATTACAAATCTTACTGTTCAAAAACTATATTCAAATTTTTTGCTTTATGGTAATCAGAACTTGTTTGGGGGGGGGGGGGTAACTTGCACAATGTAATTTCTATATTTTATGGTGAAATATGACACATGTTCGTGAGATTCGCTCGTGTGCTTCAGCCAGTGTTCTCAGTTCATTAGAGTGGTTTCTTCATCATCATCATCATCATCATCATCATCATCATCGCTGCTGCTGCTGTTCTTTCTCAGCGGCGAGCAGCAGCGGTCGAAGCCAGTGCAGGTATCGGGACAGTTTGGTGAACAGCAGTCCATCATCACAGCCTCCAGCGGTCAGAGAAACACCGGTCAGGAACGCCGTCCTTCCCTCCACCGTCGCCACAGGACTCCCAGACTTCACATCACACGCCTTCGCTCCGCTCCGGACCGAGACCTCAGACCGAGGCTTCTGCATGCAGAACATCTTATTGGTCATCAGGAAGCTGAGGTTGAGAGCGTCTCGGCAGTCGTCCAATGAGAGGTAAGCGTGTGTGGCTCCGCCCGTGACCACGCCCTCTCGGCCCGCCCTCGTCAGGATGTTCTCGCTGTAGTCCTTCTCCGGCAGACAGAGCGGGATGATGGAGGTGTTCTGTGTGAAGGGCTCCTGCAGCTCCAGGAAGGCCAGGTCATCATCCGGACCGGACACATAACGCTTGTGTGGCGTCCAGCTGGAGACACGCAGTGCTGCGCTCGAGTGACGGCCCGCTGGAGAACACAAGAACACAAACGAGGCTCTCGGGTCACTTACAGCAGGGTTACATATAAAATCATGCATACACTATATTGCCAAAAGTATTGGCACCCCTTCTAATGAACAGGTTTGACTACTTTAGTAATTTCTATGTGTACAAATCTTAATGTTAAAGCATATAATGATATTCTAGGAAATTGTGTGCTTCTAATATTATAGCAACAGTTTGGACTCTTTTCTATTCTAACATGACAATGTCTCTGTGTATTGATGTGGCTCCGCGGGGGGGCGTGCCCAGGCCTGCTGAACACGCCCCCGTTTCTTGACTCCGCCCCCCATGTCAAAACTGTGCCATGAAGTGAAGCGCAAAGGGAAAACAGTATTGCGAGCTCACGCTTGACTGAAACACAAAATAAATGGAGCTTTGCAAATGAATTAGATCTTATTTTTTTTGCAATCTTTATTTTTGTTTGCAAAACTATTTTTTTTTTGCTCAGTACTTTATTTTCTTTTGCAAAACTTTATTTTCTTTTGCAAAACTTTATTCTTTTGCATATATATGTGGCATTAAATTGACTCCATAGGTTAAGATGAGTGTGTTGTGTAACGCTGCTCACCGACAGTGACCCGCAGGTGCTTCAGCGCAGACATACACGTGGCCGACGTCAGAACAGACTTCCGTCCCAGAGCCGCACCGTGACACACAACGTCCCCGCTGGCGTTCACGAACTTCACCTGCAGCACAAAACACACCAGCATCATGCAGCTGCTCTTCTGATTGGCTGTTTGTTACGGTGGCCGAGAGAGCTCAATGCGCTGCAAATTAAAAAAAACACATGACAACACACATGCTGCAAATACTCACAATGCGACAAAACACAGAAACACGCTGCAAATACTCGCAACACAACTAAATACAAAAACGCGCTGACGAACAATAAGCTGACGAAATACACAATTACTGTAACTGTGAAAGGTTATGTAAGCTGGCAAACTTACTTTTACAACTTCCCTTAAAAAAACAAACCATGGTTTTACTATTAAAACAGAGGCCCTTGAGCAAGAACCGAACCCCCAACTGCTCCCCAATGGCTGCCCACTGCTCTGGGTGTGTGTTCACAGTGTGTGTGTGCACTTGGATGGGTTAAATGCAGAGCACAAATTCCGAGTATGGGTCACCATACTTGGCCAGACGTCACTTCACTCACACTCACACTCATAAATAAATTAATAAATAAATAAATAAATGTATTATTTAAAAAAGGTTATTTTAGTTAAACCATGGTAACCCCAAATTAACCATGGTTTTGCTACACTAACCATAGTTTAACCATAGTATTTGTACAAGTGTGGTTATACAAATGGTAATCAAAAAGCCAAAATAAAATATTACTACAATTATACTATATTAAAACCATGGATTATTTTCGTTTTGTTGGGGTCCTCCCATTGTGGTCTGTGCTATTTGCTGCGCATTTTTGTATTTGTATTTGTTGTGAGTATTTGCAGCATGTTTTTGTATTTGTATTTGTTGTGAGTATTTGCAGCATGTTTTTGTATTTGTATTTGTTGTGAGTATTTGCAGCGTGTTTTTGTATTTCTATTTGTTGTGAGTATTTGCAGCGTGTTTTTGTTTTTGTATTTTTTGTGAGTATTTGCAGCTTGTATTTGTATTTGTATTTGTTGTGAGTATTTGCAGCTTGTATTTGTATTTGTTGTGAGTATTTGCAGCGTGTTTTTGTATTTGTATTTGTTGTGAGTATTTGCAGCTTGTATTTGTATTTGTATTTGTTGTGAGTATTTGCAGCGTGTTTTTGTTTTTGTATTTGTTGTGAGTATTTGCAGCGTGTTTTTGTATTTGTATTTGTTGCGAGTATTTGCAGAGTGTTTTTGTATTTGTATTTGTTGTGAGTATTAGCAGCATGTTTTTGTATTTGTATTTGTTGTGAGTATTTGCAGAGTGTTTTTGTATTTGTATTTGTTGTGAGTATTAGCAGCATGTTTTTGTATTTGTATTTGTTGTGAGTATTTGCAGCGTGTTTTTGTATTTGTATTTGTTGTGAGTATTTGCAGCGTGTTTTTGTATTTGTATTTGTTGTGAGTATTTGCAGCGTGTTTTTGTATTTGTATTTGTTGTGAGTATTAGCAGCGTGTTTTTGTATTTGTATTTGTTGTGAGTATTAGCAGCGTGTTTTTGTATTTGTATTTGTTGTGAGTATTTGCAGCGTGTTTTTGTATTTGTATTTGTTGTGAGTATTAGCAGCGTGTTTTTGTATTTGTATTTGTTGTGAGTATTAGCAGCGTGTTTTTGTATTTGTATTTTCTTGTGAGTATTAGCAGCGTGTTTTTGTATTTGTATTTGTTGTGAGTATTAGCAGCATGTTTTTGTATTTGTATTTGTTGTGAGTATTTGCAGAGTGTTTTTGTATTTGTATTTGTTGTGAGTATTAGCAGCGTGTTTTTGTATTTGTATTTGTTGTGAGTATTTGCAGCGTGTTTTTGTATTTGTATTTGTTGTGAGTATTTGCAGCGTGTTTTTGTATTTGTATTTGTTGTGAGTATTAGCAGCATGTTTTTGTATTTGTATTTGTTGTGAGTATTTGCAGAGTGTTTTTGTATTTGTATTTGTTGTGAGTATTTGCAGCGTGTTTTTGTATTTGTATTTGTTGTGAGTATTTGCAGCGTGTTTTTGTATTTGTATTTGTTGTGAGTATTTGCAGAGTGTTTTTGTATTTGTATTTGTTGTGAGTATTAGCAGCGTGTTTTTGTATTTGTATTTGTTGTGAGTATTTGCAGCGTGTTTTTGTATTTGTATTTGTTGTGAGTATTAGCAGCGTGTTTTTGTATTTGTATTTGTTGTGAGTATTTGCAGCGTGTTTTTGTATTTGTATTTGTTGTGAGTATTTGCTGCGCATTTTTGTATTTGTATTTGCTGTGAGTATTTGCAGCATGTTTTTGTATTTGTATTTGTTGTGAGTATTTGCAGAGTGTTTTTGTATTTGTATTTGTTGTGAGTATTAGCAGCATGTTTTTGTATTTGTATTTGTTGTGAGTATTTGCAGAGTGTTTTTGTATTTGTATTTGTTGTGAGTATTAGCAGCATGTTTTTGTATTTGTATTTGTTGTGAGTATTTGCAGCGTGTTTTTGTATTTGTATTTGTTGTGAGTATTTGCAGCGTGTTTTTGTATTTGTATTTGTTGTGAGTATTTGCAGCGTGTTTTTGTATTTGTATTTGTTGTGAGTATTAGCAGCGTGTTTTTGTATTTGTATTTGTTGTGAGTATTAGCAGCGTGTTTTTGTATTTGTATTTGTTGTGAGTATTTGCAGCGTGTTTTTGTATTTGTATTTGTTGTGAGTATTAGCAGCGTGTTTTTGTATTTGTATTTGTTGTGAGTATTAGCAGCGTGTTTTTGTATTTGTATTTTCTTGTGAGTATTAGCAGCGTGTTTTTGTATTTGTATTTGTTGTGAGTATTAGCAGCATGTTTTTGTATTTGTATTTGTTGTGAGTATTTGCAGAGTGTTTTTGTATTTGTATTTGTTGTGAGTATTAGCAGCGTGTTTTTGTATTTGTATTTGTTGTGAGTATTTGCAGCGTGTTTTTGTATTTGTATTTGTTGTGAGTATTTGCAGCGTGTTTTTGTATTTGTATTTGTTGTGAGTATTAGCAGCGTGTTTTTGTATTTGTATTTGTTGTGAGTATTTGCAGCGTGTTTTTGTATTTGTATTTGTTGTGAGTATTTGCAGCGTGTTTTTGTATTTGTATTTGTTGTGAGTATTTGCAGCGTGTTTTTGTATTTGTATTTGTTGTGAGTATTTGCAGCATGTTTTTGTATTTGTATTTGTTGTGCGTATTTGCAGCGTGTTTTTGTATTTGTATTTGTTGTGAGTATTTGCAGCGTGTTTTTGTATTTGTATTTGTTGTGCGTATTAGCAGCGTGTTTTTGTATTTGTATTTGTTGTGAGTATTTGCAGCGTGTTTTTGTATTTGTATTTGTTGTGAGTATTAGCAGCGTGTTTTTGTATTTGTTGTGAGTATTAGCAGCGTGTTTTTGTATTTGTATTTGTTGTGAGTATTTGCAGCGTGTTTTTGTATTTGTATTTGTTGTGAGTATTTGCAGCGTGTTTTTGTATTTGTATTTGTTGTGAGTATTTGCAGCACGTTTTTGTATTTGTATTTGTTGTGAGTATTAGCAGCGTGTTTTTGTATTTGTATTTGTTGTGAGTATTTGCAGCGTGTTTTTGTATTTGTATTTGTTGTGAGTATTTGCAGCGTGTTTTTGTATTTGTATTTGTTGTGAGTATTAGCAGCGTGTTTTTGTATTTGTATTTGTTGTGAGTATTTGCAGCGTGTTTTTGTATTTGTATTTGTTGTGAGTATTTGCAGCATGTTTTTGTATTTGTATTTGTTGTGAGTATTTGCAGCGTGTTTTTGTATTTGTATTTGTTGTGAGTATTAGCAGCGTGTTTTTGTATTTGTATTTGTTGTGAGTATTTGCAGCGTGTTTTTGTATTTGTATTTGTTGTGAGTATTAGCAGCGTGTTTTTGTATTTGTATTTGTTGTGAGTATTTGCAGCGTGTTTTTGTATTTGTATTTGTTGTGAGTATTTGCAGCGTGTTTTTGTATTTGTATTTGTTGTGAGTATTTGCAGCGTGTTTTTGTATTTGTATTTGTTGTGAGTATTTGCAGCATGTTTTTGTATTTGTATTTGTTGTGAGTATTAGCAGCGTGTTTTTGTATTTGTATTTGTTGTGAGTATTTGCAGCGTGTTTTTGTATTTGTATTTGTTGTGAGTATTTGCAGCGTGTTTTTGTATTTGTATTTGTTGTGAGCATTTGCAGCGCGTTTTTGTATTTGTATTTGTTGTGAGTATTTGCAGCATGTTTTTGTATTTGTTGTGAGTATTAGCAGCATGTTTTTGTATTTGTATTTGTTGTGAGTATTAGCAGCGTGTTTTTGTATTTGTATTTGTTGTGAGTATTTGCAGCGTGTTTTTGTATTTGTATTTGCTGTGAGTATTTGCAGTGCGTTTTTGTATTTAGTTGTGTTGTGAGTATTTGAAGCACATTTTTGTATTTGTTGTGAGTATTTGCAGCACATGTGCTGTCAAACTGATGAATATGTTTTCTTAATTTGCTGGTGCTTTTTCTATTTGCAAGTGTTTTCTTAAGTTGCAGCGCATTGAGCTCTCTCGGCCGCCATAGATCATGCATG
This sequence comes from Aspiorhynchus laticeps, assembly GCA_023376895.1. Taxonomy (NCBI): domain Eukaryota; kingdom Metazoa; phylum Chordata; class Actinopteri; order Cypriniformes; family Cyprinidae; genus Aspiorhynchus; species Aspiorhynchus laticeps. Next base: position 1,700,561 of record CM041797.1, on the reverse strand, counting down.
AATTGATCTGTGATCTGCAGAACCATCCGGTGCTCACCTCCCATGAGCAGCGTCCATCAGGACAGAAGCTGGACGCCTCTGTCGTCCCGCACGGGTTCTGAACTGTTCGTAACACACAATAACAGGTTTATTACAGGAAGCAAGCTAGAGAAGCGCAGATCTATGCAGTGATGCAGTGATAGTCGGGTACCGTGAGGTGAGCATCTCCTGCCGTCGCTGTGAAGCGTGTATCCGCGCGTGCAGAAGCAGCGGTACGAACCCAGCGTAGGTTTGCAGAAATGCTCACACGCTAAAGGCCCAGCAGACGGACACTGGGATTTATCTGCAAAACATCATCATCATGAAGCACTGACCTCACATCATGTGTTCACCAGTGTTGGGGAAAGTCACTTTTATAAGTAATGCATTACAATGTTGCGTTACTCTCTAAAAAAGTAAATCATTATGTGAGTTACTTTTTATGGAAAGTAATGCGTTACGTTACTTTTGAGTTACTTTTTAAATCTGGGCAGGGTTTGCTTGTTTGTTTTTAATATAAAAAGTCCTTATTTACAAATGTAAAAGCTCTTTCACACCAAAAGTGAAGTGAATCCGGCTCACACTGAAGGAAATGTAGATTCACGTCTGTACAGTAGAGGACGCAGATCAAACTAATCACATGAAGGATATGACACAGTTCAACACTATTCAGCAATAACTACAATTATACACAAATGCGTCATTTTTGCTTATTATTATGGTTGAATTGGATCATTGAAGCACAGTAGCAAAGACATTGGTTAATAAAAAGGGATTAAATTCATAAATGATATTTGTCTTATTTAACATATGTAATTATTGCAGGTTTGTATATTTTGAGTTTGCATTTGACTGTTTTTATTGATTTTGAGGAACACTGAATGTGTTTTTGTGCTGGTGAGATGAGTAAACACATGTTGATATTTAGTCTAGAACTACAGTAAGATCATGTTGATATCTAGTCTAGAACTACAGTGAGATCGTGTTGATATTTAGTCTAGAACTACAGTGAGATCGTGTTGATATTTAGTCTAGAGCTACAGTAAGATCGTGTTGATATTTAGTCTAGAGCTACAGTAAGATCGTGTTGATATTTAGTCTAGAACTACAGTGAGATCATGTTGATATTTAGTCTAGAACTACAGTAAGATCGTGTTGATATTTAGTCTAGAACTACAGTAAGATCGTGTTGATATTTAGTCTAGAACTACAGTGAGATCGTGTTGATATTTAGTCTAGAACTACAGTGAGATCGTGTTGATATTTAGTCTAGAGCTACAGTAAGATCGTGTTGATATTTAGTCTAGAGCTACAGTGAGATCGTGTTGATATTTAGTCTAGAACTACAGTAAGATCATGTTGATATTTAGTCTAGAGCTACAGTGAGATCGTGTTGATATTTAGTCTAGAACTACAGTGAGATCGTGTTGATATTTAGTCTAGATCTACAGTAAGATCGTGTTGATATTTAGTCTAGAACTACAGTAAGATCGTGTTGATATTTAGTCTAGATCTACAGTAAGATCGTGTTGATATTTAGTCTAGAACTACAGTAAGATCGTGTTGATATTTAGTCTAGAACTACAGTAAGATCGTGTTGATATTTAGTCTAGAACTACAGTAAGATCGTGTTGATATTTAGTCTAGAACTACAGTAAGATCGTGTTGATATTTAGTCTAGAACTACAGTGAGATCGTGTTGATATTTAGTCTAGAACTACAGTAAGATCGTGTTAATATTTAGTCTAGAGCTACAGTGAGATCGTGTTGATATTTAGTCTAGAACTACAGTGAGATCGTGTTGATATTTAGTCTAGAACTACAGTAAGATCGTGTTGATATTTAGTCTAGAACTACAGTGAGATCGTGTTGATATTTAGTCTAGAACTACAGTGAGATCGTGTTGATATTTAGTCTAGAGCTACAGTAAGATCGTGTTGATATTTAGTCTAGAGCTACAGTGAGATCGTGTTGATATTTAGTCTAGAACTACAGTAAGATCATGTTGATATTTAGTCTAGAACTACAGTGAGATCGTGTTGATATTTAGTCTAGAACTACAGTAAGATCGTGTTGATATTTAGTCTAGAACTACAGTAAGATCGTGTTGATATTTAGTCTAGAACTACAGTAAGATCGTGTTGATATTTAGTCTAGAACTACAGTAAGATCGTGTTGATATCTAGTCTAGAACTACAGTAAGATCGTGTTGATATTTAGTCTAGAACTACAGTAAGATCGTGTTGATATTTAGTCTAGAACTACAGTAAGATCGTGTTGATATTTAGTCTAGAACTACAGTAAGATCCTGTTGATATTTAGTCTAGAACTACAGTAAGATCATGTTGATATTTAGTCTAGAACTACAGTGAGATCGTGTTGATATTTAGTCTAGAACTACAGTAAGATCATGTTGATATTTAGTCTAGAACTACAGTAAGATCATGTTGATATTTAGTCTAGAACTACAGTAAGATCGTGTTGATATTTAGTCTAGAACTACAGTAAGATCATGTTGATATTTAGTCTAGAACTACAGTAAGATCATGTTCACACACAACGCTCTGATTTCTGTCACCATGGCAACGCCAGAGCTGTCACTCAATACATCAGAATCAATGTAACTGTTACTTATTTGAAAAAGTAACTCAGATATTTATCTAAATTAACAAGTAATGCATTACTTTACTAGTTACTTGAAAAAAGTAATCTGATTACGTAACTTGAGTTACTTGTAATGCGTTACCCCCAACACTAGTGTTCACTAACATCACTCGTGTAAATCATTATATTGACCGGTTTGACAGTCGCTGCCGCTGTACGTCTCCGCACACGTGCAGGTGTAACCACCGATCCCGTCCCTGCAGGTGCCGCCGTGTTTACAGGGGTTCGAGCGGCACTGATCTCCATCTGACAACATAAAGACATATTCATTATTATTACAGCTACAATAATGCAGCAGCTCAAATCACTAGTGCAAATATAAAAACTGTGTGCAGCAAGCAATATGAGCTATCAAAGGTTAGTGAGTATACTCATCAGGTTATTTATATAATGATAATTTCATTGAAATCCATTTATAGTATGATCAAACTTTCTGAAGGTCACTTACCATAGTATGTGTTCCAGAACTCATTCTTTAAAGGGGGAGAAAAGAGCAGCATTTAGTTAAATTATTTTTAAACTCACACATTCACAGAGGAAACACATGTGATTCATTTATATTTAATGTTTATATTTATATATAATGTCTATGTAAAATCCTCATTCAGTTCCTGGGAGGGGGCGGGGCTTCTTGGGGTGTTATTTGTATAGCACCGCCCCCAAATATTCCCTAATAATTTTTCTGTTTTTTCCTTTCAGTGTCACTTTCATTATAAACAAAAATAATTAAAAACTAATAAATAAGAAAAGAAGAAGAATGGTATAATGTGCCATTAATAAATAATAATAAACCTACCCTTACAGTATTAAAAATACAGTGTTGGTAGCATAATCCACCAGCACAGTTATTAATTTAAAGAGCTGATAAGCTAATAATAATAAAGAGCCGTTAATGTCTAACTTCTATGTGCTTAACAACTGTAGACTTTATAATGTGACCTTGTTATGCATAATTTTGAGGGACGTTTTAATAGCAAGTGAAGAAAATTTAAGGAACACAATGTGTTGTACAGTTTGAAAATACATATTTCCCGTTTTAACTAATTTAAAAAAAATGTAAAAAAGTTTTAGGCTTGGATTTCTCTGCTTCAAACACTAAAATATGGAAATATATCTAATGATCACACTGCAAAAAAAAGTGACTTTCTTGATCAGTAGCCTATTTTTTGTCGTTTTCCAGTGCAAAACTGAAAAAAAAAAATTCTACACATTTTTAATTTTAGATACATTTACTTAAGAGCAAAATGACAGAAGATAAGAAGTCTTGTTTTCTGAGAAACTGATCAAAATTAAGTGAGTTTATGATTAAAACAAGAACAAATATCTGCCAATGGAATCAGAAAAATCTTAATTCAAAGACGTGTTCATTCCACATCGACAGATTTGTTTTAATAATAAATTTTGTCCATTTTCTCAGAAAACAAGACTTCATATCTTGATTTAAGAATGTTTAGATATTTGTAGGAAAACAAGACAAAAATATTGAGTTAGATATGCATTTTTAGCAATGCATGCAACATTTAATACCATGCTCTGATTTAAGACCCTAATTTGTGGAAGAGCGAATGAAGACTTTTTAAGACCCGCAGAACACCTGGACCCGTATTCTTAAAGATTGTAAGAATCCTCTCAGAGAGCTCCTAATTTAGCTTAAAAATGTCTAACTAGGAGTCTTGGCTTAAAAGTGATTCAGGACCAATCTGAGAGCAACTCTGAGCGAGGAAAAGACAAACACTGTTATCTTAGTGAGGAGGCGGGGCTAACCCCGTTGCTAGGTAAGATACACTCTTTTGAAGACTGTGATTGGTTGGTTGTCCAAGAAGGAAATAAAAGAGCTCTTTTAAGAGTAGGGTTTATTATAAGCCTTCACTTTGAAATTACAGGCGTACTTTATCCTGTTTTACCTCTCTCTCTCTCTCTCTCTCTCTCACTCTCACACTCTCTCTCTCTCTCTCTCTCTCTCTCTCTCTCTCTCTCTCTCACACACACACACACACACACACATTATATTCTTTATTTTTTATTTACCATGCTGTCATACTTAACGTATTTAATAGGAAATGAACAGCGACACAATAAGGTTCTGAAAGTGCTGTAACAGACCCAAATCATCACTGTTGCATTCTTCCAGTTGCTAAATATGTTAATGTAGTGGTTACGTCCATTTCTGGCGCTATGGCATTTCTGCGCGGTGTCGGAGATGTTAGCATGTCTTTAATAAGATCAATCTAATGTGTAGCGTCTTATTAACTCAGTCATGCATTGTGTGCAACACATTTCTTCATGTTTGGTTCATTTTCTCTGCTGCTAAAGAAACTCTTAAAGGGGCGGTACAATGCTGTTTCATGCATTCAGAGTTGTTTACACTGGTAAAGAGTTGGATTCTCATGCTAAGCATGGACAAAGTTTAAAAAAAAAAATTGGACGTATAACAGAGTATTTCTGTGCCAAAAATCTCTCTTCCGGATTCGTACAAGTTTCGGAGAGTTTTTGTCGATCGTTGTTCTTGATGACGTAAACGACGGTGGAACTCCTTATATGGGCATTTCTCCCGGAAGAACACGCCCCTGCACGCATCGACCGGAGCGAGAGCAGCCAATCAACACGCTTCAATCGCTGCACGGGACTCGCTCGGGAAGAACGTCTCTAAAGAAGTGTGTTTTTGGTTGTGAGGGAAAGATAACCTTGTTCAGCTCCCAAAACAACCCAGCGTTACGTGAACAGTGGATATAGTTTGTTTTTCCGGGGCAGCAATGGAGTTTCTCAAGTGTTTTGTTGACGAACGTTTTATAAACAAGGCCCAATTCGACGCTGGATTTGCACATCGTTTAATACTGAAAGATGGAGCGGTCCCAGCTATAAAAGATCCCACTCATGATTCAGAACTGCAGATGGTGAGTGAAACGGCATCAAATGTCTGTTTTGTTGGCGATCGGAGCAAGTGCTCGTCACTCTTTAGCTCCACCCACGACACGCCTTCACTCTTTAGCTCCGCCCACACGGCACGCCTCCAGGAGCTCGGCTTTTTTCGGAGAGAATCGTAAATCTGTATCTTTTATAAATATGATAAAACTAAAGACTTTTTGGAGATATGAAGGATGCAGTACTACTCTATAGGTACTCAAGATTAACATGAGATTGGGTGAAACGGTGTGCGTTAGGTCCCCTTTAAACCTCTTAAAAGTCCTCGTTCGTACTCCTAACAATTTCGGACCTCAAGACCTCTTTTAAGGGTTAAGATGCATTCTGAATTACTTTTATCTTTACTAGGATCTTTTCTTTAATTTTAAGAGGAAACACCAACATTTCTAAGAATTTTCTTAGAATTTTGTTACTAGGAGCAACTCTTAGCGCTAAGATTGTTCATGAATACGGGCCCAGGTCTTTTTAGAATCTGTGTTGTATCTAAACAACTCCAGATTATGGAAACAGCATGTTGTTTAGATACCGTTTGTGTGTTCATTGCCTACACAATTAAATTATTTTATAAGCATCCCAACAAAAACAATCCTGTGATGATCATCAGATGTCGTACTGTCTTCTGGTCGTTCTCGAAGCATTCTCTGGCTTCTTCTTTATTGCATCTCTCCTCAAAGCACTCGCGCTCCAGATTACCCTTCAGGATCTCCTCCAGCAGGAATGTATTGGCTCGTCTGGAGCGTAGCAGCAGCGCATTGGCTCGCCGCCGGGACCGAAACACTGGAACACACCCAGAACTTCAACAAACATCATGCTGTGCACGTTTGATCAGTTATCATACAGTAGCTATGATTCCATCCACCTACACTATATTGCCAAAAGTATTGGCACCCCCTTCTAATGAACAGGTTTGACTACTTTAGTAATTTCTATGAGTACAAATCTTAATGTTAAAGCATATAATGATATTCTAGGAAATTGTGTGCTTCTAATATTATAGCAACAGTTTGGACTCTTTTCTATTCTAACATGACAATGTCTCTGTGTATAAGACAAGGTTCAAAAACTCATCACCAAACACCAATGACTTGTACATATGGGTTCAGTCATTTTAGACACTTACAAAACCATTGCAACAGAAATGAAATACAATTTTTAAATGCACGAATTGTTTTCATCGTTGTTGCCACAGATTTGGAAGTGCATTTTTCTGTTCTAAAGAAGGGGGTGCCAATACTTTTGTCTATATAGTGTATGTACAAGTCATTGGTGTTTGGTGATGAGTTTTTGTCTCAAGGTCTGCATTTACAGTCACACCAGAGGTGTTAAACTGGGATTAGGACTTGGTTTTATGCAGACCAGTCAAGTTCTTCCACACTGACTCAATCAATCATTTTCTTTTTGAACCTTGTCTTATACACAGAGATATTGTCATGTTAGAATAGAAAAGAGTCCAAACTGTTGCTATAATATTAGAAGCACACAATTTCCTAGAATATCATTATATGCTTTAACATTAAGATTTGTACTCATAGAAATTACTAAAGTAGTCAAACCTGTTCATTAGAAGGGGTGCCAATACTTTTGGCAATATAGTGTATGTTTATGTGCATTTTGGGATATTGCATTAAAAAAACGCTGGATGGAAACGCCAAGATGCGCATAAGTCCTAAAAATGCACATAAAAAACGTATACGCACAATTGAGTAGGATAAACTTTGTATACGATAAGAAAAAATGTGCATAAACTACAATGGAAACACTTTTACCGAATAAATTTCAACATGCGCATTAAAAAGTCATGTGACTTTGCGCGATGGGACGGGAAAACTTGAATAGCAGCGGACCGATCTCGTTGCACAGCGTCTGAAATGTTGTTTTGGTTGTTCTGAAATGCCTGAGCAAAGTCTGTCGTCAAAGTATTTCTGTCTAATTGTCTTACACGACTGTGTTCGCAAACAGCATCCGCCTTCGAAAGCATTAACCGCATTTATTGTGTTTCGTCTGCACAAATTTATTGTGTTTTGTCTTTATCATATATGAACATTATTACATTCAGTGGCTTCTCATACTTTTCTTAGTGATATTTACTGCTAGTTTATCAGGAAGTGACGATTTTGTTCTCTTTGACTCGTTGGATGGATACGGTGCTTTATTGGCAAATATGTTTTATGCCATATTCCAGTTTTGCGCATAAGTTACCCTGCTGAAAAAAAAACAATAGAACCCTGCCCAAAACACAATAGAAAATCTAATGGATTTAATGGTTATAATGGGAATTGTATTGGCTTTAATGGAAACTATAATGGTGTCTACTGGTGTGTGATGGATTCTATTGGTGGGATGTTAAATCCTATTGGAAAAATGCCCAAAACACAATAGAAAATTTAATGGATTTAATGGTTATAATGGGAATTGTATTGGTTTTAATGGAAACTATAATGATGTCTACTGGTATGTGATGGATTCTATTGGTGGGATGTTAAATCCTATTGGAAAAATGCCCAAAACACAATAGAAAATCTAATGGATTTAATGGTTATAATGGGAATTGTATTGGTTTTAATGGAAACTATAATGATGTCTACTGGTATGTGATGGATTCTATTGGTGGGATGTTAAATCCTATTGGGAAAATGCCCAAAACACAATAGAAAATCTAATGGATTTAATGGTTATAATGGGAATTGTATTGTTTTAATGGAAACTATAATGGTGTCTACTGGTATGTGATGGATTCTATTGGTGGGATGTTAAATCCTATTGGAAAAATGCCCAAAACACAATAGAAAATCTAATGGATTTAATGGTTATAATGGGAATTGTATTGGTTTAAATGGAAACTATAATGATGTCTACTGGTATGTGATGGATTCTATTGGTGGGATGTTAAATCCTATTGGAAAAATGCCCAAAACACACTACAAAAAGGAATTTTGTAATGATTTTACTGGAAAAAGCTAATGGTTTATAATGTTTTTTTAATGGAAACCATTGGAATTTCTATGATGGTTTCTATTGGGCTTCTATTGTTTTTTTTAACAGACTATTTTTATGCACATTTTGGGATTTTGCAGAAAAAATGCTGGATGGAAACGCATAAATTCTAAAAATACGCATTAAAAAAACATATACGCTCAACTAAGTTGTATAAAATTCTTATCCGGTAAGAAAACATGCGCATAAACTACAATGGAAACACTTTTAATGAATAAATTCCTTAATGCGCATCAAAAAAGATATGCGACTTTTCAATGGGACCTAGTATAAAACTGAACCAACCAATGGACTGATCTCATTTCACAGCATCTAAAATGCTTGAGCAAAGTCTCGTCAAAGTGCTTCGTTATAATTAACTCCAAGAACTGCGTTCGCAAACAGCAGACTCCAAAAATAAGATCACATGACCATGCACTGAAGCTCGTAATTTATTGAATACGAGAATTATTATATACAGTGCATTCTCCAACTGCAGCGAATTTAATTTTTCTTCGTGATATTTAGCGAAATTAATCAGGAGGTGGTGATTTTGTTCTCTTTGACTCGTTGGATGGAAACGGTGCTTTATTCGCAAAGGTTTTATGCAATATTCCAATTTAGCACATAAGTTTAATTCGTTACTTTGGATGGAAACATAGCTACTAGCAGCGAACGTCCTAATCAAACTAGTTAAACAGAGCAAAACAAGGACAGCAACCATGAATCCAGATAGTTGATCTCTCACCCGTCTGTTGATCCGCGGACGACACCTGATGAGCGATCAATATGAAGAACAGTAGACGACATATGAGCGATTCCATCGCGTTCAATCGGCAGAAGCTCTCAACGACTGTCAGTCACTGATCACAGCGATCAGCCGCTCGTCTGTAGCCCCGCCCACAATCAATACAATCAATAACATCAGTTCCTCTCCAAAGAGCATCTTCTTCCTCAGGATATCTCTTACTTTACACAACTACAACATTTAAGACACGTAGGATGTTCAGAATTTGATATCATCACATTGATGGTTTCAGCTCATTAATGTGCTGTGATTAAAAACTGTTAACGAGCGAGTCACGTTCATTTATTCATACGTTGATGTCTACATGGTAAATAGTGAAAATTAGATTGGTTGCTGTGTTTGAGAGACTCTGTGTGCTCAGCGCTGTGTATCTGGACTCTAGTCTGTCAACATGACCTCTGAACTCTTCATCCGTGTGTTTGTGAACGCCTCTGCATACGGCTCACAGCTTCATTTCTCGTCAGGAAACACATTTGACTATATACACTATAGTCAATAGCCAAAAGCCAAAAGTATTGGCGCCCCCTTCTAATGAACAGGTTTGACTACTTTAGTCATTTCTATGAGTACAAATCTTAATGTTAAAGCATATAATGATATTCTAGGAAATTGTGTGCTTCTAATATTATAGCAACAGTTTGGACTCTTTTCTATTCTAACATGACAATGTCTCTGTGTATAAGACAAGGTTCAAAAAGAAAATGATTGATTGAGTCAGTGTGGAAGAACTTGACTGGTCTGCATAAAACCAAGTCCTAATCCCAGTTTAACACCTCTGGTGTGACTGTAAATGCAGACCTTGAGCCAAAAACTCATCACCAAACACCAATGACTTGTATATACACTATAGAGACAAAAGTATTGGCACCCCCTTCTTTAGAACAGATGCACTTCCAAATCTGTGGCAACAACGATGGGAACATAATTCATGTATTTAAAAATTGTATTTCATCTCTGTTGCAACAGTTTTGTAAGTGTCTAAAATGACTGAACCCATATTTACAAGTCATTGGCTTTTGGTGATGAGTTTTTATTTATATATTAAAGTTTGTCAACTTTATTTCTAAACACACTTGACTTTATATGATATGAATATGATAGGAACAGCTTTAAAATCAAGTGTCGTCTTTATTAAAACTGTGAAACATCTCATTTGGATGAGAGTCAACCTCTAAATTTAACTGGAAATAACATTATTTCATCATTAAGGATTTGATTATATTGTTCAGAATGGGAGTAATTTATAGCGTGTTCAAGTCCTTCTGGAAAGTACGTATTTATGAGTTAGTAAATCATAATTACTTCATTAGGTGCGTTCAAGTCACTTTGGTCGATGTACCATTTTTACATAAAATTCAGATTTTTTATCTCTACTTTTAAAACATCTTAAAATGTGTTTTGCTTTTTAAGTTTTTATTCAATTTATGAAGGTTCTGTAAATTAAAATATTCAAATAGTAATATATTTTCTGTCGTAATTGTACAATACAATGTTATTTTATACATGCGACTTTGACAAAATATGTAAAATTGTATTCATTTGAACAGATTCTACATCCGTTGCAGCCTATATATACACTATATTACCAAAAGTATTGGCACCCCCTTGGCACAAACCATTTGACTTCAATAATGTAGGCTATTTCAGAGCGAAAAGGATGTAATTAGAAATAACATTATTTTATCAGTGATAATTTGATTAGATTGTTCATAACTGGAGTAAATTACAGCGTGTTCAAGTCCTTCTGGAACATTCGTATTAACGAGTTAGTAAGTCGTAATTATGACGTCAGGTGTGTTCAAGTCACTTTGGTCGATGTACAATTCTATATTAAATTCTACTTCTGAAACATGATGAAAGAAAGTGTGTTTTAAGTTTTTATTCAATTTGTGAAGTTTTGTAAATTCAAATATTAAAATAGTAATATCATTTTCTGTCGTAATTGTACAATACAATGTTATTTTATACATGCGACTTTAAATTACAATATATAAAATTTTAATAATTTGACCAGATTTACCATCAATACAGATACTGAATCCACTGATGCTCTTAACTCGAGGCTTAAGAACGTTTTATGGTGGCGTTCAACTTATTATATATAACCCTGGATCACAAAAGCAGTCATAAGTAACACAGGTATATTTGTAGCAATAGACAACAATACATTGTATGGGTCAAAATTATACATTTTTCTTTTATGCCAAAAATCATTAGGATTAAGATCATGCTACATGAAGATATTTAGTAAGTTTCCTACCGTAAATATATCAAAACTTAATTTTTGATTAGTAATATGCATTGCTAAGAACTTCATTTGAACAACTTTAAAGGTGATTTTCTCAATATTTAGATTTTTTTGCACCCTCAGATTCCAGATTTACAAATAGTTGTATCTCAGCCAAATATTGTCCTATCATAACAAACCATACATCAATGGAAAGCTATTTATTCAGATTTCATAAGATGCATACATCTCAATTTCTCAATATGACTGGTTTTGTGGTCACATAAAAGATTATGAAATAAAACAGAATAATGTCATTGATGAATCAACACGAATTAAGACAGTAAGACGTCAGACTCTGCGTACGGACGTCTTCCGAAGCAGCTCCCGCTTTGCTTTGGGTTTTATAGGCACTTCCATCTGCGGCATGACTTTGGCCATAGCGTTATGGATCCACGATATGTACTTGGAGACCTGCGTGTAGACGCCGTACTTGCCCTTCCGGGCGCACCCTTCGCCCCAGCTCACCACGCCCGTCACGAACCACGTGCTTTTGTAGCGTGTCACGTGCGGCCCGCCGCTGTCGCCCTGACATGCGTCCTTCTCCTCCTGATCGTATCCGGCACAGAACATGCGGGTGGAGATCTTAAACTGGCTGGACTCGATGCACTTGGCACGGTCGACGTACGGGACGGTCAGCTTCTGCAGGACGGTGGACTGTAGGCCGCCCTCGCGCACACGGCCGAAGCCGCTCACCCGACCGTCCTCCTGGAGCATCAGCACACGCTCGGCGAACTCGCGCTCTGGGAGGCAGGCGGGGATGATGAATCTGCTGAATCTGATGGGCTTGCTGAGCTTGATGAGGGCGATGTCGTTGTGGTAGGTCTCAGCCATGTAGTTCTTGTGAATCAGAATCTCATCTACGTCGTGCGTGAACTCATGACCCTCGTTGACCAGCGTGTCGAACTCACCTGACAGGAAGACACAAACATGAGAGAGATCTCTTTAACATCTATATTGATTCTCCCAGATGGGCACTTTTACTGAACTCTCCATGAAGAGATCTCAACTAGTGATGGGGAACGTTACTTTTAAAAGTAATGCATTACAATGTTGCGTTACTCCCTAAAAAGTAACTGATTTCGTTACTTAGTTACTCTTTACGGAAAGTAATGCGTTACGTTACTTTTGAGTTACTTTTTAAATCTGGGCAGGGTTTGCTTTTTTGTTTTTAATATAAAAAAGCTATATTTTTAGCAAATGTAAAGCTCTTTCACACCAAAAGTGAAGTGAATCCGGCTCACACTGAAGGAAATGTAGATTCACGTCTGTACAGTAGAGGACGCAGAGCAAACTAATCACATGAAGGATATGACACAGTTCAACACTATTCAGCAATAACTACAATTATACACTAATGTGTCATTTTTGCTTATTAGTATGGTTGAATTTGATCATCGAAGGTCAGCAGCAAAGATATTGAGTAATAAAATGGGATTAAATACATAAATTATATTTATCTTATTTAACATATTTAATTATTGCAGGTTTGCGTCATATTCTGAGTTTGCATTTCACTGTTTTTATTGATTTTGAGGAACACTGAATGTGTTTTTGTGCAGGTGAGATGAGTAAACACATGTTGATATTTAGTCTAGAACTACAGTAAGATCGTGTTGATATTTAGTCTAGAACTACAGTAAGATCCTGTTGATATTTAGTCTAGAACTACAGTAAGATCGTGTTGATATTTAGTCTAGAACTACGGTGAGATCGTGTTGATATTTAGTCTAGAACTACAGTAAGATCGTGTTGATATTTAGTCTAGAACTACAGTAAGATCGTGTTGATATTTAGTCTAGAACTACAGTAAGATCGTGTTGATATTTAGTCTAGATCTACAGTAAGATCGTGTTGATATTTAGTCTAGATCTACAGTAAGATCGTGTTGATATTTAGTCTAGAACTACAGTAAGGTCGTGTTGATATTTGGTATAATGTGCTTATGTGTAGTATTGTTTTGTTGTGGGAGGAGTCAGTTACGCACCTGATCGTTTTAAGTTCATTATCAACAGCGGATCATAATCTAATAATCACAGAGGGATATTTAATATCTAGAAAAAGAGCGCTGACTTCAGACAAATCTCAGAATAGCTCAGAAGATAAACAGCAGATCTCTGCCTCTGGTGAGTAGCTTTGAGGGTTAAACTTCGGATAGTTTATCCAAAAAGCCCCTGGTCTTTTTGAGGATTCATATAACGTGAAACAATAGAGATTTAATATAAATTAATGTCCTTTGCTCAACTAGTGGTGATGGGAAAAAATAACTAAAATAGATTTTCGATCTAAAAATGATGTGTTAAACAGACTTTGACCGTTGCGCCTCATTTTCAGCTTTTCGCGCGTTTTTTAACCGCCATAATTTGACAGTGAAAATGCTACCTATCAGATTTTTGCTGAATATTGCATGATATTAATGTGGTTTGAGGGTTTATTAACGTGTACACCTACTCCAACCCTAAACCTACACTTACAGTATTAAAAATACAGTGTTGGTAGCATAATCCACAGGCACCGTTATTAATTTAAAGAGCTGATAAGCTAATAATAATAAAGAGACGTTAATGTCTAACTTCTATGTGCTTAATAACTGTAGACTTTATAATGTGACCTTGTTATGCATAAGTTTGAGGGACGTTTTAATAGCAAGTGAAGAAAATTTAAGGAACACAATGTGTTGTACAGTTTGAAAAATACATATTTCCCGTTTTAACTAATTTAAAAAAAAATTAAAAAAGTTTTAGGCTTGGATTTCTCTGCTTCAAACACTAAAATATGGAAATATATCTAATGATCACACTGCAAAAAAAAGTGACTTTCTTGATCAGTAGCCTATTTTTTGTCGTTTTCCAGTGCAAAACTGAAAAAAAAAAATTCTACACATTTTTAATTTTAGATACATTTACTTAAGAGCAAAATGACAGAAGATAAGAAGTCTTGTTTTCTGAGAAACTGATCAAAATTAAGTGAGTTTATGATTAAAACAAGAACAAATATCTGCCAATGGAATCAGAAAAATCTTAATTCAAAGACGTGTTCATTCCACATCGACAGATTTGTTTTAATAATAAATTTTGTCCATTTTCTCAGAAAACAAGACTTCATATCTTGATTTAAGAATGTTTAGATATTTGTAGGAAAACAAGACAAAAATATTGAGTTAGATATGCATTTTTAGCAATGCATGCAACATTTAATACCATGCTCTGATTTAAGACCCTAATTTGTAGAAGAGCGAATGAAGACTTTTTAAGACCCGCAGAACACCTGGACCCGTATTCTTAAAGATTGTAAGAATCCTCTCAGAGAGCTCCTAATTTAGCTTAAAAATGTCTAACTAGGAGTCTTGGGTTAAAAGTGATTCAGGACCAATCTGAGAGCAACTATGAGCGAGGAAAAGACAAACTTTTATCTTAGTGAGGAGGCGGGGCTAACCCTGTTGCTAGGTAAGATACAGTGTTTTGAAGACTGTGATTTATTTTTTATTTACCATGCTGTCATACTTAACGTATTTTATAGGAAATGAACAGCGACACAATACGGTTCTGAAAGTGCTGTAACAGACCCAAATCATCACTGTTGCATTCTTCCAGTTGCTAAATATGTTAATGTAGTGGTTACGTCCATTTCTGGCGCTATGGCATTTCTGCGCGGTGTCGGAGATGTTAGCATGTCTTTAATAAGATCAATCTAATGTGTAGCGTCTTATTAACTCAGTCATGCATTGTGTGCAACACATCTCTTCATGTTTGGTTCATTTTCTCTGCTGATAAAGAAACTCTTAAAGGGGCGGTACAATGCTGTTTCATGCATTCAGAGTTGTTTACACTGTTAAAGAGTTGGATTCTCATGCTAAGCATGGACAAAGTTTAAAAAAAAAAATTGGACGTATAACAGAGTATTTCTGTGCCAAAAATCTCTCTTCCGGATTCGTACAAGTTTCGGAGAGTTTTTGTCGATCGTTGTTCTTGATGACGTAAACGACGGTGGAACTCCTTATATGGGCATTTCTCCCGGAAGAACACGCCCCTGCACGCATCGACCGGAGCGAGAGCAGCCAATCAACACGCTTCAATCGCTGCACGGGACTCGCTCGGGAAGAACGTCTCTAAAGAAGTGTGTTTTTGGTTGTGAGGGAAAGATAACCTTGTTCAGCTTCCCAAAACAACCCACCGTTACGTGAACAGTGGATATAGTTTGTTTTTCCGGGGCAGCAATGGAGTTTCTCAAGTGTTTTGTTGACGAACGTTTTATAAACAAGGCCCAATTCGACGCTGGATTTGCACATCGTTTAATACTGAAAGATGGAGCGGTCCCAGCTATAAAAGATCCCGCTCATGATTCAGAACGGCAGATGGTGAGTGAAACGCCATCAAATGTCTGTTTTGTTGGCGATCGGAGCAAGTGCTCGTCACTCTTTAGCTCCGCCCACGACACGCCTTCACTCTTTAGCTCCGCCCACACGGCACGCCTCCAGGAGCTCGGCTTTTTTCGGAGAGAATCGTAAATCTGTATCTTTTATAAATATGATAAAACTAAAGACTTTTTGGAGATATGAAGGATGCAGTACTACTCTATAGGTACTCAAGATTAACATGAGATTGGGTGAAACGGTGTGCGTTAGGTCCCCTTTAAACCTCTTAAAAGTCCTCGTTCGTACTCCTAACAATTTCGGACCTCAAGACCTCTTTTAAGGGTTAAGATGCATTCTGAATTACTTTTTTCTTTACTAGGATCTTTTCTTTAATTATAAGAGGAAACACCCACATTTCTAAGAATCTTCTTAGAATTTTGTTACTAGGAGCAACTCTTAGCGCTAAGATTGTTCATGAATACGGGCCCAGGTCTTTTTAGAATCTGTGTCGTATCTAAACAACTCCAGATTATGTAAACAGCATGTTGTTTAGATACCGTTTGTGTGTTCATTGCCTACACAATTAAATTATTTTATAAGCATCCCAACAAAAACAATCCTGTGATGATCATCAGATGTCGTACTGTCTTCTGGTCGTTCTCGAAGTATTCTCTGGCTTCTTCTTTATTGCATCTCTCCTCAAAGCACTCGCGCTCCAGATTACCCTTCAGGATCTCCTCCAGCAGGAATGTATTGGCTCGTCTGGAGCGTAGCAGCAGCGCATTGGCTCGCCGCCGGGACCGAAACACTGGAACACACCCAGAACTTCAACAAACATCATGCTGTGCACGTTTGATCAGTTATCATACAGTAGCTATGATTCCATCCACCTACACTATATTGCCAAAAGTATTGGCACCCCCTTCTAATGAACAGGTTTGACTACTTTAGTAATTTCTATGAGTACAAATCTTAATGTTAAAGCATATAATGATATTCTAGGAAATTGTGTGCTTCTAATATTATAGCAACAGTTTGGACTCTTTTCTATTCTAACATGACAATGTCTCTGTGTATAAGACAAGGTTCAAAAACTCATCACCAAACACCAATGACTTGTACATATGGGTTCAGTCATTTTAGACACTTACAAAACCATTGCAACAGAAATGAAATACAATTTTTAAATGCACGAATTGTTTTCATCGTTGTTGCCACAGATTTGGAAGTGCATTTTTCTGTTCTAAAGAAGGGGTGCCAATACTTTTGTCTATATAGTGTATGTACAAGTCATTGGTGTTTGGTGATGAGTTTTTGTCTCAAGGTCTGCATTTACAGTCACACCAGAGGTGTTAAACTGGGATTAGGACTTGGTTTTATGCAGACCAGTCAAGTTCTTCCACACTGACTCAATCAATCATTTTCTTTTTGAACCTTGTCTTATACACAGAGACATTGTCATGTTAGAATAGAAAAGAGTCCAAACTGTTGCTATAATATTAGAAGCACACAATTTCCTAGAATATCATTATATGCTTTAACATTAAGATTTGTACTCATAGAAATTACTAAAGTAGTCAAACCTGTTCATTAGAAGGGGTGCCAATACTTTTGGCAATATAGTGTATGTTTATGTGCATTTTGGGATATTGCATTAAAAAAACGCTGGATGGAAACGCCAAGATGCGCATAAGTCCTAAAAATGCACATAAAAAACGTATACGCACAATTGAGTAGGATAAACTTTGTATACGATAAGAAAAAATGTGCATAAACTACAATGGAAACACTTTTACCGAATAAATTTCAACATGCGCATTAAAAAGTCATGTGACTTTGCGCGATGGGACGGGAAAACTTGAATAGCAGCGGACCGATCTCGTTGCACAGCGTCTGAAATGTTGTTTTGGTTGTTCTGAAATGCCTGAGCAAAGTCTGTCGTCAAAGTATTTCTGTCTAATTGTCTTACACGACTGTGTTCGCAAACAGCATCCACCTTCGAAAGCATTAACCGCATTTATTGTGTTTCGTCTGCACAAATTTATTGTGTTTTGTCTTTATCATATATGAACATTATTACATTCAGTGGCTTCTCATACTTTTCTTAGTGATATTTACTGCTAGTTTATCAGGAAGTGACGATTTTGTTCTCTTTGACTCGTTGGATGGATACGGTGCTTTATTGGCAAATATGTTTTATGCCATATTCCAGTTTTGCGCATAAGTTACCCTGCTGAAAAAAAAACAATAGAACCCTGCCCAAAACACAATAGAAAATCTAATGGATTTAATGGTTATAATGGGAATTGTATTGGTTTTAATGGAAACTATAATGATGTCTACTGGTATGTGATGGATTCTATTGGTGGGATGTTAAATCCTATTGGAAAAATGCCCAAAACACACTACAAAAAGGAATTTTGTAATGATTTTACTGGAAAAAGCTAATGGTTTATAATGTTTTTTTAATGGAAACCATTGGAATTTCTGTGATGGTTTCTATTGGGCTTCTATTGTTTTTTTTAGCAGACTATTTTTATGCACATTTTGGGATTTTGCATAAAAAACGCTGGATGGAAACGCATAAATTCTAAAAATACGCATAAAAAAACGTATACGCTCAACTAAGTTGTATAAAATTCTTATCCGGTAAGAAAACATGCGCATAAACTACAATGGAAACACTTTTAATGAATAAATTCCTTAATGCACATCAAAAAAGATATGCGACTTTTCAATGGGACCTAGTATAAAACTGAACCAACCAATGGACTGATCTCATTTCACAGCATCTAAAATGCTTGAGCAAAGTCTCGTCAAAGTGCTTCGTTATAATTAACTCCAAGAACGTTCGCAAACAGCAGACTCCAAAAATAAGATCACATGACCACGCACTGAAGCTCGTAATTTATTGTATACGAAAATTATTATATACAGTGCCTTCTCCAACTGCAGCGAATTTAATTTTTCTTCGTGATATTTAGCGAAAGTTAATCAGGAGGTGGTGATTTTGTTCTCTTTGACTCGTTGGATGGAAACGGTGCTTTATTCGCAAAGGTTTTATGCAATATTCCAATTTAGCACATAAGTTTAATTCGTTACTTTGGATGGAAACATAGCTACTAGCAGCGAACGTCCTAATCAAACTAGTTAAACAGAGCAAAACAAGGACAGCAACCATGAATCCAGATAGTTGATCTCTCACCCGTCTGTTGATCCGCGGACGACACCTGATGAGCGATCAATATGAAGAACAGTAGACGACATATGAGCGATTCCATCGCGTTCAATTGGCAGAAGCTCTCAACGACTGTCAGTCACTGATCACAGCGATCAGCCGCTCGTCTGTAGCCCCACCCACAATCAATACAATCAATAACATCAGTTCCTCTCCAAAGAGCATCTTCTTCCTCAGGATATCTCTTACTTTACACAACTACAACATTTAAGACACGTAGGATGTTCAGAATTTGATATCATCACATTGATGGTTTCAGCTCATTAATGTGCTGTGATTAAAAACTGTTAACGAGCGAGTCACGTTCATTTATTCATACGTTGATGTCTACATGGTAAATAGTGAAAATGAGATTGTTGCTGTGTTTGAGAGACTCTGTGTGCTCAGCGCTGTGTATCTGGACTCTAGTCTGTCAACATGACCTCTGAACTCTTCATCCTTGTGTTTGTGAATGCCTCTGCATACGGCTCGCAGCTTCATTTCTCGTCAGGAAACACATTTGACTATATACACTATATTGCCAAAAGTATTGGCACCCCTTCTAATGAACAGGTTTGACTACTTTAGTAATTTCTATGAGTACAAATCTTAATGTTAAAGCATATAATGATATTCTAGGAAATTGTGTGCTTCTAATATTATAGCAACAGTTTGGACTCTTTTCTATTCTAACATGACAATGTCTCTGTGTATAAGACAAGGTTCAAAAAGAAAATGATTGATTGAGTCAGTGTGGAAGAACTTGACTGGTCTGCATAAAACCAAGTCCTAATCCCAGTTTAACACCTCTGGTGTGACTGTAAATGCAGACCTTGAGCCAAAAACTCATCACCAAACACCAATGACTTGTATATACACTATAGAGACAAAAGTATTGGCACCCCCTTCTTTAGAACAGATGCACTTCCAAATCTGTGGCGACAACGATGGGAACATAATTCATGTATTTAAAAATTGTATTTCATCTCTGTTGCAACAGTTTTGTAAGTGTCTAAAATGACTGAACCCATATTTACAAGTCATTGGCTTTTGGTGATGAGTTTTTATTTATATATTAAAGTTTGTCAACTTTATTTCTAAACACACTTGACTTTATATGATATGAATATGATAGGAACAGCTTTAAAATCAAGTGTCGTCTTTATTAAAACTGTGAAACATCTCATTTGGATGAGAGTCAACCTCTAAATTTAACTGGAAATAACATTATTTCATCATTAAGGATTTGATTATATTGTTCAGAATGGGAGTAATTTATAGCGTGTTCAAGTCCTTCTGGAAAGTACATATTTATGAGTTAGTAAATCATAATTACTTCATTAGGTGCGTTCAAGTCACTTTGGTCGATGTACCATTTTTACATAAAATTCAGATTTTTTATCTCTACTTTTAAAACATCTTAAAATGTGTTTTGCTTTTTAAGTTTTTATTCAATTTATGAAGGTTCTGTAAATTAAAATATTCAAATAGTAATATATTTTCTGTCATAATTGTACAATACAATGTTATTTTATACATGCGACTTTGACAAAATATGTAAAATTGTATTCATTTGAACAGATTCTACATCCGTTGCAGCCTATATATACACTATATTACCAAAAGTATTGGCACCCCCTTGGCACAAACCATTTGACCTCAATAATGTAGGCTATTTCAGAGCGAAAAGGATGTAATTAGAAATAACATTATTTTATCAGTGATAATTTGATTAGATTGTTCATAACTGGAGTAAATTACAGCGTGTTCAAGTCCTTCTGGAACATTCGTATTAACGAGTTAGTAAGTCGTAATTATGACGTCAGGTGTGTTCAAGTCACTTTGGTCGATGTACAATTCTATATTAAATTCTACTTCTGAAACATGATGAAAGAAAGTGTGTTTTAAGTTTTTATTCAATTTGTGAAGTTTTGTAAATTCAAATATTAAAATAGTAATATCATTTTCTGTCGTAATTGTACAATACAATGTTATTTTATACATGCGACTTTAAATTACAATATATAAAATTAATAATTTGACCAGATTTACCATCAATACAGATACTGAATCCACTGATGCTCTTAACTCGAGGCTTAAGAACGTTTTATGGTGGCGTTCAACTTATTATATATAACTCTGGAGCACAAAAGCAGTCATAAGTAACACAGGTATATTTGTAGCAATAGACAACAATACATTGTATGGGTCAAAATTATACATTTTTCTTTTATACCAAAAATCATTAGGATATTAAGATCATGTTACATGAAGATATTTAGTAAATTTCCTACCGTAAATATATCAAAACTTAATTTTTGATTAGTAATATGCATTGCTAAGTACTTCATTTGAACAACTTTAAAGGTGATTTTCTCAATATTTAGATTTTTTTGCACCCTCAGATTCCAGATTTACAAATAGTTGTATCTCAGCCAAATATTGTCATATCATAACAAACCATACATCAATGGAAAGCTTATTTATTCAGATTTCGTAAGATGCATACATCTCAATTTCTCAATATGACTGGTTTTGTGGTCCCATAAAAGATTATGAAATAAAACAGAATAATGTCATTGATGAATCAACACGAATTAAGACATTAAGACGTCAGACTCTGCGTACGGACGTCTTCCGAAGCAGCTCCCGCTTTGCTTTGGGTTTCACAGGCGCTTCCATCTGTGGCATGACTTTGGCCATGGCGTTATGGATCCACGAGATGTATTTGGAGACCTGCGTGTAGACGCCGTACTTGCCCTTCCGGGCGCACCCTTCGCCCCAGCTCACCACGCCCGTCACGAACCACGTGCTTTTGTAGCGCGTCACATGCGGCCCGCCGCTGTCGCCCTGACATGCGTCCTTCTCCTCCTGATCGTATCCGGCACAGAACATGCGGGTGGAGATCTTAAACTGGCTGGACTCGATGCACTTGGCGCGGTCGACGTACGGGACGGTCAGCTTCTGCAGGACGGTGGACTGTAGGCCGCCCTCGCGCACACGGCCGAAGCCGCTCACCCGACCGTCCTCCTGGAGCATCAGCACACGCTCGGCGAACTCGCGCTCTGGGAGGCAGGCGGGGATGATGAATCTGCTGAATCTGATGGGCTTGCTGAGCTTGATGAGGGCGATGTCGTTGTGGTAGGTCTCAGCCATGTAGTTCTTGTGAATCAGAATCTCATCTACGTCGTGCGTGAACTCATGACCCTCGTTGACCAGCGTGTCGAACTCACCTGACAGGAAGACACAAACATGAGAGAGATCTCTTTAACATCTATATTGATTCTCCCAGATGGGCACTTTTACTGAACTCTCCATGAAGAGATCTCAACTAGTGATGGGGAACGTTACTTTTAAAAGTAATGCATTACAATGTTGCGTTACTCCCTAAAAAGTAACTGATTTCGTTACTTAGTTACTCTTTACGGAAAGTAATGCGTTACGTTACTTTTGAGTTACTTTTTAAATCTGGGCAGGGTTTGCTTTTTTGTTTTTAATATAAAAAAGCTATATTTTTAGCAAATGTAAAGCTCTTTCACACCAAAAGTGAAGTGAATCCGGCTCACACTGAAGGAAATGTAGATTCACGTCTGTACAGTAGAGGACGCAGATCAAACTAATCACATGAAGGATATGACACAGTTCAACACTATTCAGCAATAACTACAATTATACACTAATGTGTCATTTTTGCTTATTAGTATGGTTGAATTGGATCATCGAAGGTCAGCAGCAAAGATATTGAGTAATAAAATGGGATTAAATACATAAATTATATTTATCTTATTTAACATATTTAATTATTGCAGGTTTGCGTCATATTCTGAGTTTGCATTTCACTGTTTTTATTGATTTTGAGGAACACTGAATGTGTTTTTGTGCAGGTGAGATGAGTAAATACATGTTGATATTTAGTCTAGAACTACAGTAAGATCGTGTTGATATTTAGTCTAGAACTACAGTAAGACCGTGTTGATATTTAGTCTAGAACTACAGTAAGACCGTGTTGATATTTAGTCTAGAACTACAGTAAGATCGTGTTGATATTTAGTCTAGAACTACAGTAAGATCGTGTTGATATTTAGTCTAGAACTACAGTAAGATTGTGTTTAGTCTAGAACTACAGTAAGATCGTGTTGATATTTAGTCTAGAACTATAGTAAGATCATGTTGATATTTAGTCTAGAACTACTGTAAGATCATGTTGATATTTAGTCTAGAACTACAGTAAGATTGTGTTGATATCTAGTCTAGAACTACAGTAAGATCGTGTTGATATTTATTAGTCTAGAACTACAGTGAGATCGTGTTGATATTTAGTCTAGAACTACAGTGAGATCGTGTTGATATTTAGTCTAGAGCTACAGTGAGATCGTGTTGATATTTAGTCTAGAGCTACAGTAAGATCGTGTTGATATTTAGTCTAGAACTACAGTAAGATCGTGTTGATATTTAGTCTAGAACTACAGTAAGATCGTGTTGATATTTAGTCTAGAACTACAGTAAGATCGTGTTGATATTTAGTCTAGAACTACAGTGAGATCGTGTTGATATTTAGTCTAGAACTACAGTAAGATCGTGTTGATATTTAGTCTAGAACTACAGTGAGATCATGTTGATATTTAGTCTAGAGCTACAGTGAGATCGTGTTGATATTTAGTCTAGAACTACAGTAAGATCGTGTTGATATTTAGTCTAGAACTACAGTAAGATCGTATTGATATTTAGTCTAGAACTACAGTGAGATCGTGTTGATATTTAGTCTAGAACTACAGTAAGATCGTATTGATATTTAGTCTAGAACTACAGTGAGATCGTGTTGATATTTAGTCTAGAGCTACAGTAAGATCGTGTTGATATTTAGTCTAGATCTACAGTAAGCTCGTGTTGATATTTAGTCTAGAACTACAGTAAGATCGTGTTGATATTTAGTCTAGAACTACAGTAAGATCGTGTTGATATTTAGTCTAGAACTACAGTAAGATCGTGTTGATATTTAGTCTAGAACTACAGTAAGATCGTGTTGATATCTAGTCTAGAACTACAGTAAGATCGTGTTGATATCTAGTCTAGAACTACAGTAAGATCGTGTTGATATTTAGTCTAGAACTACAGTAAGATCGTGTTGATATCTAGTCTAGATCTACAGTAAGATCGTGTTGATATCTAGTCTAGATCTACAGTAAGATCGTGTTGATATTTAGTCTAGAACTACAGTAAGATCGTGTTGATATCTAGTCTAGAACTACAGTAAGATCGTGTTGATATCTAGTCTAGAACTACAGTAAGATCGTGTTGATATTTAGTCTAGAACTACAGTAAGATCGCGTTGATATCTAGTCTAGATCTACAGTAAGATCGTGTTGATATCTAGTCTAGATCTACAGTAAGATCATGTTGATATCTAGTCTAGAACTACAGTAAGATCGTGTTGATATTTAGTCTAGAACTACAGTAAGATCGTGTTGATATTTAGTCTAGATCTACAGTAAGATCATGTTGATATTTAGTCTAGAACTACAGTAAGATCGTGTTGATATTTAGTCTAGATCTACAGTAAGATCATGTTGATATTTAGTCTAGAACTACAGTAAGATCATGTTGATATTTAGTCTAGATCTACAGTAAGATCATATTCACACGCTCTGATTTCTGTCACCATGGCAACACCAGAGCTGTCACTCAATACATCAGAAACAAAGTAACTGTTACTTATTTGAAAGAGTAACTCAGATATTTCCTTCTAAATTAAAAAGTAATGTGTTACTTTACTAGTTACTTGAAAAAAGTAATCTGATTACGTAACTCGAGTTACTTGTAATGCATTACCCCCAACACTGATCTCAATCTAGTCTCAAACAGTGCTCAGATTTGCAAGAAATCAAAATACACAGATCTCAGTAGCTATGTTTTTATCACCCTGTTTTTATGCACATTTTAAAGTATCGCATCAGAAACAAATGATGGAAACTCCAAATATCTAATAAAAATCCCTTAATTAGCAAAAATGGTTTTACGCTTGCTTGAGGTGGCAAAAAAGGCATAATGCAAATAATAGGAGATGGAAACGCATTGTGTGAATAATAAATTGCTCCATGCACATCAAAAAAGTAATGTGATGTGATGGGATAACTTCACTAGCCAGCGGACGGATCTCGTTGCACAGCATCCGAGATGTTGTTACGGTCATTCTATGGTCATTTCTGTTTAATTGAATAATAGTATAATAGCCTTACACTTCTTTCTGTATAATAGTAGTCTTACACAAACAGTAAGACACAAAGGCTACATTCAAACTGAGGCTCAAATGCTATTTTTTTGCTCACACCCCTGATAGCAAGCAACCATTGAATCAATGTTAAAAAATGGTTGATTTGTCAATGTTAATTGCACTGAATCTAAATCACTTTTGCACCCGCAATTAATGTTGGAATTTCAACAAACCACCGTTATTGTGATCAGTGTTTGCTTTAGTTGGGCTCTTGACTCTTTGTACTTTAATGTTTAATGTTTTCATTGTCTCTTGTAACAATGTGCTAAAACGCATTTGTTGAGGCAATGAAAACTAAGCTCCATTGGGATCAGTTGATGGTGACTGTTATCATTGTGAGGTTATTGTTATGAGGATAATTTTATGTGAGAATAATGTGTGATACTACAGTGTGAGATTTAAGCAGTTGTACGGCTATCACACTTCTATGAATTAACAGAAAATACCAAAAAAATTAATTAGACATCAAGAATAAGCATATGAAATTCAATAACGGTGACTATCAACAAAAGAAAATTTTATGCTGAAATGCATGCTGGGTATCAACATAGTACAAAACACAATCATAGTGTGTTGATGTCTAAATCTTTCTGTATATTTTGCCACGGTATCATTGCATTAGTGAAACAGAGCATTTACATCAGTAATGAAAGATCAACTTCAACAATTTTTAGTATTATTTCTCAACTTGATAAAGAGTAATCTACTCCAACTTAACTTTAAAACATCTCTTTTTTATTAGTGCATAAGTGTTTATATGGAAACACTATTGTAAGCACTGAAAGAGAATTCACTTAATGAAAAGCAAGAGTCAAGAGCCCAACTAAAGCAAACACTGATCGCAATAATGGTGGTGAAACTTCATCATGACCGTGTGAACAGCACAAACCGCATGGAATCTGATCTTTTCAATTACGATATGTGCCACTTTCATATGTGGTACTAAATCTGATATTATTTTGCAATGCGACCGCAGTCTGAACGGTCGTGTCGGAACTCATGATCGACATTCATCATGATTCCATGCTGATGGGAGACACTTCAAAGATTTTACATACCCAAAGATACACTATATTGCCAAAAGTATTGGCGCCCCCTTCTAATGAACAGGTTTGACTACTTTAGTAATATCTATGAGTACAAATCTTAATGTTAAAGCATATAATGATATTCTAGGAAATTGTGTGCTTCTAATATTATAGCAACAGTTTGGACTCTTTTCTATTCTAACATGACAATGTCTCTGTGTATAAGACAAGGTTCAAAAACTCATCACCAAACACCAATGACTTGTACATACACTATATAGACAAAAGTATTGACACCCCTTTCTTTAGAACAGAAAAATGCTCTTCCAAATCTGTGGCAACAACGATGGGAACATAATTCATGTATTTAAAAATTGTATTTCATCTCTGTAGCAACAGTTTTGGAAGTGTCTAAAATGACTGAACCCATATGTACCCATATGTATGTAATATAATAATTAATATTATTAATATTAATATTATGTCTTATTTAGTTTTTAATTTTTAATCTTAGTTCTAGCCTGCTCCTTTTTGTACATTGAATGAAAATGAGAAATGTTGCCATGGCAGCTAGCTGAAATAATATAAATTCAAGGTTTTTTTTGCCGTTAACGTTTATTTTATTTCAAGTACAATTTTTTTTTTTAAATGGTTTTAGTACTAGTTTTAGTAAACTATAATAACCCTTATGAGAACACCATTAAAAAAACAACATCTGAGCAATAACATTATGGAGATTTACTGTTGTTTATTTGATGCACATCATCTTTTTTGTGGATCAAATTTCTGAAAATGCATGAAGATATTTCACAAATGTCGAAATTTTAAATAAAGGGTCATGACAGCATTTCCTGATGTTCATATAAAAAGTCGTACCTACAACCACCCGGGTGGAGAGCGACTGGTTCATGCAGTGAGCGGCCGACAGAACGAAGTACTGGTTTAAGATGGTGCCGCCGCAGAAGCCGATGTTGTCTTCGTTGATGAGAAGAGCCTGAGAGAAGATCCAACATCAACACGCTCAAACTGACATATTTCATGTCTCCAATGTAAAGTTTCATGCTAAAGAAGACCTTAAAGGGACAGTTCACCCAAAAATGAAAATTCAGTCATTAATTACTCACCCTCATGTCGTTCCAAACCCGTAAGACCTTCGTTCATCTTCAGAACACAAATTAAGATAGTTGATGAAATCCGAGAGCTCTCTGACCCTCCATAGACAGCAAGGATCCTAACACCATCAGCAAGGACATCGTTAAAATAATCCACGTGACATCAGTGGTCCAACCGTAATTTTACGAAGCTGCGCGAATACTTTGTGCACAAAGAAAACTAAAATAATGACTTTATTCAAAAATTCGTCTCCTCTGCGTCACCCTATAGCGCCATTTTGGAGAGCATCACATACGTAACCAACAAACGTGGATACGTTGTCTATGTTGTTTACGCTTTGATCTGAACGTAAACAGCGTATCCTCGTACATACATTGGATACGTTGTATATGTATGTGATACTCTCCAAAATGGCGCTACAGGGTGACGCAGAGGAGACGAATTGTTTTCGAATAATGATAAAATCATTATTTTTGTTTTCTTTGCATATAAAAAGTATTCTCATAGCTTCGTAAAATTACGGTTGAACCACTGATGTCACGTGGATTATTTTAACGATGTCCTCGCTACGTTTCTGAGCCTTGATCGTGTTATGAGTCTATGGAGGGTCAGAGAGCTCTCGGAGTTCATCAATAATATCTTAATTTGTGTTCTGAGGATAAACGAAGGTCTTACGGGTTTAGATCGACATGAGGGTGAGTACCTAATGACTGAATTAAAATTTTTGTGTGTACTGTCTCTTTAAGAAGAGTCTCTACCTGCCATGGACAGTCTCCTGGAAGACACTCCACACCGTTCACGATTCTCGTCTGCTTTCTCGCAGACAATTCAGGCAGAATGGGTTCCTCCTCCACCTGACCCACGATCTTATGCTCGACGAGGCCAAACATGCTGTTTGTCTCATTGCCAGGAGGGTTCGTGGCGTCTACGGCAGGCTCGGCGGTGGTCTCCTCTTCATTCTCCGTGTTGTTGATGTGTATGTTGTTTAAGATGCTTCTGGTCTTCTGAGGATGGACCGCACCACATTTGAAAGGATCTGAAACCGAAAGGTGTTTAAACTGAGGACGGATAAACTCTCGCTTGAAGTCAAAACATCATTTACCTTGAGACTGACACGACTTCCCGTTATTGTCCAGCTCGTAGCCTTTAGCACACGAACAGGCGACGTTATTCTTCTCCACCTTGCAGAAATGATCGCAGCCTCCGTTTTCGCTCTCACAGAGCGCAGGAATAGCTGCAGCGAGACACACAGGAGAGAAACTCAGCGCCGCTGAACGACTGACGGTCTGTTGTGTTATTACCAGTGTTGGGGGGGGTAATGCATTACAAGTAACGCGAGTTACGTAATCAGATTACTTTTTTCAAGTAACTAGTAAAGTAATGCATTACTTTTTAATTTAGAAGGAAATATCTGAGTTACTCTTTCAAATAAGTAACAGTTACATTGTTTCTGATGTATTGAGTGACAGCTCTGGTGTTGCCATGGTGACAGAAATCAGAGCGTTGTGTGCGAACGTGATCTTACTGTAGTTCTAGACTAAATATCAACATGATCTTACTGTAGATCTAGACTAAATATCAACACGATCTTACTGTAGTTCTAGACTAAATATCAACACGATCTTACTGTAGTTCTAGACTAAATATCAACACGATCTTACTGTAGTTCTAGACTAAATATCAACACGATCTTACTGTAGTTCTAGACTAAATATCAACACGATCTTACTGTAGTTCTAGACTAAATATCAACATGATCTTACTGTAGTTCTAGACTAAATATCAACACGATCTTACTGTAGTTCTAGACTAAATATCAACACGATCTTACTGTAGTTCTAGACTAAATATCAACACGATCTTACTGTAGTTCTAGACTAAATATCAACACGATCTTACTGTAGTTCTAGACTAAATATCAACACGATCTTACTGTAGTTCTAGACTAAATATCAACACGATCTTACTGTAGTTCTAGACTAAATATCAACACGATCTTACTGTAGTTCTAGACTAAATATCAACACGATCTTACTGTAGTTCTAGACTAGATATCAACATGATCTTACTGTAGTTCTAGACTAGATATCAACATGATCTTACTGTAGTTCTAGACTAAATATCAACATGATCTTACTGTAGTTCTAGAACAAATATCAACACGATCTTACTGTAGTTCTAGACTAAATATCAACATGATCTTACTGTAGTTCTAGACTAGATATCAACATGATCTTACTGTAGTTCTAGACTAAATACCAACATGATCTTACTGTAGTTCTAGAACAAATATCAACATGATCTTACTGTAGTTCTAGACTAAATACCAACATGATCTTACTGTAGTTCTAGACTAAATACCAACATGATCTTACTGTAGTTCTAGACTAAATATCAACACGATCTTACTGTAGTTCTAGACTAGATATCAACATGATCTTACTGTAGTTCTAGACTAAATATCAACACGATCTTACTGTAGTTCTAGACTAAATATCAACACGATCTTACTGTAGTTCTAGACTAAATATCAACACGATCTTACTGTAGATCTAGACTAAATATCAACACGAGCTTACTGTAGTTCTAGACTAAATATCAACACGATCTTACTGTAGTTCTAGACTAAATATCAACACGATCTTACTGTAGATCTAGACTAAATATCAACACGAGCTTACTGTAGTTCTAGACTAAATACCAACATGATCTTACTGTAGATCTAGACTAGATATCAACATGATCTTACTGTAGTTCTAGACTAAATATCAACACGATCTGACTGTAGTTCTAGACTAAATATCAACAGGATCTTACTGTAGATCTAGACTAAATATCAACATGATCTTACTGTAGTTCTAGACTAAATATCAACACGATCTGACTGTAGTTCTAGACTAGCTATCAACATGATCTTACTGTAGTTCTAGACTAGATATCAACATGATCTTACTGTAGTTCTAGACTAAATATCAACACGATCTTACTGTAGATCTAGACTAAATATCAACACGATCTTACTGTAGTTCTAGACTAAATATCAACACGATCTTACTGTAGTTCTAGACTAAATATCAACACGATCTTACTGTAGATCTAGACTAAATATCAACACGAGCTTACTGTAGTTCTAGACTAAATATCAACATGTATTTACTCATCTCACCTGCACAAAAACACATTCAGTGTTCCTCAAAATCAATAAAAACAGTCAAATGCAAACTCAGAATATTATATAAACCTGCAATAATTACATAAATTATATTTGTCTTATTTAACATATATATTTAATCCTATTTTATTAGCCAATGTCTTTGCTACTGACCTTCGAGGATCCAATTCAACCATACTAATAAGCAAAAATGACACATTTGTGTAAAATTGTAGTTATTGCTGAGTAGTGTTGAACTGTGTCATATTCTTCATGTGATTAGTATGATCTGCGTCCTCTACTGTACAGACGTGAATCTACATTTCCTTCAGTGTGAGCCGGATTCACTTCACTTTTGGTGTGAAAGGGCTTTTATATTTGTAAATAAGGAGTTTTTATATTAAAAGCCCTGCCCAGATTTAAAAAGTAACTCAAAAGTAACGTAACGCATTACTTTCCAAAAAAAGTAACTAAGTAACGAAATCAGTTACTTTTTTAGGGAGTAACGCAACATTGTAATGCATTACTTTTAAAAGTAACGTTCCCCAACACTGCTGATTACTGAACAAAATGCGTCTCTTTACCGATCTCACAGTTGTAGCCCTTAAAGCCTTGCTGACAGAAACACGTGTACGGCCCGATCGTGTCTTTACACTCGCCGCCGTTGACACACGGGTGGGACAAACACGCGTCTCCATCTGAACAAACACCAAACACACAAGCACTCGTATCAAGACTTACTTCACCATTAAACCCAAGCTGAACCCAAGGATCAATGCAAACTCACCAACATACTTGTTCCAGAACTCATCCTGAGAGAGAAAACAACACACATCCATCAGATGAAATGAACACACACTCGATTCTTTTCAACTGCATGATGTTTGTTTTCATTGGAATAGACTGTAGACCTCATGCTTTCTTTCACATGTGGTTATTTTAGTAGCAAAAAATCATGTTTCTCATACAGCCTTAAATGTTTCATTGCATTTATATTGGCCACGTCAAGTTCAATAGTTCATGGAGAAATTCACATTGATAATAGTTGCTAGCTATTGGCTGTGACATTTCAGCATGTTTCGAAAAAGAATTGGTTATTAATATTTGTAAGACACAACTTCGTATTACTCAAATTATAAGCGGATGCGTTCTAAACATCATGTCCATCACTAACTATGTTTCCATCCAAAGTTATGAATTTACAAGTGCACAAAATTAGAATATTGAATTTTGAATAAAACACCATTTCCATCCCACCTGTTCACAATGGGAACTGGCCCGAAATATCAATAATAAAAATTTAAATCGGTGCAACCGGGGAAGCTTAGACAGTTTGTACTAAATCATTTTGATGAAGGACTTTGGCTCAGGCATTTCAGAATTATTAAAACAATATTTAAGATGGTGTGCGATGAGATCGGCGCGATGGTTTGTTCAGTTATCCAGTCACGTGAGGCAAAGTCACATGACCTTTTTAATGCACATTGAAGAATTAATTCAGTGTTTGCATTGTAGTTATTGTGCATTACTCAGGCTTGCTCAGTTGGGGACACTTAATTTCTAGCGATTATCGTCAATTTGATTTCACAGATACTATTTAAACTAAACTTAGCTAGACAATGACATCTCCGAATTCAATAATGCCCTTAACTGAAAATTGAGTGTTTAATCTTATTATTATTATACATTACTGACACTCTATCCTCCAATTTGATACTGTTAAGTGCTTTGACACAATCTGTATTGTTAAAAGCGCTATATAAATAAAGGTGACTTGACATTATTTCTTATATACAGAAATGATCAAACTCATTTGAGCACATCATTTTTTTATGCACAACTTTAATGTGCATCTTGGCATTTACATCCAGCATGCAAAATCCCCAAAAATTGCACAAGAGTAGGTGGAGTAAACATGGCTAGCAGTCTGGTATTTGGGCCTGAGGTGGTAAACATGATTTCCTGAACGTTTCCAATGAAATATTAAAAAACAAACAAACCGACCGTCTTTTTAACATCCTCGAAGATTTCTCTGGCCTCCTCATAACTGCATCGCTCCTCAACGCACTCGCGCTCCATGTTTCCCTTCTTTAGCTCCTCGAACATAGTGTTGGCGCGCCGGCGCCGGCTCAAGACCTGACTGGCATCTCGACTGTGGAGGAAGACTGGAGAAACACATGCCATCATCATCATCATCAAAGCCTCGCTCCTGATAGCAGTGGAAGAGCCGAGTGTTGAGAAATAAACCAAACCAACCACTCACTCTGACATTGATTAGGCCTTAAACAACAAACCTTCAGGTCAGAAAAAGAGAAACACGAGCCATTCTGACGCTCCAGACGACGCACTCACCTTCTGAGCTCACACAGTGTATTAGAAACAAGCCGAGAACATTCCAGAAGACCCAAGACATTGTGGTTTATCAGCGTCCAGCTCTTTCACATTAGAGGATCGTCAGAAAACAGACAGAAGGTCAATGAACTGAGCGCTGAGAGAGAGAGAGAGAGGAACAGGGGGAGGAGAAACTAACAAGAGGACAAAGTGAAAATCCCAGCGTTTACACTCAAGACACGTGAGATATTTCAGTTCAGAGCTCTCCGACGAGTTTATTTGGTGTTCTCTACACAAACACAGAGGTCTGAGAGCCGCAGCCGTACATGAATATAGTCAGTGTTCGAACTATACCGTGGGCTTTGGGGGAGCCCACTGTTTTTTGTTTTTTTATATATAACGGGGGTGGGGGTTGGGTTGGTGCGCTTACAATGACTTACAAAGATACATAACAGCTACAAGTGTATGCACTACTTGCACTATATAGGATAAATCACTATACAGGATTTACCCTATTATACTTTACCTTAACACAGAATGCCTTGTGTTCTTTTTGCCATGGTGGCTATATGATGCTATATGGTGCTAACTGCAGAATGGATTTCAAGGACTTATATTTGTTTCTACAAATCTTTGAGCAAAGTCACTTTAGTCTTTGCTTTGAGTTAACGTACTAAACATGAGTGGAATTTGCACCACAGCGCCCCCCACACCTTGATGCTCATGACAAGAATAGCATGTATAGTAATCTTTATTGAAGATAATTAGGTTTAAATCGCCGTAATGCATTGAATTATATTTTTGCAATTTTACACATAATAATCCACGATGATCACATTACACAAAACTGAAATTGCACGTCAAAATAACACATTGTCAATATTTTTTGAGACCCCCCAAAATTTCACAAATCACTTTTTCAGGGGAGCCCATGTCTTATCAAGGGGAGCCGAGCCCCCCCCGTAGTTCGCACCCTGAATATAGTACAGAAGACACAAATGAGTGCTCATGTATGCAAGGCATTCATGAATAGTCTAATCAGGGCCGTAGCTAGAGGATTGGGGGCCCCCTGAAAAAATATTGATGTGGGTCCCCCCCACACACACATATCATATACTGTACAATATACAAGCATGGAACCAAATTGCATGCTTTTTTGTGGTTTTCATAATATCTCAGTTATACAACTAATAAAATATTAGAATTATTCACAGAACATGGGCCTATATAGTATAATTCCTGGATTTTGTGGGGCCCCCTGGGTGGTGGGGGCCCCTAGAATTGTCCCCACCTTTCACCCCACTAGCAATGGCCCTGAGTCTAATGCTAATGCAATTACATTTATTAATTTAGCAGATGCCTTTATCCAAAGAGACTTACAAGGAGGAATACAACAAGCAAATGATCTTAAAGGGCTGGTGATAATCTAAATAAGACGTTCTGTCCTCTTTGAGGTCACAGAGATGAATTTGGGCTGTTAAAGAGGTCATGAGATGGATTTTTTTATTTATTATTATTTTAATATGTTCCTTGAGGTTTACTTATAATGTTAAGAAAGTTTTTTGCACAAAAAAACAAATAAATATGTGGGAAGATGATTATTTTCAACCCTCATTCTGACCCTCTGTCTGAAACGACCTGTTTTAAGGGGCGTGTCCTTTAAGGCTTGTTATGATTGGCTGACGTCACTGCATAGGAAACAGTATCAACGCATGTAAGTGTTTTGACCATAGACTGTAAAAAAGATGGACGACGCGTCTCCGCTTCCTTCCACTATAGAAAAGTCAAGCTAAAGCATCTCAGTATGGCCGTTGCCATCTTGCGAAAATGACGCCATTTGGAGCCCGAGTCTGCGCAGTAGAGATTAGTTTGGAGCCCGAGTCTGCGCAGTAGAGATTAGTTTGGAGCCAGAGTCTGCGCAGTAGAGATTAGTTTGGAGCCAGAGTCTGCACAGTAGAGATTAGTTTGGAGCCAGAGTCTGCGCAGTAGAGATTAGTTTGGAGCCAGAGTCTGCGCAGTAGAGATTAGTTTGGAGCCAGAGTCTGCGCAGTAGAGATTAGTTTGGAGCCAGAGTCTGCGCAGTAGAGATTAGTTTGGAGCCCGAGTCTGCGTTGCAGTAGAGATTCGTTTGGAGCCAGAGTCTGCGCAGTAGAGATTAGTTTGGAGCCCGAGTCTGCGCAGTATGTAGAATTACGTTTGGAGCCCGAGTCTGCGCAGTAGAGATTCGTTTGGAGCAGAGTCTGCCAGTAGAGATTAGTTTGGAGCCCGAGTCTGCCAGTAGAGATTCGTTTGGGCCCGAGTCTGCGCAGTAGAGATTCGTTTGGAGCCCGAGTCTGCTCAGTAGAGATTAGTTTGAGCCAGAGTCTGCGCAGTAGAGATTCATTTGGAGCCCGAGTCTGCACAGTAGAGATTAGTTTGGAGCCCGAGTCTGCGCAGTAGAGATTAGTTTGGAGCCCGAGTCTGCGCAGTAGAGATTCGTTTGGAGCCGAGTCTGCGCAGTAGAGATTGTTTGGAGCCAGAGTCTGCGCAGTAGAGATTAGTTTGGAGCCACGAGTCTGCGCAGTAGAGATTGTTTGGAGCCCGAGTCTGCGCAGTAGAGATTCGTTTGGAGCCAGAGTCTGCGCAGTAGAGATTCGTTTGGAGCCAGAGTCTGCGCAGTAGAGATTCGTTTGGAGCCCGAGTCTGCACAGTAGAGATTCAGTTTGGCGCCAGAGTCTGCGCAGTAGAGATTCATTTGGAGCCCGAGTCTGCGCAGTAGAGATTAGTTTGGAGCCCGAGTCTGCGCAGTAGAGATTCGTTTGGAGCCCGAGTCTGCGCAGTAGAGATTCGTTTGGAGCCAGAGTCTGCGTTTGGAGCCAGAGTCTGCGCAGTAGAGATTCGTTTGGAGTCCGAGTCTGCGCAGTAGAGATTAGTTTGGAGCCCGAGTCTGCGCAGTAGAGATTAGTTTGGAGCCGAGTCTGCGCAGTAGAGATTAGTTTGGAGCCCGAGTCTGCGCAGTAGAGATTAGTTTGGAGCCAGAGTCTGCACAGTAGAGATTAGTTTGGAGCCCGAGTCTGCGCAGTAGAGATTAGTTTGGAGCCCGAGTCTGCGCAGTAGAGTCGTGAGGTGGAGCCGCGGAATCAAACTCCCGCCCAAACTCCCGCAGACCCAATCAACCATAACGACACGCCCCGTTTTTTCAAATTACTAGCTAAAATGAAACTTATCACAAAAATGAACAATTGAACATATATCAGAGTGATAACAACTACCTTAAATGACCAAAACCATATTTTGGAAAATTGTATTGGAAGTGTAATTTATTTTTTTATTTTGACTCAAGTCCCATTCGTTTACATGGAGAGGGCGGGGTTTATGACCTGTACTGCAGCCAACCACCAGGGGGCGATCAAAGAGCCCGCAGCTTCACTATTCCAGAGGTGTGAGACACACCCGGTTTTGACAACATGATCAAAATAAAACGGTCATTTCCAGATAAAGCGTTATGAAATAATTTACTTACGGTTTGTGATGCAGACAGTGTTCCCAACTTAGCAATTTTGTTGCTAAATTTAGCAACTTTTCAGACTACCCTAGCAACTATTTTTTCCAAAAGCACCTAGCAACAAATTTTGCAATGTTTTAACATTTATTTGGCAACTTTTAGCAACTTTTGATAAGTGACTCAGACAATAAAAAGGCACATTTTCCATCTAAATTACACAAAAAGAGGAACCCAGCAGTACACACATCACATGAATTGAGTTAGCTGCTATTTGCAATTGTTAAATTTAATAATAATAATAATTTTATAATTGTTCATTTATGATACACTGTGTTAGTAGCTTGTACCTGTGATTGTTGATCAGTTAGTACACTGTAAGAAAAATGGAAAAGATACTAGTAATTTTCCAGGACATTATCCATGATCCATTATAACCTGAAAACACAATGTTTAATTTAAAATGCAGGTAAAAAACAATACGGAAAATTATTTCATATTCACATAGTAGATTGTGCCCTATTTTTACAGACTTTTCTTAGAGTGTAGCACACTAGCTAACTACTAATACACTGCTTAAAGCATAATTGTTGATAATGTGTAGTTTTACTAGTTAAGGAGCTATTAAAAAAACAACTTAAATTGTAATCATTCAAAAATGTGTACGTGTTCAATAATTCAATGTCTTTAAAAATACAGTTATTTATATTTTAATATTATTTTCCAAACAAATCTAAATTAAATTATATAAAATATATTTTTTTTGCTGAGATTTGATGTCGTGACAATTTTGCGTCGTGATTACGTGATGACATCACAACGTCATTTAGCAACAAATCGACCTTCCTTTAGCAACTTTCTATGAAAATTAGTTGGCAACACTGGATGCAGATCTAGTTCTGCTTCATCTTTCAACAAATGTGTCTTTGTGACTCTCCAAAACAAAACAAAATGCTCCGAACAAACATATAATCCTCAGACACGATCCGAGACGCCATTAATAATAAACTATCCACTTGTTCCTTACGCTGATATCAGTACAGCGAGCTGTTTAAACCAAACACGTCAAAGCTAACGTTCTTTCACTGCATTTGTCCTGACGACAGACTCATATCTGTAACTGTATCCAGTGTAGACAAGATTGTGATTGTGATTGTGATTTATATTAGCTTTTGACACGACACTCGCATTCAGCTAATCAAGTGTTAAGTGACTGAACGGCAGTGGGCGGGGCCTATGCTGAGAAGAACACTATTCGTCGATGTCTTGCTCTGGAGGCGTGTTTATGCAAATGTTTGTGACATCATCTTGCACCTCAGATCCAAACAAACCGTTTTTGGAGCTTGATTAAATAAATGCTTTGTTTATAACGACGAGGACATTTTAAGCTATTAAACTTGCAGGATGTTTTAATGCTACAAAGACTCTTATATGCTA
Organism: Aspiorhynchus laticeps; assembly: GCA_023376895.1. Taxonomy (NCBI): domain Eukaryota; kingdom Metazoa; phylum Chordata; class Actinopteri; order Cypriniformes; family Cyprinidae; genus Aspiorhynchus; species Aspiorhynchus laticeps. The sequence continues at coordinate 1,662,506 of CM041797.1, read as the reverse complement.
AAAGATCAAAGCAAATTCGATTTTTCGTGTCATGACCCTTTTAACTCTCTTTTATTGGAATATCTAAACCTTATATGTGTCCCTGGAGCACAAAAGCAGTCATAAGTAACACAGGTATATTTGTAGCAATAGACAACTTTACATTGTATGGGTCAAAATTATACATTTTTCTTTTATGACAAAAATCATTAGGATATTAAGATCATGTTCCATGAAGATATTTAGTAAATTTCCTACCGTAAATATATCAAAACTTAATTTCTGATTAGTAATATGCATTGCTAAGAACTTCATTTGAAAAATTTTAAAGATAATTTTCTCAATATTTAGATTTTTTTGCACCCTCAGATTCCAGATTTTCAAATAGTTGTATCTCAGCCAAATATTGTCCTATTATAACAAACCATACATCAATGGAAAGATTATGTATTCAGCTTTCAGATGATGCATAAACCTCAATTTCGAAAAAATTGACCCTTATGTCTGGTTTTGTGCTCCAAGTTTTATCAGACTAATATAATGTACACAAACTGTACACAATGTCTAACATCTGACCCTCCACAGGGTCACGTCTGGTGTATGATTAGCAACATCTACACAAGAAAATCAATGCTGTTTCAGTTAATGACTGCCTAGATGTCTCTCAAACACACCAAAATGAACCCTAAAACCAACACACATGAAGATCAGATGCATGAATAACAGAGTGAGTGTTTTATTTCAAAGCTCATTGCAGACATTAATCGCGAGCAGTCGGCTCAACTATAGATCCAGGGGTTTTCATAACCACCTCAAGCCATTTCAAGAAGTTGGCCACTTTGGTGTAAATCCCATAGTACCCCGGCTGATCGCAGCCTTTACCCCACGACACGATGCCCGTCAGGAATGACGTTCCCTCGTAGCGGGTGACCAGCGGACTGCCGTCATGTCCTCTGCAGGACTCCAGGCCGCCCTCGGCATAACCTGCGCAGAACATGTTCGCCGTGATGTTGACGCCGCTCTTCTCTGCACACTGCGCTGTAGGCATCATAGGGACGGCTAGCCGCTGCAGTGTAGCGGATGAAGGCGCTTCAAGGCCTTTGGAGGGGTGTGTGTTGTCTCCTGTGGTTCGCTTGCCCCATCCGCTGAGCGTGTGGAAGCGGATGAATGCGAGCTCGTTTTGTGCCAGCTGTGGTGTTGGTAGGCAAACGGGCAAGGAGTACGCGGTGCGCTTGGCTTCTCCACGCAGCTGTAGAAGAGCCAAGTCACTATCCAGTGACACGGGGTCATAGCTCTCATGGATGACCACACGAGCAACATCATACGCCTCCTCCGAGCCGTCCATCACATCCAGGTCATGATCACCTGAGGACAAACCAACTCGCTGCATCAAGACCGGAAAAAAAACTACGACACTAGCTGAAATTATAGTCTTTCTTTATAATTGCTGACTTTGCAACACTGTTATTTTCTGTAATGCTGCTTTAAAACACTCTGTATTGTATTAAATGCTATAGAATTAAATGCAGTGTTGGGGGTAACGCATTACAAGTTATGTAATCAGATTACTTTTTTCAAGTAACTAGTAAAGTAACGCATTACTTTTTAATTCAGAAGAAAATATCTGTTACTTTTTCAAATAAGTAACAGTTACTTTGTTTCTGATGTATTGAGTGACAGCTCTGGTGTTGCCATGGTGACAGAAATCAGAGCGTTGTGTGTGAACATGATCTTACTGTAGTTCTAGACTAGATATCAACACGATCTTACTGTAGTTCTAGACTAAATATCAACATGATCTTACTATAGTTCTAGACTAAATATCAACACGATCTTACTGTAGTTCTAGACTAAATATCAACACGATCTTACTGTAGTTCTAGACTAAATATCAACACGATCTTACTGTAGTTCTAGACTAAATATCAACACGATCTTACTGTAGTTCTAGACTAAATATCAACACGATCTTACTGTAGTTCTAGACCAAATATCAACATGAGCTTACTGTAGTTCTAGACTAAATATCAACAAGATCTTACTGTAGTTCTAGACTAAATATCAACACGATCTTACTGTAGTTCTAGACTAAATATCAACACGATCTCACTGTAGTTCTAGACTAAATATCAACACGATCTTACTGTAGTTCTAGACTAAATATCAACAGGATCTTGCTGTAGATCTAGACTAAATATCAACACGATCTCACTGTAGTTCTAGACTAAATATCAACACGATCTTACTGTAGTTCTAGACTAAATATCAACACGATCTTACTGTAGTTCTAGACTAAATATCAACACGATCTTACTGTAGTTCTAGACTAAATATCAACACGATCTTACTGTAGATCTAGACTAAATATCAACACGATCTTACTGTAGTTCTAGACTAAATATCAACATGATCTTACTGTAGTTCTAGACTAAATATCAACACGATCTTACTGTAGATCTAGACTAAATATCGACACGATCTTACTGTAGTTCTAGACTAAATATCAACATGATCTTACTCATCTCACCAGCACAAAAACACATTCAGTGTTCATCAAAATCAATAAAAACAGTCAAATGCAAGTTCAGTTTATTCTCATTTTTATATATACTGTATATATATAAAAAACATATTCAAATAAATAACAAATATCGGTAACACTTTATTTTAAGGTGTCCTTGTTACACATTACATGAACTTGCTATTATAATAACACTAAATTATGCATAATTACATGCAAGTAACCCTAAACCAAACCCTAACCATATAGTAAGTACTGTACATGTAGTTAATTAATATTACTCAGTACTTACCATAAATGTATAATTACACTGTGTAACCCAAATATCCTTTATGTATTTAATCCCATTTTATGAATCAATTCAACCATACTAATAACAAAAAATGACTTTAGATAAAAAACATTTGTGTTTCTTTGTATGTTTTTATTGTTGAAGAGTGTTGAACTTTCTTCTCCTGCGTCATATTCTTCATGCAATCCAGAATGAGGCTAATTCATTAATTATTCATTTCAGAATGAGGCTAATTCATTTACTTTTGGTGTAAAAGGGTTTTACGTTTGCCAAAAATAGAATAATATCAAAAACAAAGCTTGCCCAGATTTAAAAAGTAACGCATGGCATTACCTCCCATGAAAAGTAACTAAGTAATGTAATCAGTTACTTTTTAATGGAGTAACGCTACATTGTAATGCATTGCTTGTAAAAGTAACTTTCCCCAACACTGAATAAATGTGATTTGACTTTACAACCCACAATGACACACTATAAAAAAAAAATATTTAAAAAGTTGTTTCAACTTAAAATAATTTGGTACACCGCTGACTTAAAATTTTTAGTTTAGCCAACTTGAAATTTTAAGATACTCAATGTTAATTTAAGGGACAACTGGAATATTTTAGTTAAAAAAAATCTGTAAAATTTATGGTAAAATACGGCGGCTGTGTTTGCCGGAATTCTATTGTAAAAATACGGTAACAACATTTTAGGTTTTACGGTTTTAACTTAAATTTACAGTTAAATACCGTAATCTCATTAACTGATATAATGTTAATATACCACAGCGTCATTCACACAAACACTAATCACCATCATGATGACACTCAATAAACTGAAATATGCAATAAACATTAATTTAACAACATTAGATGTAACATACAACCCTAATAAACATAACTAATAAGAAAAAACTAAGAAGAAACAGTTATTTCAAAGAAAAAACATCAAATTCAAACAAAATTCACGTTTTTTCCCTGTAAATGTTACACTTACCGTTAACCATTTAACAGGTTTTACTCTAGCATTTTCACCGTTTTTTACCATTAAAATCACAATAATTTTTTACAGTGTAGACTAAAAATTTTAAGTCAGCGGGGTAACAAATTATTTTAAGCTGAAACAACAATTTTATATTTTTTAACAGTGATTAAAGTAGTTAGCAAATTCAGCATTCCAGCAGATATTTGCCCCAAACACAATGAAATATTTTACTTTTGTGAAACTTTTGTTTTACTCTGAGTCTGCGTGCTGCTTAATGACACACAATATTTCATAAATAGGCTTCTTATTAGAAAAAGTGATGTTGACTTAACTTAAAAAAATTAAGGAAACCCGTTAAAATTATTAAGTAATTAATAATAAAAAAAAGTGAATTACCACTTAATTTTTTTTTCAATTATTATTTGCTTAATTTTAATTTCCTCAATTTTTTAAAGTTAAGTCAGCATCGCTTTTTACAATGACAGAAACAGATACCTGTGATAACCTTCAAACGCTTCATGTCCTTCTGATGAACGCAGTGAGCAGCGGTTACGACCCAGTTATCGTCCAGAAGAGCCGCTCCACACAGACTCTCACCATTATAATCTATCAGCACCTGAGACGAATAATACAATCATTCAGTCGCTCGCTCTCACGACGCTGCGATGCGACGTACACATTTACAGTTACCTGCCAAGGACAGTGACCTCTGGGGCAGTGAACTCCACCCATGATCTGTTTTTGGTAACGAACGATGTTTTTCTGAAGTGGAACCGTTCCACACGGATATTCGACTGCAGAGGAAAACACAACATTTGAACTAGAAAAGGAAAGCTCGACAAAAGCTTGCCTGTTAAAGTTTGAATGATTTATATGCCTTTTTTACTTTGAAGACTTGGGGCCAGATTTACTAACAGCGCAAACTGTCTTTTAGCATTAAAATAGTATTGTTACATCCACTGTTGCCAACTTAGCAATTTTGTTGCTAAATTTAGCAACTTTTCAGACTAACCTAGCAACTTTTTCTTCCAAAGGCACCTAACGACAAGTTAGCTATTTATTTGGCAACTTTTAACAAATTTTGATAAGTGACTCAAACAATAAAAAGGCATGCATGTGCATGAAGTGTGCACTGCTAGGCATCTTTGTTTTCCTCTTTTTGTGTAATTTAGATTGAAAATGCATGCTTTTTATTGTCTGAGTCACTTATCAAAAGTTGCTAAAAGCCGCCAAATAAATAGCTAACTTGTCGCTAGGTGCTTTTGGAAGAAAGAGTCTGAAAAGTTGCTAATTTAGCAACAAAATTGCTCTCTTCTCACCTTCAGCAACACAAGAAACCCCATCAGCCCCGAGCGTGTATCCCGCGGCGCAGCTGCATTTGCGTCTGGATCCAGAATCATCGCAGAACTGTTCGCAGCCTCCGTTCACATACCGACACTTCAGCGTCTCCTCGAACCCTTCCAGACAAACCAACAACGTTATATGAGGTTTCAGCAAAGATCACGCTGCTGGTGTTTCACATGTGTCCTGACCAGTGTTGGGCAGTAACTAGTTACTGTAACTTAGTTACTGTAATAATATTACTATTTGCAGTAACTAGTAGTGTAACTAATTACTAATAAGATTTCAGTAATAATATTACAGTTACCATCCATAAAACAGCTTTTGATGCCTCGACCCGCTGATTTAAAATCCAACAATCAAATAATTCATAGATATATTTTCATAATTTTCTCATGCATGTGATGAGGTGCTGCAGGCAAGCTTGGAATATGGAAAAGCTTAGATAGAAATATTGCATTATATTGATTTTATCAAGAAAAAAGATGATCTGAACACTGTTGTGTGTTACTTTACTCTGGCGTTACATCCCTCTGATCACATTATATTACTATAATTATAATCTTTTTGGAAAATTAAACCGTTTCTTACAAACTTATGCGATTTCATAAAATACATAATGAAATATAATCGTATATGGGTAACGGAGAAATTACAATTAGCTTCAAGCTACACATGATAATTAATGAGATTAATACAACACTTCTACTTGAATGTCACTATTAATCACTATTGAGTGTTTGTAATAACTAATAATGTGTATTTTGGTCAAATGATGAGGCAGAAATATGTTATTAGTAACATTTATGTGGAAGATACATTGTTACAACTTCTGTGTGGCGTGAAGAAACAATGTAACTAATTACTGTTGCCAGAAAGTAACAATATTACTTTTGAAAGGAGTAACTAGTAATGAGTAATATATTACATTCTTTGAGTAACTAACCCAACACGTGTCCTGACGTTCACGTACCCTTCTCACAGTATCTGCCCTCGAAGCCCTCTGGACACAGGCAGTAGTAGGTGTTGGCCAGATAGATGCATGTGCCATTGTTCTTGCATGGATTGGTCAAGCAGGGCTCCTTATCTTATTCATAAATAATAATGACGTGCACAAAATTAAGTGAGCACTGACATGACAACATCTACACTGTAAAAAAAAATCTGTACAATTTACAGTAAAAAACTGGCAGCTGTGTTTGCCGGAATTCTACCGTAAAAAAGACGGTAACAACATTTTAGGTTTTACGGATTTAACTTAAATTTACAGTTAAATACCGTAATTTCATTAACTGATATAATATTAATATACCAACCTATTAAAGTACTGAAATCTGTTTTGTATCTTTGTAATACACTGATAACCACCAAAAGATAAGCAGGAGGTGATGAGAGTCACATGATGAACCAAAGCAGCTTTTAAATAATAACATATATAGAAGAAGCACAGCGTCATTCACACAAACACTGATCACCATCATGATGATCTCAATAAACTGAAATATGCAATAAACATTAATTTAACAACATTAGATGTAACGTACAACCCTAATAAACATAACTGATAAGAAAAAACTAAGAAGAAAGTTATTTCAAGGAAAAAACAACAAAATTTGAAATGCAACGCAGGGAATTCTGGGAACGTCAGTTTACGTTTTTTCCCTGTAAATTTTACACTTACCGTTAACCATTTAACAGGTTTTTACTGTAGAATTTTCACCGTTTTTTACCATTTAAGTCACGATCATTTTTTACTTGGTGAGCAGAAAACACTTCTTTAAAAAACATAAAAAAATCTTACTGTTCGAAAACCTTTGACTGGTACTGTACACTGTAAAAAATGATCGTGACTTAAATGGTAAAAACGGTGAAAATTCTACAGTAAAAACCTGTTAAATGGTTAACGGTAAGTGTAAAATTTACAGGGAAAAAACGTAAACTGACGTTCCCAGAATTTCCTGCGTTGCATTTCAAATTTTGGTGTTTTTTCTTTGAAATAACTTTCTTCTTAGTTTTTTCTTATCAGTTATGTTTATTAGGGTTGTACGTTACATCTAATGTTGTTAAATTAATGTTTATTGCATATTTCAGTTTATTGAGTCTCATCATGATGGCGATCAGTGTTTGTGTGAATGACGCTGTGCTTCTTCTATATGTTATTATTTAAAAGCTGCTTTGGTTCATCATGTGACTCTCATCACCTCCTGATTATCTTTTAACGTGCCTTACTGTGGTCATTTAATATCGTTACCACTGTCATTAAAACACTAGCTAATAGTAAAAATTAAGAGTTAATTTGCAAAAACCTATAACTCCATTGTTTTTTTTCAGAAATCGTGGTTTTTTTTTTTATTGCGCATTCCAAGTAATATCAATCAAACTGCAGTCGGGTTGTTTCGATTAAGTAATAATAACTAAACAAATACAGGTAATTTACAAAATGAAAGTTCATTGAAAGTTTGCTTTTCTACATATTAAAAGTTTGTTTTATGCAAAAGCAGATAACTCCACATTTCATGTTTTAGAGTTAAAAAACACTGGTTTAATCTTTGTAATCTCCTCGGATGACAATATAGACGCCTGATAAACGTTGATCATAGATTATGGATGTGATTACACACATTTATCTCTCATTATTGTAACGCACTGCTTTCGCATGGATCCATGAAAACTTTCAGCTTTTATTTTCCTTTTTCGCTCTGAAGAAGATATCACAGGTTCGTCGAAATTATCCATCCTCAATCACTTATAGTCAGCTTTGACGAGCTCCTCTCAGCTAGCGCGTCTTTTCAAAGTGAAAGCCTTGTCACCTGACCTGAATACTGCGCTCTGATTGGCTAGAATGGACTTATCGGCTTCTGTTCAAAAACAACAACGGCGCTTGTCTGCTTCTGCAGTAAAACCTGAACTCGTGATGCCTTGAAAGTGGACAATACAGGCTTTTTTGACAAAATGTGTTTAGGGTTCAGATCGCGCTATATGTGGAGAATAATGCGCGCATTTGTTTTTAAAAAGTGGCGTTTATCGGTTTTTGCAAATGAACTATACTATACATTTGAAAATGAATACACATGAACTATACTATGTACATTTATAATATAAATGTACATAGTATATGGGAGGACGGTAAATTTGACATCGTACTCTCTTCTGTCTGCCGTTATCAGTCTATCTCAATTTTTTTCCTTTTTTTAAAAAGTCAAACACTATTGTAAAGTTTTTATTTTGCTATCTGAGCAAATGGGAATGCAAAACATATATTTGTGGTGCTCTCCCATTCTTGAAGTTAACCCTGAGAAATGTGAAAAAGGTCCATTCTGAAAGATTTAAGCTATTTTATGACTATGGTTTTATATTAATAACTGACTGAACTGTTTGTGAGGAAACTATGGCTACTTTTTTTGTGTGTCACATTTAATTTTACACATAAACTTACCAGAGTAACTCAACCAAAACTGTTTCTGCAAAAGATAACGAAACAAATTCACAAACATTAAATCAAAAATTAATATAACATGAAATAAATAATAAATCGATGTGACGCACCGTCTTCGTGTCGTCCTCGAACACTTCGCGCGCTTCCTCATAGTCGCAGATTTCTTCGATGCACTCGCGCTCGAGATTCCCGCGCTTCATCTCCTCAAGAAAGCCGGAGTTCGCGCGTCTCACGCGCTGCAAGACCGAGCTGGCGCCATCTTTATCAAGAAACACTGAAAACAGCGGGAACCAGAGGTAGTTTGATCCGCGAATCATGCGCTTTCTGTAACGAGCGACGCTCACGAACACTCACTGTGCGTTCACACCGCCGCCGGCGAGAGCGTCGAAGTGGCCAGAAGTCATTCATTTTCAATGTGAGCCGGCGGCGAGAGCGGCGCGTTTTGGACGGTGAGAGCGTCGAGGAGAGTTGAAATCAAGTCAACTTTATGCTAATGAGCTATGACGCGGTTCAGCGGCAACCAATCAGAATGTAGAAGTCCTCCGCTTGAGAGGAGTCCAGAGAACGCAGTCCTGTAAACTTTGGTTACGACCACATTAGTCCCCAAGCATTTTAGCGCTAGAACGCTTATTTTTTTTCAGCGGGAATGCTATTAATTTCCTCAAAACAACATAGTTGACCAATTACATTAAGGCTACGCTTCAACCAGGACAGTTTGGAATGCATGCTGCGCACTAATTAGCGTTAATGTTAATTAAAGACCTAGGCTAGTAAACGTCTCCATGTTGAAATTAACCATGAACACAAAAGCCACACCACACAAATGGCATTTATTGGTTTATTTCCTTAGCAAACATGTAACTATGAAGCTCTTTCCATTGATTCCAATTTCTTACTTTCACAATTAAAATATTTAATGAGGTTAACTTATACCCGTGTGATCAGTCTGCACAAGATCAACATGCTTGCTCGGCTCCTTTAAGAGTTCGATCGTCAGAGCGTCAACGAATCTTTCTACAGCGTCGTTGGCAGGCGACCAGAGCGGATTATGACGCTCTAGTGTGAACGCACGCTCAGAACACAGCGGATTATAACGGGAGCGTCTTAATTCGCGTCGCTCGCAGCTCTTTCAGTATTGTTTTGTGTTCTTACCGGCGCCGGATCCGTGAAGCATCAGGAACACAACAGCGAGGGTGTTCATGTTCATTGAGTTTCCACAGACTAAACTGAGCCGCTCGATCCGGAGCAAAGTGCTGCTTGCGCGCGAGACCTTTCACGAGGTTTAATCAGATAGTAAACAAACAGAGGGACGTGCAGAGAGTTCCTCAGGGGCTTAAGTGTAAAAAAGGGCAATATGAGGAAAAAATATATATAGGTCAAAAGATTGGACACATTACTATTTTAGATTTTTGCAAGAAGTCACTTATAGTCATCAAGCCGACATTTATTTGATCAAAATTGTAATATAGGCTACTTTATTTATTTATTTAATGCATTTTATTAGCAATGTTGAAAACTTTTTTCAGGATTCTTCGATGAATGCAAAGTTAAATAAGAACAGCATTTATTTAAAATATAACTTTTATAACTATACACTACCGTTCAAAAGCTTGAGGTCAGTATTTGTATTTGAAATTAGTTTTTATTCAGCAAGGATTTGTTAAATTGATAGAAACAGTGATAGTAAAGATTGATATTGTTTGAAAACATCTCTATTTTGAATAAATGCTGTTCTTTTTAACTTTTTATTTATCAACCCCCAAAAAAGTATCACATGTTCTAATAAATAAATCAATAAAATAAAGTAAAATAAAATAAAAAGAAATTAAGCAGCACAACTGTTTCAAACATTGATAATAAATCAGCATATTAGAATGATTTCTGAGAAATTATGCTGAAAATTTAGCTCTGAATCATAGAAATAAATGATATTTTATTAAAATAGTGTAAATGTATATTAAAATAGAAAACATTCTTTTAAATTGTAATAATATTTCACAATATTAGGCTACAGTTTTTTCTGTATTTTTGATCAAATAAATGCAGGATGACACTTTCATAATGCTGCATAATTATCAAAAATGGTCATATAATAAAGTCCTTTCACGTCATCATTTCGCCAGCCACTTCACATAACAGGCCTGTAGGTGGCGCTTGGGCTTCATTAACTATGAGAGTTTCATGAAATAGTAAACGGTGCATCATACATAAATATAAGTGAATTGAATATTGATTACCATTATTGCGACTTTTGGCGCTGCACGGTTTTGTAGTCATTCAGCATCTATTTTCTCAGTGTAATTTGATTTATAAAATGAGACAAACAGCAGATCCAGATCGCTCCACAAATAAGCTCATCGGTCCCGTGTAATTTTCAACCGATTTATGAATAAGAATGAAAAATAACTGCTCCAGTTCACATCTTGTCCAATGAAATTGGAACTTCTTGTGCCAGATCATGATTGGTTGGTGTATTATAACTACATGACTAATGGACATTGATGAATTATGTAATATTCTAAAATATGTATTTTTTTTTATTGATGAAAAATGTTTAAAATATTGTTTGGTTTATTTTTTCCTTCCGTCGATCTATTCACTGAAAGAACCATATATGGCTCGATAGCCTCGGTTTCCGAACAGACTGGAATATCAGTGAGTCCAGCAAAAAGCACGTAACCATAGCAACTCCTCACAAA
>CM041797.1:1631272-1646272 GCA_023376895.1 Aspiorhynchus laticeps | reverse complement strand
GATCATTTACATGCTACTGAATTATTTATTTGTGAATGAGGTAATGATGGATAAAAACAGCAAACACACAGAAGAAAATCAGGCATAAATAGAGTATTCGCTGTGCGTTAACACTTCATTGTGTTGCATCTGTAGAATTGGCCATTTCTTCACATGCATTTTTTAATGCGCATTAAGTAATTTATTCAATAAAAGTGTTTCCATCGTAGTTTATGCGCATGTTTTCTTACCAGATAAGAATTTTATCCGACTTAGTTGAGCGCATAAATTTATTTAAATACATTTTTAGAATTTATGTGCGTTTTTTTCTAACGCTATCTCACGACCAATTCGTACGTATTTTACGAGGTGGCTAATTCGTACGACTTCACTCGTACAATTTTGTACGATTCGTCTAAACCCCAGTGACGGGTAGGTTTAGCGGCGGGGTTAGGTGTAGGTCATTCGTACAAATTCATACGAATTGGCAACTCGTAAAATACGTACGATTTAGCAAAAATCGTATGAATTTATACGAGTGAGGTCATACGAATTAGCCACCTCGTAAAATATGTACGAATTGCCGTGAGATCGGGCTGTTTTTTTATGCAATATCCCAAAATGCGCTAAAAATAGGTGGATGGAAATATAGCTACATACAGAATAAAATCAGACATGATTAAACATAAATAGAGGATTCGCTGTACCATTTCTTCACTTGCCTTTTTTAATGCGCATTAAGTAATTTATTAGATAAAAGTGTTTCCATCGTAGTTTATGTGCATGTTTTCTTGCTGGATAAGTTAGTTGAGCACATAAACTTTTTATGCACATTTTTAGAACTTATGCGCATCTTGGCGTTTCCATCCAGCGTTTTTTTATGCAATATCCCAAAATGCGTTAAAAACAGGTGGATGGAAACAGCTACATACAGAACAAAATCAGACATGATTGGACATAAATAGAGGTTTCACTGTGCATTAATGCTTCATTGTAGAATTGGCCGTTTGTTCGTGGATCCATTGCAGGTAGTTGGAGACGCGGGTGTAAATGCCGTAGGACCCCGGTCGGGCGCAGCCTTTCCCCCAGCTCACGATGCCCAGCAGGAAGGTGGTGTCCCTGTAGCGGGTCACTAGTGGCCCGCCGCTGTCCCCTTTACACGAGTCCTGCTTCCCCTCGATGTAACCGGCGCAGAACATGTTGCTGGTGAGCGTCACGTTGCTGCTCTCGATGCACTCCTGCGTGCGGATGCGGGGCACCTGCAGGCGGCGCAGGAAGCGTGACGTGGGTCCGTCCTCGCTGCGTTTGCCCCAGCCGGTCACCGTGTGCTTGCTGACGGCCCACAGCTCGCGCTCGGCCGTGTCTCGCAGCGGCAGGCAGACGGGGACGGCGTAGGTGCTGTAGACGATGGGTCCGCGCAGACGCAGCAGGGCGATGTCGTTGTCTGAGGTCTCGGACACGTAGCCGGGATGCATGAGCATCTGCTCCACCTGGATGACCTGCTCTGTGCCTTCCTCCACCTCGATGTCATGCTCACCTGAGTCGCAGACAACACACACAATAGAGTAGAGCTGGCACTAAATAGACCCAGACGACTAATTCGCCATAGATTTTCCTGTGGGTTCATTTTAAGAGTATAAGGTCTGTGAGAGACATACACTCTGCAAAAAAGGCTTATCTTATATGGGTTTAAAATTGTACCTTTTTGAGTACAACAGCTTTAAACACCCTTAAAAGGCACAACCTTATTAAGGTACTAACATGTACCTATTAGGGGTAAAAAAGGTACAAATAAGTCCTTTTAAGGGTACTGCTCCAGGGACAGCTGTTGTACCCAAAAAGGTACAATTATTTTTCTGTGTGTACTTAGTATTTTTCTCTTGTTTCAAAATATCTAAAAATTCTTAAATCAAGTTGCATTTACTAAAAGAGCAAAATTATGATATTTAGACTTGTTTCCTGGGGGGGGATTAAATGTAGTGCATTTTGCTTAAGACAAGTAAAATTATCTTGTCTTATTATCATTATTATGGCAGATATTTTTACTTGTTTTATGCAAAATTCACTTAATTTAGTTTTTTCCCTTGGAAACAAGACTTACGCCATTTTGCTTGTCTAGTAAATGCAACTTGATTTAAGAATTTTTATATATTTTGACTAGAAACAAGACAAAAATGCTAAGTAAGATGAGCCTTTTTTTGCAGTGCAGTAACTTGATGATATATTATGACGTTTTGTTGTACACCGACTCACGCTCCAAACATTCTAATGTCGTAACAACAGTCGTGTGTTTATAAAAATACATTTAGCTGCTGCAAAATTTGCATTTTTAGCATGGGATTGTGTGTGTGTGTGTGTGTGTGTAATTTATGTTGTACAGCAAAACGTCCAAGTATTGTCATTTTATATTTAACACAGAGATTGTTTTGTTCGTGAATTGAAAAAAAAATGAATAGGAAAATTTCGAGGGAGCCCATGGCGAATTAGGGCACGTTTACACGACAGCAATGCACTAAAAAAAAAGGGGGGGGGGGGGTGTCCTTTGTGTTTTTGAAAAGTTTCACATATATAAACGACAGCATTGTCAAAACGATCACCTGTTCACAAAATGACTAAAAACGCTGTATTTTGCACGCCAGGCCAGTAGGTGGCGATGTCACTTTGTAAATAATCAGTACGCATCTGCGCACATATGCATTCCTATAGACTGAATACGTAATACGCGCATGATGTCACCGTTTGCACAAATACACATTTTTGTAGTTTGCAGAGACGATAACGGTAAAATTTGCTCTTTGAAACCTGTTTTTAAAAGTTTGCAATTTTAGGCCCCCAAACGATATTGTCGTGTAAATGAACGACTAAAGCTCATAAAAAGATTTTAGCTTATTATTCTTTCAATTTTCAGTTTTTAGTAGTGTCGTGTAAACGCCCCCTTAGTCTTCTGGATTTTGACCACATGGCTGCAGCACTCTAATAAATAAATATGAATGTAAAAATTTGCAAATACATTAAAATAACTCACATGTAGGCTTTCTCTGGCTTCTTCAGTTACTAATAATTACTTGTATGAGTATGCAAGTAAACTGTTAGAAATCAGTTAAATCAGTGATTTTCTCTTGATAATATTGTTTGATTAATATGAATTACATAATCAGGTGTGGTTTTGTTCGGCTGCAATATTTTGACTCATTGTGTCGTTTCATGTTTTGGTCTCGTCACGTATGTATCACTTTGGCTAAGAAGTGAATTTGGTTACATTTTATTTTGATAGTCCACTTTAGACTTTCTACTGACTAGAAGTAACTAACTGTCAACTAACTCTCATTAATTTGCAACTACATGTCAACTAGCTCTCATTAGAGTATTAGTAGACTATAAGGTTAGTAGAATAAGTTGATATGCAGTTGCAAATTACTTACAGTATAGAATGTCTGTTGGGGAATATTAAAATATACTGTTAGCAGATATTAAGCAGACAGTCTACTAATACTCTGATGACTGCTAGATGACATGTAGTCGCAGAGTTACTTATAGTTAATAGAACATCTAAAGTGGACTATCACAAATATGAATTTGACTGTTCACATGAAATTTGGCATGCCTTGAATCTGCGGTTGTTGTGATCTCATGATGTGTATTCATTTCATTCACAATCCGTTCTGAGAGCAACTGTACCTGCGACTATCTTGAGAAACCTGACATTGAGTTTTTCCAAGCAGTGGGCAGCTGTGAGGATCCAGGTGGGTTTGTAGATCACACCTCCACAGAAACCCTTCTGACCGTACTTCAGTAACACCTGTCCATCAACACACACACACACACACACACACACACACACACAGAGACACACACAGACACACACACACACACACAGACACAGACAGACAGACAGACACACACACACACACACACACACACAGAGACACAGACACACGCAGACACAAACACACACACACACACCACACACAGATGTTTAACGGTAAAGTACAGTATGAACAGGTGGATTCTGTGTGGTGACCGCTGGTACCTGCCATGGACAGTGACCTTTAGGACATTCAGCTCCACCAACGATACGAGATCTCACATCGTCCTTCGGATTCATAGCAGCACCTCCACCCTGAAGAAGAGGAACCTTCCCACACGGAAAAGCCTCTGTAACGGAGACTTAGATTCAGTTTACGTACAGACTCCATGCTTAAGTCATTATACGACAACCAGTGTTGGGGAAAGTAGCCTAACTTTTAAAAGTAATGCTTTACAATGTTGCGTTACTCCCTAAAAAAGTAACTGATTTCGTTACTTAGTTACTTCTTATGGAAAGCAATGCGTTACAATGTTGCGTCACTCCCTAAAAAAGTAACTGATTTCGTTACTTAGTTACTGCTTATGGAAAGTAATGCATTACAATGTTGCGTCACTCCCTAAAAAGTAACTGATTTCGTTACTTAGTTACTTTTTATGGAAAACAATGCATTACAATGTTGCGTTACTCCCTAAAAAAGTAACTGATTACGTTACTTAGTTACTTTTTATGGAAAGTAATGCGTTACAATGTTGCGTCACTCCCTAAAAAAGTAACTGATTACGTTACTTAGTTACTTTTTATGGAAAGCAATGCGTTACAATGTTGCGTCACTCCCTAAAAAAGTAGCTGATTTCGTTACTTAGTTACTTTTTATGGAAATCAATGCGTTACAATGTTGCGTCACTCCCTAAAAAAGTAACTGATTTCGTTACTTAGTTACTTCTTATGGAAAGTAATGCATTACAATGTTGCGTCACTCCCTAAAAAAGTAACTGATTTCGTTACTTAGTTACTTTTTATGGAAATCAATGCGTTACAATGTTGCGTTACTCCCTAAAAAAGTAACTGATTTCGTTACTTAGTTACTTTTTATGGAAATCAATGCGTTACAATGTTGCGTCACTCCCTAAAAAAGTAACTGATTTCGTTACTTAGTTACTTCTTATGGAAAGTAATGCATTACAATGTTGCGTCACTCCCTAAAAAAGTAACTGATTTCGTTACTTAGTTACTTCTTATGGAAATCAATGCGTTACAATGTTGCGTCACTCCCTAAAAAAGTAACTGATTTCGTTACTTAGTTACTTCTTATGGAAAGTAATGCATTACAATGTTGCGTCACTCCCTAAAAAATTAACTGATTTCGTTACTTAGTTACTTTTTATGGAAAGTAATGCGTTACAATGTTGCGTCACTCCCTAAAAAAGTAGCTGATTTCGTTACTTCGTTACTTCTTATGGAAATCAATGCGTTACAATGTTGCGTCACTCCCTAAAAAAGTAACTGATTTCGTTACTTAGTTACTTTTTATGGAAAGTAATGCGTTACAATATTGCGTCACTCCCTAAAAAAGTAACTGATTTCGTTACTTAGTTACTTTTTATGGAAAGTAATGCGTTACAATGTTGCGTCACTCCCTAAAAAAGTAACTGATTTCGTTACTTAGTTACTTTTTATGGAAAGTAATGCGTTACAATGTTGCGTCACTCCCTAAAAAAGTAACTGATTTCGTTACTTAGTTACTTTTTATGGAAAGTAATGCGTTACAATGTTGCGTCACTCCCTAAAAAAGTAACTGATTTCGTTACTTAGTTACTTTTTATGGAAAGTAATGCATTACAATGTTGCGTCACTCCCTAAAAAAGTAACTGATTACATTACTTAGTTACTTTTTATGGAAAGTAATGCGTTACGTCACTTTTGCGTTACTTTTTAAATCTGGGCAGGGCTTGATTTTGTTTTTAATATAAAAAGTTATATTTTTGGCAAATGTAAAAGCTAAAAGCCTCAGATTGAAGGAAATGTAAATTCACGTCTGTACAGTAGAACACAGAAGAAGAAAGTTCAGCACAATTCAGCCATAAAAAAGAAGCACAAATGTTTATCTAAAGTAATTTTTGCTTATTAGTATGATTGAATTGGATCATCGAAGGTCAGCAGCAAAGACATAGGTTAATAAAATGGGATTAAATACATAAAATATTTTTTTGTTACTTAACATTTAATTATTGCAGGTTTGCGTCATATTCTGAGTTGCATTTTATGTTTTTTATTCATTTTGAGGAACACTGAAACTGTTTTTGTATTTTTTTTGCAAGTGAGATGAATTAATGCATGTTCATAATTATTCTAGAACTAAAGTAACATCTTACTCCTGATTTCTGTCACCATGGCAACACCAGAGCTGTCAATCAATACATGAGAAACAAAGTAACTGCTACTTATTTGAAAAAGTAACTTTAAGTTACTTTACTGGTTACTTGAAAAAGTAATCTAATTATGTTACTCACATTACTTCTAATGCACTGCAAAAAATTATTTTCTTCCTTAGTATTTATGTCTTGTTTTCTAGTATAAATATCTATAAATTCTGGAATTAAGATGCATTTACTTGACAAGTAAACCGACTTAAGATATGTGAAAAAAATATCAAAATTTTGTTAGTTTTTGCCTAAAACAAGCACAAATATCTACCAATAGGGTAAGAAAAATAATCTTGTTTAGCCTTTGAATTAAGATTATTTGTTTTACCTCCATAGCCAGATATTTTTGCTCGGTTTAAGCAAAAACTAACAATCTTTTTTTTTTTTTTTTTCAGAAAACAAGACATAATATCGTAAGTCATTTTACTTGTCAAGTAAATGCATCTTAATTCCAGAACTCTTAGATATTTATACAAGAAAACAAGACATTGCTAAGAAAGAAGTGTGTGTTAGCCCAACACTGAATGCTAAACAGATGATGGTGAACCTCTAGTCTTCACCTGATTACTAGTAACCCGTGTGTTGTGTGATCTCTCACCATGTGTCAGGCACTTCTGACCATTCGACCCTAAGAAATATCCATCGGCACATGAACAGTTACGCTGAGCATCCTCCTCCACACAGAAGTGCTCACATCGTCCGTTATCATGCAGACAGGAGTCAGGAACGTCTTTAATCGCTGAGGAGTGAAGAGAAAAACATGTGCTTGGGCCTGAATCAGGAATGTGTTCGATCTTTAACTTAACAAGGATGTGACGGTTATCATCACGTTACTCTCTCTGAATGCTAAACTCAGATACGTTTCATGTATAGTAGGCGCTTCAAGAGTTTTTGAAGCACAAATCACTTAACAGAGGGAACTATACTATATTATAAACTATAACATATTGTAGCATGATATGTAGCTATTTTAACATGTAACAAGTGAAACATTCCACCCAGGAAGTGACATCATTTGGTTCCTTTTGCAGCACGGGGGATGACAATAAAATAATCTAATTTAAATGATGCAGATATATAAATTTGATAAAATTAAAGAAACTTTGCAACTACATGTCAACTAATTCTCATTAATTTGCAACTACATGTCTACTGTTAGGCTAGGTTTAGGGTTAGTAGAATAATTTGACAGATTCTTATAGTCAGTATGTTGTGGACCCATCAAAGTAAAGTGTTAGAAGATATTAACACTAATAATACTCTAATGACTGCTAGTTGACATGTAGTTGCAAAGTTACTTACTGTTAGTAGAATGTCTAAAGTGGACTATCAAAATAAATGTGTTACCAATTTTCTGTCATTTATGGGTTCAAACAAGGCTCAATCTTTAATCTACATTTGGCATTTTTTTTATTTTATACATTTTAAAAAAAGCTGAATTGACTGCATTGAAGGCCTGCTGTGTTTAAGATGCTCTCACCTTGCTCACAGTGTCGTCCGCTGAAGCCCGGCGAACACAGACACGTGTAGGATTCTGTGTTCTGGGTCGTGCACAGCCCGTTATTCTCACATGGATGTGATTCACATTGATCTTTAACTGCAGACCAACACAAATATGCATCTTAATCACCAGTGTTGGGGGTAACGCATTACAAGTAACGCGCATTACGTAATAATATTACTTTTTTCAAGTAACTAGTAAAGTAACGCATTACTTTTTACTGTGTGAACATCTTACTGTAGATTCTAGACTACCGTGCATTAATTCATCTCACTCACAAAATATTTAGTATTCATCAAAATGAATTAAAGCAGTGAAATGCAAACTCAGAATATGACGCAAACCTGCAATAATTAAATATGTTAAATAACAACAAATGTATCTAATACCATTTTATTAACTAATGTCTTTGCTGCTGATCTTTGATGATCCAGTTCAATCATACTAATAAGCAAAAATGACTTTAGATAAACTAACATTGTTTTTTTATTGCTGAAGAGTGTTGATCCTTCTTCTCAAGCGCTCTCCTCTTCACACGTGAATTACTTCAGGTTTATTCATTACACGTTATGGTGTTGAAAGGGCTTTACATTTGCTATAATTACAACTTCTTGTATTAAAAACAATCAAGCCCTGCTCATATTTAAAAAGTAACGCAAAAGTAACGTAACGCATTACTTTCCATAAAAAGTAGCTAAGTAACGTAATTAGTTACGTTTTTAGGGAGTAACGCAATATTGTAATGCATTACTTTTAAAAGTAACTTTCCCCGACACTGTTAATCACAGACAATGTCACGAACATCAATGACTTCCCAAAAACAACGTCAAAATCTCACCATCGTAGATCTTCCAGAACTCATTCTGTGTGGAGACATTAGTTAGACGTTTACTTGCATTGAATTAATAATACACGACTAAAACAAGTTTAACATCACATTCAACTTTGAGTATTAGTTATCTAGACATCATACACTGCAAAATAATTAGCATTTATGTCTTGTTTTCTAGTGTAAGGGTCAAAGATGTTAAGATGTCTGCATCAAAATAGATTTTATGTTCATAGAAAGCACATTAAATGTAAGTAAAGTGTCTACTTTTAAAGTTTTTGGAGAATAAATGTCAAAATTTGGTTGAAATAATATTATATTGTCATTCAGTGTAACACAACATGTATGTAAACATTCAAACATGCTTATTCTGACTTGTACATATTAAAATATATAAAATAATAAGGGAGCGTATTAAATTTTATTGTGTTTTAAATGAGTAAAAAAGTCTTACTGACTAATGGGTGAAAGCTAGGATAGTGGCTAATTAAAAACTGTAAAATTACAACTAATTAGTATTCGGGGTGAAAATAATTAGTCTTTTAATATGTCATAAATTGATTTTTGTTGTAAATATGCCTGATAAGATTGTTACACAATCACCTTTTAGTGGCTGTCTTCTGTAAATCAGGGGAAAATGTATGATATTAATTTTTTTACTCAGAAAAACAATGCAGTAAAATTAATCAGAAAACTTTTTTGGGGAAAAACAACAAGTTAAAGCGGATTACACTTATTGTTTTTATGCTTAAACCCTTTTTTGTCTTTGACCCATAAATATCTACAAATTCTTGAATTAATATGCATTTACTTGACAAGTAAAATTACTTAAGATATTATGTCTTAAAAAAAGTCTTAAAAATTATCCAAATTTTGTTAGTTTTATGCTTTAAAAAAGTAAAAATATCTGCCCAATGGGGTAAGAAAAATAACCATGTTTAGCTTTGAATTAAGATTATTTTTCTTACCCCATTAGCAGATTTTTTACTTTTTTAAAAAAAACGAACAAAATTTGGATAATATTTCCAGAAAACAAGACATAATATCTTAACTCATTTTATTTTAAGTAAATGCACCTTAATTCCAGAATTTAGATATTTATGGGTCAAAGACGAAAAAGGGTTTAAGCATAAAAACAATGTAATCCGCTTTAAATTGTTGTTTTTCCAAAAAAATTAAAAAGTTTTCTGTTTAATTTTACTGCATTTTTGTTTTTGTTTTTCTGAGTAAAAAATTAATATCATACATTTTTCCCTGATTTACAGAAGACTAAAATGTAATTCAGTGTAACAATCTTATCAGGCATATTTACAACAAAAATCAATTTATGACATATTAAAAGACTAATTACTTTCACCCCAAATACTAATTAGTTGTAATTTTAAATTTTTAATATTTCATATTTTAATATTTTAAATTTTTAAAATTTGCCTCTATCCTTGGTTTCACCCATTTGTCAGTAAGAATTTTTACTCATTTAAAATTTAATATGCTCCCTTATTCTTCTATATATTTTTAATATGTACAAATCAGAATAAGCATGTTGTTTGAATTTTTACATAAATATTGTGTTACACTGAATGACACTGTAACATATTTTCAACCAAATTTTGACATTTTATTCTCCAAAAACTTTAAAATTAGACATTTTACTTACATTTAATGTGCTAAAATCACTTTTGATGCAGACATCTTAACGTCTTTGACCCATATACTAGAAAACAAGACATAAATACTAAGAAAGACAATATTTTTTGCAGTGTATATCAAACCATAAGTCACGTGTAATACTGACGGTGGCCTCCGTGTGTTCAAACACCTCCCGCGCCTCCTCATACGAACATTTCTCCTCCAGACACTCCCTCTCCAGATTCCCCGTCTTCAGCTCCTCAAACCAGCCTGAGTTTGCCCGCTTGGTCCGGATCAACACCCCATGAGCCTCGTCCTTCCCCACAAACACTGAACGACACACATGTACACCGGACTGCGTTATCATCATCAACAGCACTGTTATCATACACACTGCTGGATTTGGTGGTATAATGTGGATCTGGTTTAGTTACCTGTCCTAGAAAGACAGCTGGAAAGACTTAAGAGGAGATAAAACCCTGACAGGAGACTCATGTTGAACAGTTCAGTGTGTATCTATTGCTGCAGGTTCAAAGGTCTGTGGTCTAAATACTCTCCACCCTTCAGAGTTTACAAAAGTAAACAAAAGTATTGGCACCCCCTTCTAATGAACAGGTTTGACTACTTTAGTAATTTCTATGAGTACAAATCTTAATGTTAAAGCATATAATGATATTCTAGGAAATTGTGTGCTTCTAATATTATAGCAACAGTTTGGACTCTTTTCTATTCTAACATGACAATGTCTCTGTGTATAAGACAAGGTTCAAAAAGAAAATGATTGATTGAGTCAGTGTGGAAGAACTTGACTGGTCTGCATAAAACCAAGTCCTAATCCCAGTTTAACACCTCTGGTGTGACTGTAAATGCAGACCTTGAGCCAAAAACTCATCACCAAACACCAATGACTTGTACATACACTATATAGACAAAAGTATTGGCACCCCCTTCTTTAGAACAGATGCTCTTCCAAATCTGTGGCAACAACGATGGGAACATAATTCATGTATTTAATAATTGTATTTCATCTCTGTTGCAACAGTTTTGTAAGTGTCTAAAATGACTGAACCCATATGTACAAGTCATTGGTGTTTGGTGATGAGTTTTTGAACCTTGTCTTATACACAGAGACATTGTCATGTTAGAATAGAAAAGAGTCCAAACTGTTGCTATAATATTAGAAGCACACAATTTCCTAGAATATCATTATATGCTTTAACATTAAGATTTGTACTCATAGAAATTACTAAAGTAGTTAAACATGTTCATTAGAAGGGGTGCCAATACTTTTGTCTATATAGTGTATGTACAAGTCATTGGTGTTTGGTGATGAGTTTTTGGCTCAAGGTCTGCATTTACAGTCACATGCACTGGTGTCAAAAGTATTCACATTCATTACTCAGGTAGAAGTATAGATACTAGGGTTTAAAAAGACTTCTGTAGAAGTTGAAGTATCAGCTCAAGCTTTTTACTCAAGTAAAAGTGTAAAAGTACTGGTTTCAAAACTACTTAAAGTATAAAAGTAAAAGTAATGTAAGGAAAAAAATGCCATTAAGGACAAAAGCTTAGGCCGTGCCACAGAGGCATATTGTGCACTACCCCACCTCCTCAAAAAAAACAAAAAACAAATTCTAAAGGCCATAATGACTAATGTTATATTAAAATGTTAATGTTGAAAATTTTGGGATGCACTAGGCTACCTGTTTCAGCCGCATATATGCCCATTGAAAATGAACACATTTTAGTACAATGCAAATACATTAAAAAAAACATATATATGTACTACTGAGCATTAACGTGTTTCATGGAGCGGAAGATGATCCTGGCTACAAACCTCCTCGCTGGTGCTTGGTTGGGACATTTCGCTCGAGTTCTCTTCTTGAGTCTCTGCCACGGACACTGTTGCCAACTCTCGCGAGACAAATAAGCAACCACAGCTTCAAAAACAAGCCCAAATATTTTTTTTGATGATTTATTATCATCAATATTATTTATTAACAATTATTTATAACTAATAAATGAGCCTGCAACACATTAAACTGAAACCACTATTTTATCTGAAAAGCAAAAACAGAAGCTATTTTACAAAAATCAGCAAACTGCAACAAAAGTGGAAACAAAACTCATCTCCAATCACATGAGCAGAATAAGATTGGAGAGATGGAAAAGGAGAAAACACAAGAGCTTCAAAGGAGAGCTGTAACATATTTATAGCCTAAAATATATAGGGGTCATTCTATGGAAATTTAAAATTTTTCTGTCCCTAGCCTTTACAGAAATATTACACTTGGTTACAATTTTTTATATTTTAAAATGAAACAATGTGTTATTTGAACAATTACACCTTCTTGCGCCATCAATGTGGCATTATTTGTTTTTAATTAATTATAAAGAATTCCAAGCACCACAAAACTGCTCGTTACAGCCATGTACAGAGTAACTGCTTTATTATGAGGTCAAAAACAGGTCTTTTACCATTTAAAATAAAAAATGTATACATAACTATCAAATAAATGACATAAAAAAACAAAATTCCAATAACATATTATATTTAATATATTATATTATATTTATTATATAAATATTAAAATATTATATTAAAATTATAATAAATTATAATATATTTAAAATAAAATATATTATAATATTATTTTAAAAAATATTAAGTGTCTATGATTCAAAGTCAAAAGGTAATCTAATAATGTGGTCTAAGTTTAAATGTCAAAAAAAAAATAGATTTTAAGACATCTTGCTACCAGGCTATTGAAACCAAATGTTTTACTATTAGGACATGGCTAATTGATTTTTTAATCAGCCCATGATAATTAATACATTACAAAAACATTGTAAAAATTAGGCTAAAAGATAGAAATCCTCTCTTTCCACGTCTCTTCTATCATCGCTTGGATTACAGCATCACGCTTCTTTCTGAATGTTTTTTGTCCTGAGGGCAGAACATATGAAAATTACTCTACTTCATATATTATTGAATGATGGTATTACTGTACAGCTAAGGACAATCAAGCTTGGAATGCAACATAAATAAAGAAATAAGCGCTAGCAGATTCCCAACAAAACCATCTTTAAAATAGCCCATAAACGAACCCGCGCCAGGATTTTTTCCAGAATTTACAAAAAAAAACCAAGTCACGAAAACAGACTTGGCAACTTGGCCACGGACATTTCTACTTGCTAAATCTGCTAGTCCATTTGGGGGCACGAGTTACAAAGTTAGTATAGCCTACTTATCACGACATTGTCAATCAAACGCTAATTTATTCAAACGTCTCTCTACCGAACTACTGTAGCTTAATTTGCGGAGGACGAAGAGAAAGCACCCGTTTGATAAATGAATGAATGAATGAATGAATGAATGATGCATTTATATAGCGCTTTTATTGTGTATTGCCATACACCCAAAGCGCTTTACAATCATGAGGGGGGGTCACTCCTCAACCACCACATGTCACATTGGATGATGCGAGGCACCTACGCAACGGCACCAGTGCGCACACACACGTCAGTGGAGGGAGAGAGATAGAGCCAATAAGTGTGGGGATTTTAGAGGCTGATAACAAGGGCGTGAGGGAATTGTCCAGGACACCGGGTTACAGCCCTACTCTTTACGAGAAGTGCCATGGGATTTTTAATGACTACAGAGAGTCAGGACCTCGGTTTAACGTCTCATCCGAAAGACGGTGCTTTTTACAGTATAGTGTCCCCGTCGCTATACTGGGGCGTTAGGACCCACACATGAGCCAGTAGTGGAGAAATAATAACTTTTAAGAAATAATCTTTTTTTGAGTAACGACCCCAACACTGGCTATGTCCTTGCTGGAGTGTGACGTGATTTGAGTCATGTGCAGGTGCGATGGATCGCGTGCAAACCAATAGGGTGTGGGAATGGTGTTTATTCTTCTCATCCAACCACAATCAAATTCACTTTATCCGGATGGCGCGATTTATCTGGATAGGTATTTTTTTTTTGTTTTTTTTTGAAGGAAGACAAGCCGAAATGAAATAGGAGTAACGAGGCTATTTTTAAAAAGTAAGGAGTAGAAAGTACAGATAATTGCGTGAAAATGTAAGGAGTAGAAGTAAAAAGTCGGCTGAAAAATAATTACTCCAGTAAAGTATAGATACCCAAAAAACTCATAAAAACTCATCACCAAACACCAATGACTTGTACATATGGGTTCAGTCATTTTAGACACTTACAAAACTGTTGCAACAGAGATGAAATACAATTATTAAATACATGAATTATGTTTTCATCGTTGTTGCCACAGATTTGGAAGTGCATCTGTTCTAAAGAAGGGGGTGCCAATACTTTTGTCTATATAGTGTATGTACAAGTCATTGGTGTTTGGTGATGAGTTTTTGTCTCAAGGTCTGCATTTACAGTCACACCAGAGGTGTTAAACTGGGATTAGGACTTGGTTTTATGCAGACCAGTCAAGTTCTTCCACACTGACTCAATCAATCATTTTCTTTTTGAACCTTGTCTTATACACAGAGACATTGTCATGTTAGAATAGAAAAGAGTCCAAACTGTTGCTATAAGTTTGCAAACCCTCCCTTACTGAACCACAGAGATGCAAGGACACACCACAGCATTTAAGAGTTTATTTATGTGTGCATATTCCAGTGATATAAATTTTATATTTTATTATACTCACTTACATGTCTTTATGCATCATTAAAGGTGAAGTGTGCATCAAAGTGAATTGCAAAAATAACCCAGTGCCGGTGTTTCCTCCACAATGCTATATGATGAAAATCATAAATCCAGCTCAAACTCACATGATTGGATAGATGTTGACATGTCGGG
>CM041797.1:1626173-1631172 GCA_023376895.1 Aspiorhynchus laticeps | reverse complement strand
AAATGGTTAACGGTAAGTGTAAAATTTACCGGGAAAAAACGTAAACTGACGTTCCCAGAATTTCCTGCGTTGCATTTCAAATTTTGTGTTTTTTCTTTGAAATAACTTTCTTCTTAGTTTTTTCTTATCAGTTATGTTTTTTAGGGTTGTACGTTACATCTAATGTTGTTAAATTAATGTTTATTGCATATTTCAGTTTATTGAGTCTCATCATGATGGCGATCAGTGTTTGTGTGAATGACGCTGTGCTTCTTCTATATGTTATATTTAAAAGCTGCTTTGGTTCATCATGTGACTCTCATCACCTCCTGAATTATCTTTATAACGTGCCTTACTGTGGTCATTTAATATCGTTACCACTGTCATTAAAACACTAGCTAATAGTAAAAATTAAGAGTTAATTTGCAAAAACCTATAACTCCATTGTTTTTTTCAGAAATCGTGGTTTTTTTTTTTATTGCGCATTCCAAGTAATATCAATCAAACTGCAGTCGGGTTGTTTCGATTAAGTAATAATAAACTAAACAAATACAGGTAATTTACAAAATGAAAGTTCATTGAAAGTTTGCTTTTCTACATATTAAAAGTTTGTTTTATGCAAAAGCAGATAACTCCACATTTCATGTTTTTTAGAGTTTAAAAAACCACTGGTTTAATCTTTGTAATTCCTCGGATGACAATATAGACGCCTGATAAACGTTGATCATAGATTATGGATGTGATTACACACATTTATCTCTCATTATTGTAACGCACTGCTTTCGCATGGATCCATGAAAACTTTCAGCTTTTATTTTCTTTTTCGCTCTGAAGAAGATATCACAGGTTCGTCGAAATTATCCATCCTCAATCACTTATAGTCAGCTTTGACGAGCTCCTCTCAGCTAGCGCGTCTTTTCAAAGTGAAAGCCTTGTCACTGACCTGAATACTGCGCTCTGATTGGCTAGAATGGACTTATCGGCTTCTGTTCAAAAACAACAACGGCGCTTGTCTGCTTCTGCAGTAAACCTGAACTCGTGATGCCTTGAAAGTGGACAATACAGGCTTTTTTGACAAAATGGTTTAGGGTTCAGATCGCGCTATATGTGGAGAATAATGCGCGCATTTTGTTTTAAAAAAAGTGGCGTTTATCGGTTTTTGCAAATGAACTATACTATACATTTGAAAATGAATACACATGAACTATACTATGTACATTTATAATATAAATGTACATAGTATATGGGAGGACGGTAAATTTGACATCGTACTCTCTTCTGTCTGCCGTTATCAGTCTATCTCAATTTTTTTCCTTTTTTTAAAAAGTCAAACACTATTGTAAAGTTTTTATTTTGCTATCTGAGCAAATGGGAATGCAAAACATATATTTGTGGTGCTCTCCCATTCTTGAAGTTTACCCTGAGAAATGTGAAAAAGGTCCATTCTGAAAGATTTAAGCTATTTTATGACTATGGTTTTATATTAATAACTGACTGAACTGTTTGTGAGGAAACTATGGCTACTTTTTTTGTGTGTCACATTTAATTTTACACATAAACTTACCAGAGTAACTCAACCAAAACTGTTTCTGCAAAAGATAACGAAACAAATTCACAAACATTAAATCAAAAATAATATAACATGAAATAAATAATAAATCGATGTGACGCACCGTCTTCGTGTCGTCCTCGAACACTTCGCGCGCTTCCTCATAGTCGCAGATTTCTTCGATGCACTCGCGCTCGAGATTCCCGCGCTTCATCTCCTCAAGAAAGCCGGAGTTCGCGCGTCTCACGCGCTGCAAGACCGAGCTGGCGCCATCTTTATCAAGAAACACTGAAAACAGCGGGAACCAGAGGTAGTTTGATCCGCGAATCATGCGCTTTCTGTAACGAGCGACGCTCACGAACACTCACTGTGCGTTCACACCGCCGCCGGCGAGAGCGTCGAAGTGGCCAGAAGTCATTCATTTTCAATGTGAGCCGCGGCGAGGGAGCGGCGCGTTTTGGACGGTGAGAGCGGCGAGGAGAGTTGAAATCAAGTCAACTTTATGCTAATGAGCTATGACGCGGTTCAGCGGCAACCAATCAGAATGTAGAAGTCCTCCGCTTGAGAGGAGTCCAGAGAACGCAGTCCTGTAAACTTTGGTTACGACCACATTAGTCCCCAAGCATTTTAGCGCTAGAACGCTTATTTTTTTTCAGCGGGAATGCTATTAATTTCCTCAAAACAACATAGTTGACCAATTACATTAAGGCTACGCTTCAACCAGGACAGTTTGGAATGCATGCTGCGCACTAATTAGCGTTAATGTTAATTAAAGACCTAGGCTAGTAAACGTCTCCATGTTGAAATTAACCATGAACACAAAGCCACACCACACAAATGGCATTTATTGGTTTATTTCCTTAGCAAACATGTAACTATGAAGCTCTTTCCATTGATTCCAATTTCTTACTTTCACAATTAAAATATTTAATGAGGTTAACTTATACCTGTGTGATCAGTCTGCACAAGATCAACATGCTTGCTCGGCTCCTTTAAGAGTTCGATCGTCAGAGCGTCAACGAATCTTTCTACAGCGTCGTTGGCAGGCGACCAGAGCGGATTATGACGCTCTAGTGTGAACGCACGCTCAGAACACAGCGGATTATAACGGGAGCGTCTTAATTCGCGTCGCTCGCAGCTCTTTCAGTATTGTTTTGTGTTCTTACCGGCGCCGGATCCGTGAAGCATCAGGAACACAACAGCGAGGGTGTTCATGTTCATTGAGTTTCCTCAGACTAAACTGAGCCGCTCGATCCGGAGCAAAGTGCTGCTTGCGCGCGAGACCTTTCACGAGGTTTAATCAGATAGTAAACAAACAGAGGGACGTGCAGAGAGTTCCTCAGGGGCTTAAGTGTAAAAAAGGGCAATATGAGGAAAAAATATATATAGGTCAAAAGATTGGACACATTACTATTTTAGATTTTTGCAAGAAGTCACTTATAGTCATCAAGCCGACATTTATTTGATCAAAATTGTAATATAGGCTACTTTATTTATTTATTTAATGCATTTTATTAGCAATGTTGAAAACTTTTTTCAGGATTCTTCGATGAATGCAAAGTTAAATAAGAACAGCATTTATTTAAAATATAACTTTTATAACTATACACTACCGTTCAAAAGCTTGAGGTCAGTATTTGTATTTGAAATTAGTTTTTATTCAGCAAGGATTTGTTAAATTGATAGAAACAGTGATAGTAAAGATTGATATTGTTTGAAAACATCTCTATTTTGAATAAATGCTGTTCTTTTTAACTTTTTATTTATCAACCCCAAAAAAGTATCACATGTTCTAATAAATAAATCAATAAAATAAAGTAAAATAAAATAAAAAGAAATTAAGCAGCACAACTGTTTCAAACATTGATAATAAATCAGCATATTAGAATGATTTCTGAGAAATTATGCTGAAAATTTAGCTCTGAATCATAGAAATAAATGATATTTTATTAAAATAGTGTAAATGTATATTAAAATAGAAAACATTCTTTTAAATTGTAATAATATTTCACAATATTAGGCTACAGTTTTTCTGTATTTTTGATCAAATAAATGCAGGATGACACTTTCATAATGCTGCATAATTATCAAAAATGGCCATATAATAAAGTCCTTTCACGTCATCATTTCGCCAGCCACTTCACATAACAGGCCTGTAGGTGGCGCTTGGGCTTCATTAACTATGAGAGTTTCATGAAATAGTAAACGGTGCATCATACATAAATATAAGTGAATTGAATATTGATTACCATTATTGCGACTTTTGGCGCTGCACGGTTTTGTAGTCATTCAGCATCTATTTTCTCAGTGTAATTTGATTTATAAAATGAGACAAACAGCAGATCCAGATCGCTCCACAAATAAGCTCATCGGTCCCGTGTAATTTTCAACCGATTTATGAATAAGAATGAAAAATAACTGCTCCAGTTCACATCTTGTCCAATGAAATTGGAACTTCTTGTGCCAGATCATGATTGGTTGGTGTATTATAACTACATGACTAATGGACATTGATGAATTATGTAATATTTTTTTTTTATTGATGAAAAATGTTTAAAATATTGTTTGGTTTATTTTTTCCCTTCCGTCGATCTATTCACTGAAAGAACCATATATGGCTCGATAGCCTCGGTTTCCGAACAGACTGGAATATCAGTGAGTCCAGCAAAA
The DNA here is from genome assembly GCA_023376895.1 of Aspiorhynchus laticeps. Lineage (NCBI taxonomy): Eukaryota > Metazoa > Chordata > Actinopteri > Cypriniformes > Cyprinidae > Aspiorhynchus > Aspiorhynchus laticeps. Next base: position 1,626,974 of record CM041797.1, on the reverse strand, counting down.
AGCACGTAACCATAGCAACTCCTCACAAAACGCGCGTAACCATAGCAACTCCTCCCAAAACGCACGTAACATAGCAACTCCTCACAAAACGCGCGTAACCATAGCAACTCCTCACAAAACGCGCGTAACCATAGCAACTCCTCACAAAACGCGCGTAACCATAGCAACTCCTCACAAAACGCGCGTAACCATAGCAACTCCTCACAAAAAGCATGTAACCATAGCAACTCCTCCCAAAACGCACGTAACCATAGCAACTCCTCACAAAACGCGCGTAACCATAGCAGCTCCTCACAAAACGCACGTAACCATAGCAACTCCTCACAAAACGCACGTAACCATAGCAACTCCTCACAAAACGCGCGTAACCATAGCAACTCCTCACAAAACGCGCGTAACCATAGCAACTCCTCACAAAACGCGCGTAACCATAGCAACTCCTCACAAAACGCGCGTAACCATAGCAACTCCTCACAAAAAGCACGTAACCATAGCAACTCCTCACAAAACGCACGTAACCATAGCAACTCCTCACAAAAAGCACGTAACCATAGCAACTCCTCACAAAACGCGCGTAACCATAGCAACTCCTCACAAAACGCACGTAACCATAGCAACTCCTCACAAAACGCGCGTAACCATAGCAACTCACAAAACGCACGTAACCATAGCAACTCCTCACAAAACGCACGTAACCATAGCAACTCCTCACAAAACGCACGTAACCATAGCAACTAATCACAAAATGCACGTAACCATAGCAACTCCTCACAAAACGCACGTAACATAGCAACTCCTCAC
>CM041797.1:1593673-1623673 GCA_023376895.1 Aspiorhynchus laticeps | reverse complement strand
TTTTCTATCCTCTTACTGTAAATCTGCTCCTTACACAAAACTACAGGCATTTTTAGATTCTCAAAACACTTCTGTATGATTTATATGCTTTTTTCCTCACGTGACCAAAAAAGTTCCCCACAACTTCAAAGTTTTCTGCTATTACTATCAAATTTCACCTGATATTAGTTGCATTTCAGGTGATCTGATCGAAATTTCTGAGCAAAATTCGCACGAGCTTGCGTTTACTGTCTCTACTGTATTTGCATGCGTATGAATGGAAGTCAGTGGAACGAAAAGCGTAGCCGCTTTACAGATTCACTGCAAAAAAATGGCTTAGTATTTTTGTCTTGTCTGGTTTCTTGCATTTTGCTTAAAAAAAATACAATTATCTGCCAGTGGGGTAAAGAAATTACTCTTGTTTTAAGAATATTTTACGGCAGATCATTTTACTTGTTTTAAGCAAAATGCACTTTATTTAGTGTTTTTCCCTGGAAACAAGACAAAGGGTGAATCCCATTTCTCTGTCTTACCCCTTCCCCTTAGTTTTGCGCGTTCACGTGAGAGTAAGGGCTGTCCCAATTCTGGTTTTGATCGAGGGGTAGGGCTAAGGGGAAGTGGTAGATACCCCTTAAAAACAAGCATTTTCGCGAGCTTACTTGAAACCAAGGGGTACCCAGAACACACCGCGCAACCGGCAACAATGTCGGCCAGATCATCCAGAGAGTCCAATTTCGGCTTAAATAATTGATTTAAAAATTACGACAGTCTTGTTTTGTGCTCTACACAGTCCTGTACATATATATTTGCAACCATGTTCTTAATTGAAACGTTTTAAAAAATCTCTAATTTGCTACGCTAACGTTACATCGCTGATTTGCACAACAATCGCAAAAACATCACTAATAAAACCCACGCAATCGACATACACACACTTGCAGACGCATCTTGGAAGTTTGTGATCAACACTTGTCGCCTCTGGTGACGTAGCAGCCAGCTAGACACGATGTACGATGACGTGACCGTAACCAAGTGGTGTCTCATTTCATAGGGGTATGTTTTCACCCCTAGCGCTTACCACTCGGTTTCGAGGGACAAGGGTTAGGGGTAAGACGAAGGGGAAGGGGAAGGGGTAAGACAGAGAAATGGGATTCACCCTGAATATCTTGCATCATTTTTCTTATCAAGTAAACGCATCTTGATTTAAGAATTTTTAGATATTTTGACTAGAAACAAGACATATACTAGGCAAGATAAGCCATTTTTTGCAATGATACGAGTGAGTGGGAAAGTACTAGCTGGCTCATTCAGGGCTGATAGTGTTTCCACCAGAAATGCAAAGCATTTTTAACGACTATTTTTTCACTAATTTTTCAAAACATTTTGACCGCATTTCCACATGTATTTAGCACTGACCACTTGAGATCACCAAAAATGCATCTTAATAGCAGGTGGGAACGGGGTCACACATGCACTCTCTTTAAGTGCAGTCACATTAATGACATCTCAATGCAATTATGTAGTCAGAAATGGTCTATTGTTTATATGTACGAAGCACAGTTCACACAGAAGTCACTTTCAAATTAAGCAGCTTTCACTGCAGTGAATTTGCATAACCAACTTAAACATGAGCGAAATATGCAATGGGATGTTTTTTCACCCTTGCACAAACTTATCATGCAGATTCCTATTTCAATTGTTTTAATTTCTTACAGCAATGGTAAGCAATGCAAGCACACACAGGCATACAAACCAAATAAGCACAGATCATTTACATGCTACTGAATTATTTATTTGTGAATGAGGTAATGATGGATAAAAACAGCAAACACACAGAAGAAAATCAGGCATAAATAGAGTATTCGCTGTGCGTTAACACTTCATTGTGTTGCATCTGTAGAATTGGCCATTTCTTCACATGCATTTTTTAATGCGCATTAAGTAATTTATTCAATAAAAGTGTTTCCATCGTAGTTTATGCGCATGTTTTCTTACCAGATAAGAATTTTATCCGACTTAGTTGAGCGCATAAATTTATTTAAATACATTTTTAGAATTTATGTGCGTTTTTTTCTAACGCTATCTCACGACCAATTCGTACGTATTTTACGAGGTGGCTAATTCGTACGACTTCACTCGTACAATTTTGTACGATTCGTCTAAACCCCAGTGACGGGTAGGTTTAGCGGCGGGGTTAGGTGTAGGTCATTCGTACAAATTCATACGAATTGGCAACTCGTAAAATACGTACGATTTAGCAAAAATCGTATGAATTTATACGAGTGAGGTCATACGAATTAGCCACCTCGTAAAATATGTACGAATTGCCGTGAGATCGGGCTGTTTTTTTATGCAATATCCCAAAATGCGCTAAAAATAGGTGGATGGAAATATAGCTACATACAGAATAAAATCAGACATGATTAAACATAAATAGAGGATTCGCTGTACCATTTCTTCACTTGCCTTTTTTAATGCGCATTAAGTAATTTATTAGATAAAAGTGTTTCCATCGTAGTTTATGTGCATGTTTTCTTGCTGGATAAGTTAGTTGAGCACATAAACTTTTTATGCACATTTTTAGAACTTATGCGCATCTTGGCGTTTCCATCCAGCGTTTTTTTATGCAATATCCCAAAATGCGTTAAAAACAGGTGGATGGAAACAGCTACATACAGAACAAAATCAGACATGATTGGACATAAATAGAGGTTTCACTGTGCATTAATGCTTCATTGTAGAATTGGCCGTTTGTTCGTGGATCCATTGCAGGTAGTTGGAGACGCGGGTGTAAATGCCGTAGGACCCCGGTCGGGCGCAGCCTTTCCCCCAGCTCACGATGCCCAGCAGGAAGGTGGTGTCCCTGTAGCGGGTCACTAGTGGCCCGCCGCTGTCCCCTTTACACGAGTCCTGCTTCCCCTCGATGTAACCGGCGCAGAACATGTTGCTGGTGAGCGTCACGTTGCTGCTCTCGATGCACTCCTGCGTGCGGATGCGGGGCACCTGCAGGCGGCGCAGGAAGCGTGACGTGGGTCCGTCCTCGCTGCGTTTGCCCCAGCCGGTCACCGTGTGCTTGCTGACGGCCCACAGCTCGCGCTCGGCCGTGTCTCGCAGCGGCAGGCAGACGGGGACGGCGTAGGTGCTGTAGACGATGGGTCCGCGCAGACGCAGCAGGGCGATGTCGTTGTCTGAGGTCTCGGACACGTAGCCGGGATGCATGAGCATCTGCTCCACCTGGATGACCTGCTCTGTGCCTTCCTCCACCTCGATGTCATGCTCACCTGAGTCGCAGACAACACACACAATAGAGTAGAGCTGGCACTAAATAGACCCAGACGACTAATTCGCCATAGATTTTCCTGTGGGTTCATTTTAAGAGTATAAGGTCTGTGAGAGACATACACTCTGCAAAAAAGGCTTATCTTATATGGGTTTAAAATTGTACCTTTTTGAGTACAACAGCTTTAAACACCCTTAAAAGGCACAACCTTATTAAGGTACTAACATGTACCTATTAGGGGTAAAAAAGGTACAAATAAGTCCTTTTAAGGGTACTGCTCCAGGGACAGCTGTTGTACCCAAAAAGGTACAATTATTTTTCTGTGTGTACTTAGTATTTTTCTCTTGTTTCAAAATATCTAAAAATTCTTAAATCAAGTTGCATTTACTAAAAGAGCAAAATTATGATATTTAGACTTGTTTCCTGGGGGGGGATTAAATGTAGTGCATTTTGCTTAAGACAAGTAAAATTATCTTGTCTTATTATCATTATTATGGCAGATATTTTTACTTGTTTTATGCAAAATTCACTTAATTTAGTTTTTTCCCTTGGAAACAAGACTTACGCCATTTTGCTTGTCTAGTAAATGCAACTTGATTTAAGAATTTTTATATATTTTGACTAGAAACAAGACAAAAATGCTAAGTAAGATGAGCCTTTTTTTGCAGTGCAGTAACTTGATGATATATTATGACGTTTTGTTGTACACCGACTCACGCTCCAAACATTCTAATGTCGTAACAACAGTCGTGTGTTTATAAAAATACATTTAGCTGCTGCAAAATTTGCATTTTTAGCATGGGATTGTGTGTGTGTGTGTGTGTGTGTAATTTATGTTGTACAGCAAAACGTCCAAGTATTGTCATTTTATATTTAACACAGAGATTGTTTTGTTCGTGAATTGAAAAAAAAATGAATAGGAAAATTTCGAGGGAGCCCATGGCGAATTAGGGCACGTTTACACGACAGCAATGCACTAAAAAAAAGGGGGGGGGGGGGGGTGTCCTTTGTGTTTTTGAAAAGTTTCACATATATAAACGACAGCATTGTCAAAACGATCACCTGTTCACAAAATGACTAAAAACGCTGTATTTTGCACGCCAGGCCAGTAGGTGGCGATGTCACTTTGTAAATAATCAGTACGCATCTGCGCACATATGCATTCCTATAGACTGAATACGTAATACGCGCATGATGTCACCGTTTGCACAAATACACATTTTTGTAGTTTGTAGAGACGATAACGGTAAAATTTGCTCTTTGAAACCTGTTTTTAAAAGTTTGCAATTTTAGGCCCCCAAACGATATTGTCGTGTAAATGAACGACTAAAGCTCATAAAAAGATTTTAGCTTATTATTCTTTCAATTTTCAGTTTTTAGTAGTGTCGTGTAAACGCCCCCTTAGTCTTCTGGATTTTGACCAAATGGCTGCAGCACTCTAATAAATAAATATGAATGTAAAAATTTGCAAATACATTAAAATAACTCACATGTAGGCTTTCTCTGGCCTTTTCAGTTACTAATAATTACTTGTATGAGTATGCAAGTAAACTGTTAGAAATCAGTTAAATCAGTGATTTTCTCTTCTTGATAATATTGTTTGATTAATATGAATTACATAATCAGGTGTGGTTTTGTTCGGCTGCAATATTTTGACTCATTGTGTCGTTTCATGTTTTGGTCTCGTCACGTATGTATCACTTTGGCTAAGAAGTGAATTTGGTTACATTTTATTTTGATAGTCCACTTTAGACTTTCTACTGACTAGAAGTAACTAACTGTCAACTAACTCTCATTAATTTGCAACTACATGTCAACTAGCTCTCATTAGAGTATTAGTAGACTATAAGGTTAGTAGAATAAGTTGATATGCAGTTGCAAATTACTTACAGTATAGAATGTCTGTTGGGGAATATTAAAATATACTGTTAGCAGATATTAAGCAGACAGTCTACTAATACTCTGATGACTGCTAGATGACATGTAGTCGCAGAGTTACTTATAGTTAATAGAACATCTAAAGTGGACTATCACAAATATGAATTTGACTGTTCACATGAAATTTGGCATGCCTTGAATCTGCGGTTGTTGTGATCTCATGATGTGTATTCATTTCATTCACAATCCGTTCTGAGAGCAACTGTACCTGCGACTATCTTGAGAAACCTGACATTGAGTTTTTCCAAGCAGTGGGCAGCTGTGAGGATCCAGGTGGGTTTGTAGATCACACCTCCACAGAAACCCTTCTGACCGTACTTCAGTAACACCTGTCCATCAACACACACACACACACACACACACACACACACAGAGACACACACAGACACACACACACACACACAGACACAGACAGACAGACAGACACACACACACACACACACACACACAGAGACACAGACACACGCAGACACAAACACACACACACACACCACACACAGATGTTTAACGGTAAAGTACAGTATGAACAGGTGGATTCTGTGTGGTGACCGCTGGTACCTGCCATGGACAGTGACCTTTAGGACATTCAGCTCCACCAACGATACGAGATCTCACATCGTCCTTCGGATTCATAGCAGCACCTCCACCCTGAAGAAGAGGAACCTTCCCACACGGAAAAGCCTCTGTAACGGAGACTTAGATTCAGTTTACGTACAGACTCCATGCTTAAGTCATTATACGACAACCAGTGTTGGGGAAAGTAGCCTAACTTTTAAAAGTAATGCTTTACAATGTTGCGTTACTCCCTAAAAAAGTAACTGATTTCGTTACTTAGTTACTTCTTATGGAAAGCAATGCGTTACAATGTTGCGTCACTCCCTAAAAAAGTAACTGATTTCGTTACTTAGTTACTGCTTATGGAAAGTAATGCATTACAATGTTGCGTCACTCCCTAAAAAGTAACTGATTTCGTTACTTAGTTACTTTTTATGGAAAACAATGCATTACAATGTTGCGTTACTCCCTAAAAAAGTAACTGATTACGTTACTTAGTTACTTTTTATGGAAAGTAATGCGTTACAATGTTGCGTCACTCCCTAAAAAAGTAACTGATTACGTTACTTAGTTACTTTTTATGGAAAGCAATGCGTTACAATGTTGCGTCACTCCCTAAAAAAGTAGCTGATTTCGTTACTTAGTTACTTTTTATGGAAATCAATGCGTTACAATGTTGCGTCACTCCCTAAAAAAGTAACTGATTTCGTTACTTAGTTACTTCTTATGGAAAGTAATGCATTACAATGTTGCGTCACTCCCTAAAAAAGTAACTGATTTCGTTACTTAGTTACTTTTTATGGAAATCAATGCGTTACAATGTTGCGTTACTCCCTAAAAAAGTAACTGATTTCGTTACTTAGTTACTTTTTATGGAAATCAATGCGTTACAATGTTGCGTCACTCCCTAAAAAAGTAACTGATTTCGTTACTTAGTTACTTCTTATGGAAAGTAATGCATTACAATGTTGCGTCACTCCCTAAAAAAGTAACTGATTTCGTTACTTAGTTACTTCTTATGGAAATCAATGCGTTACAATGTTGCGTCACTCCCTAAAAAAGTAACTGATTTCGTTACTTAGTTACTTCTTATGGAAAGTAATGCATTACAATGTTGCGTCACTCCCTAAAAAATTAACTGATTTCGTTACTTAGTTACTTTTTATGGAAAGTAATGCGTTACAATGTTGCGTCACTCCCTAAAAAAGTAGCTGATTTCGTTACTTCGTTACTTCTTATGGAAATCAATGCGTTACAATGTTGCGTCACTCCCTAAAAAAGTAACTGATTTCGTTACTTAGTTACTTTTTATGGAAAGTAATGCGTTACAATATTGCGTCACTCCCTAAAAAAGTAACTGATTTCGTTACTTAGTTACTTTTTATGGAAAGTAATGCGTTACAATGTTGCGTCACTCCCTAAAAAAGTAACTGATTTCGTTACTTAGTTACTTTTTATGGAAAGTAATGCGTTACAATGTTGCGTCACTCCCTAAAAAAGTAACTGATTTCGTTACTTAGTTACTTTTTATGGAAAGTAATGCGTTACAATGTTGCGTCACTCCCTAAAAAAGTAACTGATTTCGTTACTTAGTTACTTTTTATGGAAAGTAATGCATTACAATGTTGCGTCACTCCCTAAAAAAGTAACTGATTACATTACTTAGTTACTTTTTATGGAAAGTAATGCGTTACGTCACTTTTGCGTTACTTTTTAAATCTGGGCAGGGCTTGATTTTGTTTTTAATATAAAAAGTTATATTTTTGGCAAATGTAAAAGCTAAAAGCCTCAGATTGAAGGAAATGTAAATTCACGTCTGTACAGTAGAACACAGAAGAAGAAAGTTCAGCACAATTCAGCCATAAAAAAGAAGCACAAATGTTTATCTAAAGTAATTTTTGCTTATTAGTATGATTGAATTGGATCATCGAAGGTCAGCAGCAAAGACATAGGTTAATAAAATGGGATTAAATACATAAAATATTTTTTTGTTACTTAACATTTAATTATTGCAGGTTTGCGTCATATTCTGAGTTGCATTTTATGTTTTTTATTCATTTTGAGGAACACTGAAACTGTTTTTGTATTTTTTTTGCAAGTGAGATGAATTAATGCATGTTCATAATTATTCTAGAACTAAAGTAACATCTTACTCCTGATTTCTGTCACCATGGCAACACCAGAGCTGTCAATCAATACATGAGAAACAAAGTAACTGCTACTTATTTGAAAAAGTAACTTTAAGTTACTTTACTGGTTACTTGAAAAAGTAATCTAATTATGTTACTCACATTACTTCTAATGCACTGCAAAAAATTATTTTCTTCCTTAGTATTTATGTCTTGTTTTCTAGTATAAATATCTATAAATTCTGGAATTAAGATGCATTTACTTGACAAGTAAACCGACTTAAGATATGTGAAAAAAATATCAAAATTTTGTTAGTTTTTGCCTAAAACAAGCACAAATATCTACCAATAGGGTAAGAAAAATAATCTTGTTTAGCCTTTGAATTAAGATTATTTGTTTTACCTCCATAGCCAGATATTTTTGCTCGGTTTAAGCAAAAACTAACAATCTTTTTTTTTTTTTTTTTCAGAAAACAAGACATAATATCGTAAGTCATTTTACTTGTCAAGTAAATGCATCTTAATTCCAGAACTCTTAGATATTTATACAAGAAAACAAGACATTGCTAAGAAAGAAGTGTGTGTTAGCCCAACACTGAATGCTAAACAGATGATGGTGAACCTCTAGTCTTCACCTGATTACTAGTAACCCGTGTGTTGTGTGATCTCTCACCATGTGTCAGGCACTTCTGACCATTCGACCCTAAGAAATATCCATCGGCACATGAACAGTTACGCTGAGCATCCTCCTCCACACAGAAGTGCTCACATCGTCCGTTATCATGCAGACAGGAGTCAGGAACGTCTTTAATCGCTGAGGAGTGAAGAGAAAAACATGTGCTTGGGCCTGAATCAGGAATGTGTTCGATCTTTAACTTAACAAGGATGTGACGGTTATCATCACGTTACTCTCTCTGAATGCTAAACTCAGATACGTTTCATGTATAGTAGGCGCTTCAAGAGTTTTTGAAGCACAAATCACTTAACAGAGGGAACTATACTATATTATAAACTATAACATATTGTAGCATGATATGTAGCTATTTTAACATGTAACAAGTGAAACATTCCACCCAGGAAGTGACATCATTTGGTTCCTTTTGCAGCACGGGGGATGACAATAAAATAATCTAATTTAAATGATGCAGATATATAAATTTGATAAAATTAAAGAAACTTTGCAACTACATGTCAACTAATTCTCATTAATTTGCAACTACATGTCTACTGTTAGGCTAGGTTTAGGGTTAGTAGAATAATTTGACAGATTCTTATAGTCAGTATGTTGTGGACCCATCAAAGTAAAGTGTTAGAAGATATTAACACTAATAATACTCTAATGACTGCTAGTTGACATGTAGTTGCAAAGTTACTTACTGTTAGTAGAATGTCTAAAGTGGACTATCAAAATAAAGTGTTACCAATTTTCTGTCATTTATGGGTTCAAACAAGGCTCAATCTTTAATCTACATTTGGCATTTTTTTTATTTTATACATTTTAAAAAAAGCTGAATTGACTGCATTGAAGGCCTGCTGTGTTTAAGATGCTCTCACCTTGCTCACAGTGTCGTCCGCTGAAGCCCGGCGAACACAGACACGTGTAGGATTCTGTGTTCTGGGTCGTGCACAGCCCGTTATTCTCACATGGATGTGATTCACATTGATCTTTAACTGCAGACCAACACAAATATGCATCTTAATCACCAGTGTTGGGGGTAACGCATTACAAGTAACGTGAGTTACATAATCGGATTACTTTTTCAAGTAACTAGTAAAGTAACGCATTACTTTTTACTTTACAAGAAAATATCTGAGTTACTTTTCCCCATGTATTGACTGACAGTGCGCTGTGTGAACATCTTACTGTAGATCTAGACTAAATGTGAATGTGCTTTAATTCATCTCACTCACAAAAGATTTAGTATTCATCAAAATGAATTAAAACAGTGAAATGCAAACTCGGAATATGACGCAAACCTGCAATAATTAAATATGTTAAATAACAACAAATGTATCTAACCAATGTCTTTGCTGCTGACCTTTGATGATCCAGTTCAATCATAATAATAAGCAAAAATGACTTTAGATAAACTAACATTGTTTTTTTATTGCTGAAGAGTGTTGATCCTTCTTCTCAAGCGCTCTCCTCTTCACACGTGAATTACTTCAGGTTTATTCATTACACGTTATGGTGTTGAAAGGGCTTTACATTTGCTATAATTACAACTTCTTGTATTAAAAACAATCAAGCCCTGCTCATATTTAAAAAGTAACGCGAAAGTAACGTAACGCATTACTTTCCATAAAAAGTAGCTAAGTAACGTAATTAGTTACGTTTTTAGGGAGTAACGGAACATTGTAATGCATTACTTTTAAAAGTAACTTTCCCCAACACTGTTAATCACAGACAATGTCACGAACATCAATGACTTCCCAAAAACAACGTCAAAATCTCACCATCGTAGATCTTCCAGAACTCATTCTGTGTGGAGACATTAGTTAGACGTTTACTTGCGTTGAATTAATAATACACGACTAAAACAAGTTTAACATCACATTCAACTTTGAGTATTAGTTATCTAGACATCATACACTGCAAAATAATTAGCATTTATGTCTTGTTTTCTAGTGTAAGGGTCAAAGATGTTAAGATGTCTGCATCAAAAGAGATTTTATGTTCATAGAAAGCACATTAAATGTAAGTAAAGTGTCTACTTTTAAAGTTTTGGGAGAATAAATGTCAAAATTTGGTTGAAATAATATTATATTGTCATTCAGTGTAACACAACATGTATGTAAACATTCAAACATGCTTATTCTGACTTGTACATATTAAAATATATAAAATAATAAGGGAGTGTATTAAATTTTATTGTGTTTTAAATGAGTAAAAAAAATCTTACTGACTAATGGGCGAAAGCTAGGATAGTGGCTAATTAAAAAATTTAAAATTACAACTAATTAGTATTCGGGGTGAAAGTAATTAGTCTTTTAATATGTCATAAATTGATTTTTGTTGTAAATATGCCTGATAAGATTGTTACACAATCACATTTTAGTGGCTGTCTTCTGGGAAAAATGTATGATATTAATTTTTTACTCAGAAAAACAATGCAGTAAAATTAATCAGAAAACTTTTTTTGGGGAAAAACAACAATTTAAAGCAGGATTACACTTATTGTTTTTATGCTTAAATCCTTTTTTTTGTCTTTGACCCATAAATATCTACAAATTCTTGAATTAAGATGCATTTACTTGACAAGTAAAATGACTTAAGATATTATGTCTTAAAAAAAGTCTTAAAAATTATCCAAATTTTGTTAGTTTTTGCTTTAAAAAAGTAAAAATATCTGCCCAATGGGGTGAGAAAAATAATCATGTTTAGCCTTTGAATTATGATTATTTTTCTTACCTCCATAGCCAGATATTTTTGTTAAAAAATAACTAAATTTGAATATTATTTTCAGAAAACAAGACATAATTTCTTGTCATTTCATTTTAATTTTAATTTTAAGAATTTTGGGATATTTATGGGTCAAAGACGAAAAAGGGTTTAAGCATAAAAACATGTAATCCTGCTTTAAATTGTTGTTTTTCAAAAAAAAAAAAGTTTTCTGATTAATTTTACTGCAATTTTGTTTTTGTTTTTCTGAGTAAAAAATTAATATCATACATTTTCCCCTGATTTACAGAAGACTAAAATGTAACTCAGTGTAACAATCTTATCAGGCATATTTACAACAAAAATCAATTTATGACATATTAAAAGACTAATCACTTTCACCCCAAATATTTTTAATTTTTAATATTTAATTATTTTACATTTTTTTAAATTTGCCTCTATCCTTGGTTTCACCCATTTGTCAGTAAGAATTTTTACTCATTTAAAATTTAATATGCTCCCTTATTCTTTTATATATTTTTAATATGTACAAATCAGGATAAGCATGTTGTTTGAATTTTTACATAAATGTTGTGTTACACTGAATGACACTGTAACATATTTTCAACCAAATTTGACATTTTATTCTCCAAAAACTTTAAAATTAGACATTTTACTTACATTTAATGTGCTAAAATCACTTTTGATGCAGACATCTTAACGTCTTTGACCCATATACTAGAAAACAAGACATAAATACTAAGAAAGACAATATTTTTTGCAGTGCATATCAAACCATAAGTCACGTGTAATACTGACGGTGGCCTCCGTGTGTTCAAACACCTCCCGCGCCTCCTCATACGAACATTTCTCCTCCAGACACTCCCTCTCCAGATTCCCCGTCTTCAGCTCCTCAAACCAGCCTGAGTTTGCCCGCTTGGTCCGGATCAACACCCCATGAGCCTCGTCCTTCCCCACAAACACTGAACGACACACATGTACACCGGACTGCGTTATCATCATCAACAGCACTGTTATCATACACACTGCTGGATTTGGTGGTATAATGTGGATCTGGTTTAGTTACCTGTCCTAGAAAGACAGCTGGAAAGACTTAAGAGGAGATAAAACCCTGACAGGAGACTCATGTTGAACAGTTCAGTGTGTATCTATTGCTGCAGGTTCAAAGGTCTGTGGTCTAAATACTCTCCACCCTTCAGAGTTTACAAAAGTAAACAAAAGTATTGGCACCCCCTTCTAATGAACAGGTTTGACTACTTTAGTAATTTCTATGAGTACAAATCTTAATGTTAAAGCATATAATGATATTCTAGGAAATTGTGTGCTTCTAATATTATAGCAACAGTTTGGACTCTTTTCTATTCTAACATGACAATGTCTCTGTGTATAAGACAAGGTTCAAAAAGAAAATGATTGATTGAGTCAGTGTGGAAGAACTTGACTGGTCTGCATAAAACCAAGTCCTAATCCCAGTTTAACACCTCTGGTGTGACTGTAAATGCAGACCTTGAGCCAAAAACTCATCACCAAACACCAATGACTTGTACATACACTATATAGACAAAAGTATTGGCACCCCCTTCTTTAGAACAGATGCTCTTCCAAATCTGTGGCAACAACGATGGGAACATAATTCATGTATTTAATAATTGTATTTCATCTCTGTTGCAACAGTTTTGTAAGTGTCTAAAATGACTGAACCCATATGTACAAGTCATTGGTGTTTGGTGATGAGTTTTTGAACCTTGTCTTATACACAGAGACATTGTCATGTTAGAATAGAAAAGAGTCCAAACTGTTGCTATAATAGAAGCACACAATTTCCTAGAATATCATTATATGCTTTAACATTAAGATTTGTGCTCATAGAAATTACTAAAGTAGTTAAACATGTTCATTAGAAGGGGTGCCAATACTTTTGTCTATATAGTGTATGTACAAGTCATTGGTGTTTGGTGATGAGTTTTTGTCTCAAGGTCTGCATTTACAGTCACATGCACTGGTGTCAAAAGTATTCACATTCATTACTCAGGTAGAAGTATAGATACTAGGGTTTAAAAAGACTTCTGTAGAAGTTGAAGTATCAGCTCAAGCTTTTTACTCAAGTAAAAGTGTAAAAGTACTGGTTTCAAAACTACTTAAAGTATAAAAGTAAAAGTAATGTAAGGAAAAAAATGCCATTAAGGACAAAAGCTTAGGCCGTGCCACAGAGGCATATTGTGCACTACCCCACCTCCTCAAAAAAAACAAAAAACAAATTCTAAAGGCCATAATGACTAATGTTATATTAAAATGTTAATGTTGAAAATTTTGGGATGCACTAGGCTACCTGTTTCAGCCGCATATATGCCCATTGAAAATGAACACATTTTAGTACAATGCAAATACATTAAAAAAAACATATATATGTACTACTGAGCATTAACGTGTTTCATGGAGCGGAAGATGATCCTGGCTACAAACCTCCTCGCTGGTGCTTGGTTGGGACATTTCGCTCGAGTTCTCTTCTTGAGTCTCTGCCACGGACACTGTTGCCAACTCTCGCGAGACAAATAAGCAACCACAGCTTCAAAAACAAGCCCAAATATTTTTTTTGATGATTTATTATCATCAATATTATTTATTAACAATTATTTATAACTAATAAATGAGCCTGCAACACATTAAACTGAAACCACTATTTTATCTGAAAAGCAAAAACAGAAGCTATTTTACAAAAATCAGCAAACTGCAACAAAAGTGGAAACAAAACTCATCTCCAATCACATGAGCAGAATAAGATTGGAGAGATGGAAAAGGAGAAAACACAAGAGCTTCAAAGGAGAGCTGTAACATATTTATAGCCTAAAATATATAGGGGTCATTCTATGGAAATTTAAATTTTTCTGTCCCTAGCCTTTACAGAAATATTACACTTGGTTACAATTTTTTATATTTTAAAATGAAACAATGTGTTATTTGAACAATTACACCTTCTTGCGCCATCAATGTGGCAATATTTGTTTTTAATTAATTATAAAGAATTCCAAGCACCACAAAACTGCTCGTTACAGCCATGTACAGAGTGAACATGCTTTATTATGAGGTCAAAAACAGGTTTTTCTACCATTTAAAATAAAAAATGTATACATAACTATCAAATAAATGACATAAAAAAACAAAATTCCAAATAAATATTATATTTAATATATTATATTATATTTATTATATAAATATTAAAATATTATATTAAATATTATAATAAATTATAATATATTAAAAAATAAAATATATTATAATATTATTTTAAAAAATCATTAAGCTGTCATTAAAGTGTATTCATGAAGTCAAAAGGTAATCTAATAATGTGGTCTAAGTTTAAATGTTAAAAATAAGAAATAGATTTTAAGACATCTTGCAATACCAGGCTATTGAAACCAAATGTATTTACTATTAGGACATGGCTAATTGATTTTTTATTCCACCCCGTGATAATTAATACATTACAAAAACATTGTAAAAATGAGGCTAAAAGATAGAAAGTCCCCCCACTCCTCTACGTCTCCTTCTATCATCGCTTGGATTACAGCATCACGCTTCTTCTTTCTGAATGTGATTTTTCTCCACTGAGGAGCAGAACATATGGAAAATTACTCTACTGCTCTTATATTATTGCACTGGTTGGCTATTAACTGCGAGCAGACAGAGTGTCAATCAATGCATTGGAGAATACGGCGAACATAAATAAAGAAATGAAGTCGCTTGTCAGATTTCCCAAACAAGCAACCATATCTTTTAAAATAAGCCCACAAAACCGCAACCCGCGACCAGGGATTTTTTCCAGTAACTTTACAAAAAAAGAAGCCCAAAGTCACGTATAATACGCGGACTTGGCAACTGTGGCCACGGACATCTTCGTACTTGGCTACATACGTCTGCTATGTCCAGTGTTGGGGGTCACGAGTTACAAAGTTAGTATAGCCTACTTATCACGACATTGTCAATCGCAAACGCTAATTTATTCAAACGTCTCTCTACCGAACTACTGTAGCTTAATTTGCGGAGGACGAAGAGAAAGCACCCGTTTGATAAATGAATGAATGAATGAATGAATGAATGATGCATTTATATAGCGCTTTTATTGTGTATTGCCATACACCCAAAGCGCTTTACAATCATGAGGGGGGGTCACTCCTCAACCACCACCAGTGTGCAGCATCCACTTGGATGATGCGACGGCAGCCACAGCACAACGGCACCAGTGCGCTCACCACACACCAGCTACAGGTGGAGAGGAGAGAGAGATAGAGCCAATCAAGTGGATGGGGATTATTACGAGGCCATGATAGACAAGGGCCAGTGGAGGGAATGTGTCCAGGACACCGGGGTTACAGCCCTACTCTTTACGAGAAGTGCCATGGGATTTTTAATGACTACAGAGAGTCAGGACCTCGGTTTAACGTCTCATCCGAAAGACGGTGCTTTTTACAGTATAGTGTCCCCGTCGCTATACTGGGGCGTTAGGACCCACACATGAGCCAGTAGTGGAGAAATAATAACTTTTAAGAAATAATCTTTTTTTGAGTAACGACCCCAACACTGGCTATGTCCTTGCTGGAGTGTGACGTGATTTGAGTCATGTGCAGGTGCGATGGATCGCGTGCAAACCAATAGGGTGTGGGAATGGTGTTTATTCTTCTCATCCAACCACAATCAAATTCACTTTATCCGGATGGCGCGATTTATCTGGATAGGTATTTTTTTTTTGGTTTTTTTTGAAGGAAGACAAGCCGAAATGAAATAGGAGTAACGAGGCTATTTTTAAAAAGTAAAGAGTAGAAAGTACAGATAATTGCGTGAAAATGTAAGGAGTAGAAGTAAAAAGTCGGCTGAAAAATAATTACTCCAGTAAAGTATAGATACCCAAAAAACTCATAAAAACTCATCACCAAACACCAATGACTTGTACATATGGGTTCAGTCATTTTAGACACTTACAAAACTGTTGCAACAGAGATGAAATACAATTATTAAATACATGAATTATGTTTTCATCGTTGTTGCCACAGATTTGGAAGTGCATCTGTTCTAAAGAAGGGGGTGCCAATACTTTTGTCTATATAGTGTATGTACAAGTCATTGGTGTTTGGTGATGAGTTTTTGTCTCAAGGTCTGCATTTACAGTCACACCAGAGGTGTTAAACTGGGATTAGGACTTGGTTTTATGCAGACCAGTCAAGTTCTTCCACACTGACTCAATCAATCATTTTCTTTTTGAACCTTGTCTTATACACAGAGACATTGTCATGTTAGAATAGAAAAGAGTCCAAACTGTTGCTATAAGTTTGCAAACCCTCCCTTACTGAACCACAGAGATGCAAGGACACACCACAGCATTTAAGAGTTTATTTATGTGTGCATATTCCAGTGATATAAATTTAATCTTTTATTATACACACTTACATGTCTTTATGCATCATTAAAGGTGAAGTGTGCATCAAAGTGAATTGCAAAAATAACCCAGTGCCGGTGTTTCCTCCACAATGCTATATGATGAAAATCATAAATCCAGCTCAAACTCACATGATTGGATAGACGTTGACATTGACAGATCAATGTTGTGAAAGTGACAGTGTTTCACTCTTCAGGAATTAGGGGCCGTTCACACTAAACACGTTTTTTCATTCTACTGTGATACCTTTATGTTGTTTAAAGCGGTCGTGACATGATAAATCAAATTTGCTTTGATCTTTTAGCATATAAGAGTCTTTGTAGCATTAAAACATCCTGCAAGTTTCATAGCTCCTTATTATAAACAAAGCATTTATTTAATCAAGCTCCAAAAATTGCTTGTTTGGATCCGAGGTGCAAGATGATGTAATTTGCATAAACACGCCTCCAGAGCAAGACATCGACGAATAGTGTTCTTCTCAGCATAGGCCCCGCCCACTGCCGTTCAGTCACTTAACACTTGATTAGCTGAATGCGAGTGTCGTGTCAAAAGCTAATATAAATCACAATCACTATCTTGTCTACACTGGATACAGTTACAGATATGAGTCTGTCGTCAGGGCAAATGCAGTGAAAGATCGTTAGCTTTGACGTGTTTGGTTTAAACAGCTCGCTGTACAGATATCAGAAGGATCCCAGCGTAAGGAACAAGTGGAGAGTTTATTATTAATGGTGTCTCGGATCGTGTCGGAGGATTATATGTTTGTTCGGAGCATTTTGTTTTGTAATCGAGGCACAGTGTCATGAAAAGTCACAAAGAAGCACTTGTTGAAAGATGAAGCGGTGCTAGATCTGACTGCGGCTGCAGCACGCAGACAAAAAAGAAGGAAATGCTGACCACGCCCCAAGTCACGCCCACAAGCCACGCCCCCAGCACGTATTATAATTTTTTTTTTTTTTTTTTTTTTTTTTTTTTTTTTTTTTTTAGCACATTAAAATATATATCTTATATTGTAATAATACATACTATTAAATATATATATATATATATTTATTTTTGTCTATGTATTTCTTTCTTCCCCTTTTTCCCCTAATGTATGTTTGAGACTGTATCTGTATGTTTCTGGACATTGGAGTAACCGACGGAAAAAAACAACAACATACTATTGTCCTTTAAAAAATAAAAAGCAGCATTTAATAATCATGATAACAATATAATATAATATATTATAATAAAGTACAATAATATATTATAGTAAAGTATATAGAATTGTTATTATTACTAAAGGATTTTGTTTTGTAATCGAGGCACAGAGAGTCACAAAGAAACATTTGTTGAACGATGAAGCGGTGCTACTGTATCCCAAACCGTAAGTATATGATTTCATAACGCTTTGTCTGGAAATGACGTTTTATTTTGATCATGTTGTCAAAACACTCACATGCGTTGATACTGTTTCCGGTCCCACTTTATATCAGGTGGCCTTAACTACTATGTACTTACATTTAAATTAATAATTTGATACAATTCACTTATTGTGTACATGTTATTACATTGTACTTCTATTTTTAAACATACCTATATGTAATTACAGCTGTAATTACATTTATAATTACACTGTTGACCCATCCCTTACACCTTAACCCACTCTTAAACCAACCCATACCACTTAACCTGTCCCTAACCTTACCCGTATCCACCTCAATAGCAGCAAAAGTGTTTTGCAATACAATATGAACACAATAAGTACTTATTTTTTGATGCAAGTACATAGTAGTTAAGGCCACCTAATATAAAGTGTGTTTCCTATGCCAATCATAACAAGCCTTAAAGGACACGCCCCTTAAAACAGGTTGTTTTAGACAGAGGGTCAGAATGAGGGTTGAAAATAATAATTTTTCCACATATTTATTTGTTTTTGTGTGCAAAAACACTTTATTGACATTATAAGTAAACCTCAAGGAACATATGAAAATAATTAAAAAATCCATGCCATGACCCGTTTAAACACATGCTAGCATCTCGTGTCTTTTGCAGCATCTCGTCCATGACAGGCTTTTCTAAAAACAAGTGTCTTGAGTTTTCCAGAGCAAAAACATATTCTGTGTGAACGGCCTGAAATCTGAACACACCTTTAACAACATTCATAAACTCTTGAATTCATGCGGCGGCTACAGTCTTCATGATCCACTCCACAAAGACAGACACGCGCGTGTAGATGCCGTAGACGTTAGCGCGAGCGCAGCCTTTGCCCCAACTCACGATCCCTGTCAGAAACCATGTGTTCTTATAGCGGGTGACCAGCGGCCCTCCGCTGTCCCCCTGACAGGAGTCCCGACCGCCCTCGATGAAGCCGGCACACAGCATGTTCCTGGTCACCTTCAGACCCGACTTTGCCTTGCACTCGTCTAAAGAGACCCTCGGCACCTCCAGCCGCTGAAGCACCGGAGACGGCGGACCGGACTGCGACAGGTGACCCCATCCGCTGACGGTGGACATGCGAATGGCTCCGATGGTGCGTCCGAAGGTACCGTTAACGGGAGGAAGGCAGATGGGAATAGCGAAGGCGTCTAGCGTGACGGGGCTGAGGAGACGTAGCAGGGCGATGTCGCTGTCGGTGCTGGAGTGGTTGTAACGAGGGTGGATGAAGACTTTAGACACTTTCCTCATCTGTTCGGTTCCTTCGTCTTTCCCACGGATGTGTTCACCTGCAGCAGAAGACCAAAAGAGAAGATAGAGAGATCTACACTTGAGCTGTGGGAGGAGGAACGTCAACAGAACCAGCGCTATATGAACAACTCCTCACTACCTACACTATATTGCCAAAAGTATTGGCACCCCTTCTAATGAACAGGTTTGACTACTTTAGTAATTTCTATGAGTACAAATCTTAATGTTAAAGCATATAATGATATTCTAGGAAATTGTGTGCTTCTAATATTATAGCAACAGTTTGGACTCTTTTCTATTCTAACATGACAATGTCTCTGTGTATAAGACAAGGTTCAAAAACTCATCACCAAACACCAATGACTTGTACATATGGGTTCAGTCATTTTAGACACTTCCAAAAGTGTTTCAACAGAGATGAAATACAATTATTAAATACATGAATTATGTTCCCATCGTTGTTGCCACAGATTTGGAAGTGCATCTGTTCTAAAGAAGGGGGTGCCAATACTTTTGTCTATATAGTGTATGTACAAGTCATTGGTGTTTGGTGATGAGTTTTTGTCTCAAGGTCTGCATTTACAGTCACACCAGAGGTGTTAAACTGGGATTAGGACTTGGTTTTATGCAGACCAGTCAAGTTCTTCCACACTGACTCAATCAATCATTTTCTTTTTGAACCTTGTCTTATACACAGAGACATTGTCATGTTAGAATAGAAAAGAGTCCAAACTGTTGCTATAATATTAGAAGCACACAATTTCCTAGAATATCATTATATGCTTTAACATTAAGATTTGTACTCATAGAAATTACTAAAGTAGTCAAACCTGTTCATTAGAAGGGGGTGCCAATACTTTTGCAATATAGTGTATGTTTCCATCATCCTGTTTTAATGCTCATTTTGAAGTATCGCATGAGAAATGAGTGATGGAAACGCCAAATTTCGAATAAAAATCATTTAATTCGCAAAAAAGTTTTTACACTCACTTGAGGTGGTTTATGACTTGTGCGAAAAAGGGTTAATGCGAATAATGAGAGATGGAAACACATTTTGCAAAATAAATCCTCCAAGTGCATCAAAAAAGTAATGTGACAGAGCAAAAGAGTGAAGAACAAAATAAGCAAGGAAACAAACCCAGCATGGACCGGACGTCTATATAACGTCAGGTTGGCGACAGACGTTGCATTTTGGTTGAAAATGAAAATCTGGTTGACGTCAGTATTTGACGTCAATCTGACATTGACTTAATGTTGGATTTTGGTTACACAACCTAAAAACAACAAAATATCAATGTCAGCTGACGTCGGTATTGGATATCAATTTAACATTGACATTAGACGTTGAATTTACATTGAATTTTGGTCACCCGACGTCACAACCAAAATTTTACCAAATATCAGCATCTTATGACATTGTGTGCCTGCTGGGAACCAAGTTTATTCAAGTGCCCTATTAGTATACTTCTTTTAAACTAAAAATAGGAAAGTATACTTTCAGTCTACTTTTTATGTACTTCTCAGAAATGACATTTAAGTATCCTTGACTTATACTTAGAAAAAGTCTAAATTTATTTGAGCTATATTTGTGCTCTGAGAATGTTTTCATTGTTATACGGTAGGGGGCGCTAGTACACACCTTCTGTACAAAATTTCTAAAACACAAGTGAAGAAGAAACTGAAAAACAACAGATGCTTCACATGTAATCAAACACCATCATCAGACATAAAACAGCATCAAAACTGTGTAACGTTATGAATAAAATATCACCAATGAAGAGGTAATAATGACTGTCAAGCTTTGGGGTGTTGATCGACTCCATCTAATTTTGATGATAATTTTGTATCCAATTCATAGTCTTTTTCAGCTTTTTGTTCAAAATGTTGTTTATTTCTTCATTTTTTATTTATGAAACTTACCCACATTCAAGTGTTTAAAAAAATAATGCATGAAGCTATAATAAAATGTGTTTGTTTACAAAACAAAGTTACACTTTCTTTTGATGTTTTGTATGTTCAGATATTCATATTACAAAATATATACACATTACTAAATAGGGACATAGTAGTATACTTAAAGTATGATGTAAAGTTCACTTACGAGTATACTTGCAGTATAAAACTAGTAGACTATACTTCAAAGTGTACTAAAAATGCTACTACAAGTATTTAATTAGTAAACTATCAGTATACCTATAAGTTCACTTTTAGTATAGTTGCAGTACAAGCTATAAACATTGATGTAAACTAGCTGTGTACTCAAAGTTTACTACTTAAAAGTATACTTTTATATACTAGAAAGTGGGCCAATTTAGTCCCAAGGAGTATTGAAATAGTACACTTACTACAAGTACACTGATATTTGTATACTTACTACATAAAGTATACTTAAAAATATACTTGAACTTTACTTAAGTACTGTATATTTAATAAAATAAACTTAAAGTATACTACTTTTTGGTAAGGGAAGCCAGGATGCAACACAGCTACCTGTTGAATCCACCGCAGTCCACTGGGAGAAGTCAGTTTTCTATTTCTATTCAGTTTCCAAATTCTAAATCAGAGTTTGACAAACTTGCAATTGCAGTAACTATCAGAGCCAACCCCAATAATGACGGTAGTTCCCAACCGAGTCGTTTCTTACCAACTGTTACTTGTAAGAGGTTTGGATCCTTTTCCCAAACGCAGTGAGCTGCGGTGAGAATCCATTGGGAATCTAGAATAATGGCACCGCATTTATACTGTTCACCAAGCTGAAGTAAAGCCTGTGGAGGAGACGCACAGAAACACTGACTGAGAAAACACCAAACCAACAGAGAGACCAGATCTGAAGAACAAATGGATTCTGATGAAATACACTCTTCAGTGGAATCTATTTAGATGATTAAAATGTTAAATGCACTAAAAAAAATGGTGCTTTTAAGGGACAGGTCTCTGAGAGGTTCTTTGGGAAACTGAAAATCGCTCTTCAAGCTGTATTTTTAAGAGCGTCCAGAAAAATGAACATGCTTTTCATCTGATTTCCTCACCTGCCACGGACACTGTCCTTTAGGACACACGTCACCCTTCACTATCCTCGGACCAACACCCTTCGGCACCAGCCTTCCACACGGGAATCCATCTGAGCACATGAGGAGAAACACAACATGAGTTTACATCAACAGCAATATGGCCTTACAGCACAAAACACAATGATTTTAGAGTTATCCACCAGAGCATTCCTCTAGATCAATCAGTAGATCATGGCGCTATCAATGCCAACGTTCATGGGTTCGATTCCCAGGGAATGCGTGAACTGATCAAATGTATACCTTTAATGCAGTGTAAGTCGCTTTGGATAAAAGCATCTGCCAAATGCATAAATGTAAACATATTCAAATGTACTGGAGCTCAAAATCTGAATCATCTCCGAGACACTCCTTGTGTGTCCATAATATAGTAGGTGAAAAACTATACGAGAAAAGAGTATACTTTACTGCAAAAAATGGCTTATCTTACTTAGTCTTGTTTCTAGTAAAAATCTCTAAAAATTCTTAAATCAAGATACTTTTACTAGATAAGCAAAATGACTTAAGATATTTAGTCTTGGGGAAAAAAAACTAAATTAAGTGCATTTTGCTTAAAACAAGTAAAATTAATATTGAGTATTTTACTTACCCCACTGGCAGATAATTTTACTTGTGACGGATATAATATGTCTAAATTTCATAATATGAATAACTTAGCTTTTTTAATGGTGAAGTAAGTTCATGCACTTCAAAAAACTTTTTTAGTATTTTTGTCTTGTTTTCTAGAATAACTAACAAATTTTTATAATTTTTTCATTATCAAATTTAGTCATTTTACTTGTCAAGTAAATGCATCTTGATTCAAGAGTTTTTAGATATTTATACTAGAAAATAACACAAAAAAATATATTTTTTTGCAGTGTACTCGGATAGTATGTGATTACAGATGCAGCAGATGTTGGGAATAGCACAGGCCTACTAACATACCAACATATTACATCTGCGAGTTCTGCAGTTTTGCATCACATTTAATGCTCAGTATTTGTATTTTCTGTATGCATGACCAACTACATGTCAAAGTGTGCAATATAGACCCACAGTACAGTGACACACTGCATCCCACAATCTCCATTTCTAATCAGCAGTGATAGCGGCATTGATTTTTCCTGATTTATTCAGTCACACTACAAAAGTTCAGACACTTTTAAAGAAAACTAAACATTGCAAATGCTAAATACCATTATTTCTGAGCTGATAACTGGACGCCGCTCTGTGTGTGTGTCGTTGTATAATGCACTGTTTCACATACTTCTAGTCTAGACAGCAGAGGCGGACAGTAACTGAGTACATTTACTTAAGTATTGTACTTAAGTACACTTTTTGAGTATCTGTACTTTACTTAAGTATTATTTTTTTCTGGAAACTTATGACTTTAACTTGAAACACAAATATGCTACTTTTCACTCCGCTACATTTCTATCAAGCTCCTGGAAGTAGAAAGTGGTTACAATGTAGCAGCTTTGGAAGTCAGTGAGTGATTTGTTTCTTCTCTAAAATGTGACTTTCTATTTTTCAGACAGTCAGTAATCACTAATGTAATATAATGTAATGTATTCACTAATGTAGGGTCATATGAAGTGATTTCCCAGCATTTTTTGAACACTGACCAGTTGCAAATGTGATATTTATTTACAACAATTCAATAATAAGAAGTTAATATTGTGGTATATTAGACACAATATTGTCTGATTGTGTTTGTGAAAATATAAAGCCACAGAAGAACTGTTGTGTGTCTCCTAATAAAACACAATAGGTGTTGGACTTGAAGCAGCGCTGCACAGATCTTTCTGTGTATGACATCAAAGCACAGCGAGAGCGATTAGACAACATTTTTTTTATTTTTGTTTTGATGTCAAATAAGTCTTGCTGTTTTGCTTTTTTGTTAAAGCAGTGTTGCTGTTGTAAAGTTATACAGCTACAGTTGTGTTGCTGGGTTTTAAAGCAAGTTTGATTTTTTATCAGTCTGTATTTACATAAATTTCACTGTACACTTGGTTCAAATGTGGATCAATGGCTACATGTAGATGTGTGAGATCCTCACCATGCTGCTTTTGTGGGGTGGGTAGGGGTGTTAAATAATTTTTTGTTTGTTTGTTTGTTTTTTTGATTGCTTAAGCGCGATTTTATGATTGCTTAAGCGCGATTTTACATTTTTTTACGATTGCTTAAGTGCGATTTTTTTTTTTTTACGATTGCTTAAGCGCGATTTTACAGTTTTTTTACGATTGCTTAAGCGCGATTTTACTGTTTTTTACGATTGCTTAAGCGCGATTTTACTGTTTTTTACGATTGCTTAAGCGCGATTTTATTTTTTTTACGATTGCTTAAGCACGATTTTACATTTTTTTACGATTGCTTAAGCGCGATTTTACTGTTTTTTATGATTGCTTAAGCGCGATTTTACAGTTTTTTATGATTGCTTAAGCGCGCTTTTTCCCCATAGGTTTTTAACATTCTAAAAGCTCTTTATTCCAAAGATACTACAAGCTAGTCAGTGTATTCAGTAGGTGTAATGTATTGTAAGTTGCTTCAGAGGTATTGCAACTATTATGTACAACAATAATAAAACAGTGCATTGACATAAAAAAGGAAATTGGTACTTAAGTACTTTTAAAAGCAAGTACTTTACTTAAGTAAAAATCTGTCTTTACAACTTTTACTTGCAATGGAGTAATATTTGACCAGCAGTTTCTGTACTTTTACTCAAGTAATGGAGTTGTGTACTTTGTCCGCCTCTGCTAGGCAGTGGACAGTGTTTTGAACAGAGCCGATGGCTAAGACGTCTGTGTTTGCAGACTGACCCTGCGGCACGCAGCTGCTGTTGTCTATGTGTAGTGTGTATCCAGGTGCACAATCACAGCGATGGGTCGAATCACTGATTTCTACACAGAAGTGCTCACAGCCGCCATTCCTGACCAAACATCCGTAGGAAGAGGGTGGAAATATTTCTGTGGGACGTACGACAGGATTAACATGAGTAGATGCTCATTGTGTTGTGTTGTGATGATTGTTGTGTGTTACCTTTGTCGCAGTGTCGCCCTTCAAAGTTCACTGGACAGATGCAGATGTATGCGTTTATCTGATCCACACACGTGGCTCCGTTCTGACATGGTCCCGACTGACAATGATCCTCCTCTGAAGAGGCAAACCACAGTTTTACAAGATCTGAGGACACTGTTTGTTCAAACTCATTGTTGTTGGCTGTCAGGGCATTTCTATGTAGTCTAAGGAGCTCTGCACGGTTGTTAGCTCATTGCTATGCAGTTTCAATTAAACTCGCTTTAAAATTTATGTGCAACATTTAAAAACCTATTCAAGAGTTTTTAAGTATTTTGGCGTCTAACTATTCCTGAAATGTAGTCTGTTTTTATCAGATGTGTGTAAGCTGCACTTGAAGTCGCAGGCTTACCTGTGTATCTCTTCCAGAAATCTTCCTAAAACACAACAGGAGAGTTCTGTTAGATTTCCTTCAGCTCTTCTGCTATTTCTGTGCTCTTGTTGGTTGTTTTGTCTCAAATTCAAACACAAACTTTCATTAATGTCATGAGTGTCTCACTGTGAGACTAGCTCTGAATGATCGGAACTGAGAAATTGATTCTAAATTATCTGATTTGAGACTGACTTTGAATTATCTGAATTGAGACTGTATTTTCTGAATTGATTCTGAATGATCTGAGTTGATACTGACTCTGAATTATCTGAATTGAGACTGTATTATCTGAATTATCTGAATGGAGACTGACTATGAATTGAGACTGATTCTGAATTATCTGAATTAAGACTGACTCTGAATTTAGACTGACTCTGAATGGTCTGAATTGAGACAGACTTTGAATTACCTGAATTGAGACTGATTCTGAATTATCTGACTCTGAATTAAGACAGAGTTTGAATGGTCTGAATTGAGATTGACACTGAATTATCAGAATTGAGACTGACTCTGAATTGAGACTGATTCTGAATTATCTGACTCTGAATTGAGACAGAGTTTGAATGGTCTGAATTGAGATTGACACTGAATTATCAGAATTGAGGTTGATTCTGAATTATCTGACTCTGAATTAAGACAGAGTTTGAATGGTCTGAATTGAGATTGACACTGAATTATCAGAATTGAGACCGACTCTGAATTGAGACTGATTCTGAATTATCTGACTCTGAATTGAGACAGAGTTTGAATGGTCTGAATTGAGATTGACACTGAATTATCAGAATTGAGACTGTATTTTCTGAATTATCTGAATGGAGATTGACTCTGAATTGAGACTGACTATGAATTGAGACTGATTCTGAATGATCTGAATTTAGACTGACTCTGAATGACCTGAACTGAGACTGACTCTGAATTATCTGAACTGAGACTGTATTTTCTGAATTATCTGAATGGAGATTGACTCTGAATTGAGACTGACTATGAATTGAGACTGATTCTGAATTATCTGAATTAAGACTGACTCTGAAGTGAGACTGATTCTGAATTATCTGACTCTGAATTGAGACAGAATTTGAATGGTCTGAATTGAGATTGACACTGAATTATCAGAATTGAGGCTGACTTTGAATTGAGACTGATTCTGAATTATCTGAATTTAGACTGACTCTGAATTATCTGAATTTAGACTGTATTTTCTGAATTGATTCTGAATGATCTGAATGGCGAGTGTCTCTAATTGAGACTGATTCTGAATTATCTGAATTTAGACTGACTCTGAATTATCTGAACTGAGACTGTATTATTTGATTTGATCCTGAATTATCTGAATTGAGAGCGACTCTGAATTGAGACTTACTATGAATTATCAGAATTGAGACTCACTCTGAATTATCTGAACTGAGACTGTATTATCTGAATTGATTCTGAATAATCTGAATTTAAACTGAATCTGAATTGAGACTGACTCTGACTTACCTGAATTGAGACTGAATCTGAATTATCAGAATTGACATTCACTCTGAATTATCTGAACTCAGACTGTATTATCTGAATTGATTCTGAATAATCTGAATTGAGACTGACTCTGAATTAACTGAATTGAGACTCACTCTGAATTAAGACTGATTTTGAATGATCTGAATTGAGACTGACTCTGAATGATCTGAACTGATTCTGAATGATCTGAATTAAGAGTGACTCTGAATTGAGACTGACTCTGAATTATCAGAATTGAGACTCACTCTGAATGATCTGAACTGATTTTGAATGATCTGAATTAAGAGTGACTCTGAATCAAGCACTACGTCAGTCTGATTAGATCTTTCTAAATGTCTTCTCCTCACCAGTTGTTCGGGGACGGTGAAGATCTCTCTGGCCTCCTCATAAGAGCAGATCTCCTCAAGACACTCTCTCTCCAGATCGCCCAGCTTCAGCTCCTCTAGGAAGGAGTTTGCCCGTCGGACACGATGCGTTAACGCCTGGTTTGCCTCAGACTGACTGAGGAAGACTGCAGACGATGAAGAGACGGAGAGTAAATATCAGGCAGACAGTGAGTGAGTCTGTATACCGTTGTAGTCTCATGTAAACATGGATGAGAAACACACATTTGCTGATCTCACAAACACAGACTCTTAAGACTTTTAAGATCTTAACACTCACCTGATGGAAGCCCAAAGCACTCTGGGACGGCGAGCAGCGTCAGGATCATGTGGCAGAGCTTCGCTCTGTTCAGGTTGGACTCCATGATGTTTTAGCTTCAGGATCGAAGTCCGTATGTTCTGGACACACGGTGGGCGTACGGACAGCAGATTGCACAATACTGTGTGACTGAAGCAGCTCTTTAAATCACCAGCAGATGGAGCCACTGATACAGAGACTGATGAGGAACAGCCATTCTTCACTTCATTCATGCCATGGGTGAGATTTCACACAAGGGCTGACATTATCTCCAGTGTTGCCAACTTAGCAACTTTGTTGCTACATTTAGCAACTTTTCAGACTACCCTAGCAACTCTTTCTTCCAAAAGCACCTAGCAACAAAGTTAGCAATTTTTAAAATTTATTTGGCAACTTTTAATAAGTGACTCAGACAATAAAAAGTCTAATTTTCCATCCAAATTACACAAAAAGAGGAAACCAGCAGTACACACATCACATGAACTAGTTAGCTGCTGTTGTTCAATTTAATAATAATAATTGAATAACTGAATCATTGTTTATTTATGACACACTTCGTTAGTAGCTGTGATTGTTGATCAGTTAGTACTTTGTAAGAAAAATGGAAAAGATACTAGTAATTTTCCAGGATATTATCCATTATAACCTGAAAACACAATGTTTAATTTAAAATGCAGTTATAAAAACAATACTTTCATATTAACATATTACAGTATTTCTTTCATATTACAGACGTGTAGCACACTAACTACTAACACACTGCTTAAAGCCAAAGGGACTTAATTAAAGCATAATTGTTGAGAATGTGTAGTATTACTAGTTTACTAGCTATTAAAAAAACTACTTAAATTGTAATCATTCAAAAATGTGTAAGTGTTCAATAATTCAATGTCTTTAAAAATACAGTTATTTATATTATGCATATCATTTTGATCTAAATTAACATATATGAAATATATTTTTGCTGAGATTTGATGACACATATTTGCGTCGTGATTACGCGATGACATCACAACGTCGTTTAGCAACTAATTGACCTTCTTTTAGCAACTTTCTCTGGAAATTAGTTGGCAAACACTGATTATCTCAACAAAAGAAGGTGACATTATATCACTGAAAAAAATGATTCATTGAATTTACTACATTTTTTTAAGGTAAGTGGTTGCATTCGATTTATTTTAGCTACATTTAAATAAAAAAATTAGTTGACTAACTTTCAACATATTTTTTTTTATTAAATGTAGCTAAAATAAATTGTTTGCGACCACTTACCTTAAAAAAATTTTAGTATCATTTTTTTCAAAGACACACATATTCAACCATCACTTTTAAGTTGATGTGTTTTAATGTATTTATTCTTCTTCTTGACAACGTTCTGGTATTAATTCAGCACAAACTGCTTTAACACTCAATTCATAATTCGTACAGTAGATGATAATTTCAGTTAAATGTAGTTATTTCAGAATCTTGGTGGCACTTGATTTTGGATTATAGAAACTGTGTATCTTTTAAGAAATAGTTCATGCAAAAATGATAATTGTCTCATCATTTACACTGCAAAAAATACTTTCTTCGTTAGTATTTATGTCTTGTTTTCTAGTATAAATATCTAAAAATTAATTGCATTTACTTGACAAGTAAAACGACTTAAGAAGATATTTTGTCTTGTCTTCTGAAAATATTATGCAAATTTTGTTTAAAACGAGTAAAAATATCTTCCAATGGGGTAAGAAAAATAATCTTGTTTAGCCTTTGAATTAAGATTATTTTTCTTACCCCATTGGAAGATATTTTTACTCGTTTTAAGCAAAAACAAACAAAATTTGCATAATATTTATACTAGAAAACAAGACATAAATACTAACGAAGAAAAATATTTTTTTTGCAGTGAACTGCTAGGATTTCTGTAGGTCATAAAAAGTCTTCATCCGTTCAC
>CM041797.1:1586173-1588673 GCA_023376895.1 Aspiorhynchus laticeps | reverse complement strand
ACTTATGCTAATGGGTTATATAAATAAATGTATTTATGTGTATTATATAAAATTATTAAATGTGATATAAAAAAACACATATATTGTATTTTAATAATATACACTGCTGTTCAAAAGTTTGGGATCAGTAAGATTCTTCTGCTCATGAAGGCTGTATTTATTTGATTAAAAATACAGAAAAAAACAGTAAAATTGTGAAATATAATTGCAATTTAAAATAACTGTTATTTATTGATTCTTTGATGAATAAAAAGTTAAAAAAGGACAGAATTCATTTAAAATAGATTTTCTAACAATATAAGTCTTCACTGTCAGTATTTATCAATTTAACACATCTTTGCTGAATAAAAGTGTTAATTTCTTTCAAAAATAGAAATATTTTTTTTTTACTGACCACAATTTTTTTTAACAGTAGTGTATTAAAAATATTTATATTTTAAATAAATGCAGTTTTTTTTTTTTATTCATCAAAGAATTCTGAAAAAAGGTTAAAAAAATAAATAAAATGAAGCAGCAAAAACAGTTTCAACATTGATAATAATTCAGCATATTATTATGATTTCTGAAGATCATGTGACACTGAAGACTGGAGTAATGATGCTGAAAATACAGCTTTGGTTCACAATAATAAATTAGATTTTAAAGTATATTCAAATAGAAAATTATTATTTTAAATTGCATTAATATTTCACAATTTTACTGTTTTTTCTGTATTTTTAATCAAATAAATACAGCCTTGATGAGCAGAAGAGACTTCTTTAAAAACATTAAAAATCTTACTGATCCCAAACGTTTAAATTTTCATTTTCTAAGCTTAAGTTTTTCATCAAATATAACCAAAAATCATTTTAAATAGTTAACAATAACAACTGTGATAATACTTGACGTGATTTAAGTTTATTGCCACATCAGCTTCACAAGCTATTTCATGGCAAACACAGATTATACACTAGAAAAACAATACAGTACACAATACAAAAATTAAATAAAGCAATTATAAAAAAAGATTCTTTAAATTTACTTTAAGTTTTTCTGGGTCCATCCTATAAAACTATTCCATAAGAGTTTGTCCTGATAATAACTTTGTCTCATGCACTGAAAAAAAAGATTTTCTTCCTTAGTATTTTTGTCTTGTTTTCTTGTATAAATATCTACAAATGCTGTAATTAAGATGCATTTACTTGACAAGTAAAACGACTTAAGATATTATGTCTTGTTTTCTGAAAATATTATACAAATTTTATTGGTTTTTGCTTAAAACAAGCAAAAATATCTGCCGATGAGGTAAGAAAAATTAACTTGTTTAGTCTTTGAATTATGATTATTTTTCTTACCTCCACTGGCAGATATTTTTGCTTGTTTTAAGCAAAAACCAATAAAATTTTAATAATATTTTCAGAAAAAAAGACAAAATATCTTAAGTCGTTTTGCTTGCATCCCGATTCAAGAATTTGTAGATATTTATACTAGAAAACAAGACATAAATACTAAGATAGAACATATTTTTTTTGCAGTGTGACATTAAATATTGTGCAGACCAAAAGCACGTTTCACATGCAATATTGACATTTTCAAATGTGATAATATCACAATGTCTATAGTATCTTAATGGTCCTGAACAAGGCTTAGTTTTCAGTTTGTGTTGAATGTGTGATTGTGTTTGAGATGCTGACCTCTCTGCTCGCTGTATGAAGGGCTGACACTCGTCCCAGGCGTCCAGCGCCGGAGATCTGAGCGCCGTCTCGGCCTGCTGCTTCAGACAGGCTCCGTTCAGCGTGGCGTGAAGCGCTCGAGCGTACAGAGACACCAGCGGCTCCAGCGGCGGATGAGGATGAGTGAGCTTCACCAGCTCCAGCGCCGCACGCACCTGCAGCACAGTCTCCATTAACACCTGCCACAGAACTCACCTTACCTCAATCACATCAGTCTCCATTAACACCTGCCACAGAACTCACTTTACCTCAATCACATCAGTCTCCATTAACACCTGCCACAGAACTCACTTTACCTCAATCACATCAGTCTCCATTAACACCTGCCACAGAACTCACTTTACCTCAATCACATCAGTCTCCATTAACACCTGCCACAGAACTCACTTTACCTCAATCACATCAGTCTCCATTAACACCTGCCACAGAACTCACTTTACCTCAATCACATCAGTCTCCATTAACACCTGACACAGAACTCACTTTACCTCAATCACATCAGTCTCCATTAACACCTGCCACAGAACTCACTTTACCTCAATCACATCAGTCTCCATTAACACCTGCCACAGAACTCACTTTACCTCAATCACATCAGTCTCCATTAACACCTGCCACAGAACTCACCTTACCTCAATCACATCAGTCTCCATTAACACCTGCCACAGAACTCACTTTACCTCAATCACATCAGTCTCCATTAACACCTGCCACAGAACTCACTTTACCTCAATCACATCAGTCTCCATTAACACCTGCCACAGAACTCACTTTACCTCAATCACATC
>CM041797.1:1551173-1583673 GCA_023376895.1 Aspiorhynchus laticeps | reverse complement strand
TGTTGCCACGGTGACAGAAATCAGGAGTAAGATGTTACTTTAGATCTAGAATAAATGTGAACGTGCATTAATTCATCTCACTCACAAAAAAAAACAAACAGATTCATGCAACTCAGAATATGAGGCAAACCTGCAATAATTAAATGTTAAATAACACAAATATCCATTATGTATTTAATCCCATTTTATTAACCATTGTCTTTGCTGCTGACCTTCGATGATCCAATTCAATCATACTAATAAGCAAAAAGTGAAAGGGCTTTTATATTTACCAAAAATATTACTTTTTGGTTAAACTTTATTTTAAGGTGTCCTTGTTACAGTGTAATTATACATTTAAGCACTGAGTAATATTAATTAACTACATGTACTTACTATATGGTTAGGGTTTGGTTTAGGGTTACTTGCATGTAATTATGCATAAGTTATTGTTATTATAATAACAAGTACATGTAACATGTGTAACAAGGACACCTTAAAATAAAGTGTTACCAACTTTTTTATATTAAAACTAGTGCTGGGCAACGATTAATGGCAAAATAAAAGTTTTTGTTTATATAATATATGTGTGTGTGTGCTGTGTATATTTATTATGTATGTATAAATACACACATGCATGCATATATTTAAGAAAAATATGCTGTTTATTTATTAAATATACGCATTACTTTCCATAAAAAGTAACTAAGTAACGTAATTAGTTACTTTTTTAAGGAGGTAACGCAACATTGTAATGCATTACTTTATAGCTTTCCCCGCCACTGCTGCAGTGGTCATGTGATGTGTTACCTGTCTGGTCATGTGATGTGTTACCTGTCTGGTCATGTGATGCGTTACCTGTCTGGTCATGTGATGTGTTACCTGTCTGGTCATGTGATGCGTTACCTGTCTGGTCATGTGATGCGTTACCTGTCTGGTCATGTGATGCGTTACCTGTCTGGTCATGTGATGCGTTACCTGTCTGGTCATGTGATGTGTTACCTGTCTGGTCATGTGATGCGTTACCTGTCTGGTCATGTGATGTGTTACCTGTCTGGTCATGTGATGCGTTACCTGTCTGGTCATGTGATGCGTTATCTGTCTGGTCATGTGATGCGTTACCTGTCTGGTCATGTGATGCGTTACCTGTCTGGTCATGTGATGCGTTACCTGTCTGGTCATGTGATGTGTTACCTGTCTGGTCATGTAATGTGTTACCTGTCTGGTCATGTGATGTGTTACATGTCTGGTCATGTGATGTGTTACCTGTCTGGTCATGTAATGTGTTACCTGTCTGGTCATGTGATGTGTTACATGTCTGGTCATGTGATGCGTTACCTGTCTCACCTGTCTGGTCATGTGATGCGTTACCTGTCTGGTCATGTGATGTGTTACATGTCTGGTCATGTGATGCGTTACCTGTCTCACCTATCTGGTCATGTGATGCGTTACCTGTCTGGTCATGTGATGCGTTACCTGTCTGGTCATGTGATGCGTTACCTGTCTCACCTATCTGGTCATGTGATGTGTTACCTGTCTGGTCATGTGATGCGTTACCTGTCTGGTCATGTGATGCGTTACCTGTCTCACCTATCTGGTCATGTGATGCGTTACCTGTCTGGTCATGTGACGTGTTACCTGTCTGGTCATGTGATGCGTTACCTGTCTCACCTATCTGGTCATGTGATGCGTTACCTGTCTGGTCATGTGACGTGTTACCTGTCTGGTCATGTGATGCGTTACCTGTCTGGTCATGTGATGCGTTACCTGTCCAGGTGACGTGGGTCTGAGCTCCTGCCAGTCAGAGAAGAAGCTCCTGTGGAAGGACTCGGCGTACGTGTCGTGGTGTGAGCCGGGACGTGTCATGAACTGGACGTAATCGGACAGAACGGCGGCTCGCGCTCTGGGGTCAGCCGCACTGACCGCTCCGGTGGACAGAACACACGCGGCTCTCAGAGCACAGAGAGTGTTGAGTGTGTTTGACCCCGCGGGGAGACCTGCAGGAGCCAGAGGAGAAAATCACATTCTGTCATTTTTATTATTTTCTTTTTATGTCTATTTAGTTTTCATTCAATTTTATGTCAGTTTTATTCATTTTGTTACGTTTTTTGTCATCTTTATTAGTTTTTTATATTTTTATTTAGTTTTTATTACATGTCAGTTTTAGTCATTTTGTTATGTGTTTGTTATTTTTATAATTTTTTTAATATTTCTAGTTAGTTTTCATAAAATTTTATGTCAGTTTTAGTCATTTTGTTGTGCATTTGTCATTAGTATTTGCTTTGATTTTATATTTATATTTAGTTTTAATAAATTTTTATTTCAGTTTTAGTAACTGTAGTACTTCATCTAGAAGTTATTTATTCTAATCACTGTGTCTGTCGAGCATGGCAGACTTCACAGTACGATCTGGACTCTCTCTAGTGATCTGCAGCTCTTGCTGTGGCTGTGTGCTGGTCATCAGTGGACTGGACACACAGCAGGTTCCAGGTGTGTTACCCTGATGGTAGTGCACTGATCTGCGCGGATCCGTCCAGAACCTCAGCTTGTCGTGCAGAATCACGTTCCCCACCACAGGAGCCGCGGCTGCGGAGGATCCGGAGCGTCCGCTGCCAGCTGCACAGGAATCACACACAGGTCAGATCAGGATCGGTCAGGATCGGTCAGTGAAGCAGTGTCTCAGCGCTCTAACCTGTGCTGGACAGGCTGAGGATGCTGGACGGGTGTGTGTCCCGCGGGGCCCTCAGGCCCCGGATCCAGCCGCTGAAGTCCCTCCGGATGTCCCGGGTGTTGTAGTACCAGTGGACAGGCATGGACATGGCATCCGCCGCACACATTCCCCACAGCGCTTCAGCCACGGCCCGCCGCACCTCACACATCTAACACACATTTACCACGGTAAAACACACCACTACACACTCCATCAATAACACACTCATCTGTTTACAGTCTTTCTGCATGTTTTCAATATAACATTGTAAAAAAAAAAAAAAAATTATTATATTATATTTAATAATATAACATATATTTGGAAAATCATGTATAAATATGGCATATTGAAATAAAACAATATAAATGCATTTGGTGATAATATACAGTGTGATAAAATATATTAATAAAAAATATAACGCACTACATAACATATTGTAAAAAAAAATATTGTGATAAAATAGTATATTCATAATTAATAAAATAATATATAAACAAAATATATAACATGTAAATATAACATTGTAATAAAACATTAAATTTATTTGTATTTTATTATATTATATTTAATATTAGAACATATTTTGAAAATCATGTATAAATATGGCATATTGTAATAAAATAATATAAATGCATTTGGTGAAAATATACAGTGTGATAAAATATATTAATAAAAAATATAACATATTGTAAAAAAAATATATTGTGATAAAATAGTATATTCATAATTAATAAAATATATATAAACAAAATATATAACATGTAAATATAACATTGTAATAAAACATTAAATTTATTTGTATTTTATTATATTATATTTAATAACATAATAACATATTTTGAAAATAATGTATAAATATGGCATATTGTAATAAATTAATGCATTTGGTGATAATACACAGTGTGATAAAATATAGAAATAAAATATATAACATACTACATAACATATTGTAAAAAAAAAGTATATTGTGATAAAATTCTATATTAATAATTAATAAAATAATATATAAATAAAATATATAACTTAAAAATAACATTGTGAAAATTAAAATATATTATATATAAATAAATAAATATATATATATATATGTGTGTGTGTGTGTGTGTGTGTATATTTAAATAATACATATTATCATAAAACAATATATATATAAATATACATGAAGAGTTCATTTGCAAAAACAGATAGCTCTGTTTTAAACAATTTTCAAAAATCATGTTTTTTATGGTTAGGTTATTTTGATTAGGTTAAAAAATAATTAAAAATACAGCTAACTAACACAATAAAAACATAATAACATAATAAAAAAACATGATTTTTGAACATTTGAGTTATTTGTGTTTGCAAATAATATATTCATATATATAGTTTTATGATAATATGTATTATTTATATACACACACACACA
This sequence comes from Aspiorhynchus laticeps, assembly GCA_023376895.1. Classification (NCBI taxonomy): domain Eukaryota; kingdom Metazoa; phylum Chordata; class Actinopteri; order Cypriniformes; family Cyprinidae; genus Aspiorhynchus; species Aspiorhynchus laticeps. The sequence continues at coordinate 1,579,576 of CM041797.1, read as the reverse complement.
CACACACACACACACACACACACACACACACACACATATATATATATATATATATATACTAAATCATATACTAAAAATGGTTTACCCAAAATACCTGTTAAATACAAAATACCACTGTAAAATCGAAATAAACTAATGTGAGATTAATAATCAGTAATTTCAGTATTGTTTTTATAGCAAATCTGTTTCAAAGCAGCTTCACATTAATAAACATTTAAGTATCTTCGACTGTAATTAATACTAAAGATAACTATAGTACAGTATTGTACACCATGGCAGATTTAAAACACAATATGACAGAATAGATGTTGTTCTTACTGTAAATAATGAGATCCGCTGCGGTGAATAAACACAGTCTTACTGTACAACTGTCAATAATTGCATAATAAGCGCAGAATCATTGTTACAAAACCTCACCGGAAGTACATGATACATAACATACAAAACACGTCACGTGATGCCATATACACGTGCGTGTTATGCATGTTTAACATTAAATCAATATATGTTTACTGTATTTATGATGTAAAATAAATGTTTCACGTGATGTTACACACAGACATACAAAGTCGAACACCGATTCACTGATGCATCGAGAACTAATTTAATATCTTATATTTATACACAAACCTCACATTACCAGCAATATTATTCAATTAAACGATGGCGTACAGTGTCGAAAAAGTCCACCGATGCGATAACTGTGAGATATCGGTGATCGATTGCTTTTGACTTTTACTGGAAACAAAACATTGGGTTCATTCAAGCGAATCGGTTCATTCGGACGGTTCACCAGCAAATGACTCACTAAGTACTTTGAGTCCTCATTCAAACAAAAGACCGCAATTGGAGTAAAATACACTTAGTAGTTCACTAGTTAGATTATAAAGTTTGTATTAAATGTTGTGTTGTTTATGGTTCTCTGTAAAGTAGGAGTGATTCATAAAGCATCGGTTTGATTTGAAAGAACGATTCACTTGATTCGGACACATGCGGATGATTCTTTTGTAATGTCGCGTTCTTTCATTCACTCTGGTGAAGTCTTTTAAGTAATAAATGTGACATTTTAATTCAGTATGCTTAGGTTTAATAGCACTTCAGTGATGTTTGTTCACATAACGTCTCTAATCAGCGTTTTTGTGAGATACTAGAGCAGTTCTGTTGATATTTGAGCTCATATGAGCCTCACGAGATGATGGAGTTTGAAACTGGTAAGAGATCAGTATTTCATTTATCCTACAGAACACAGTTGTAGAGATAGTTATAACACCGTAAAAGCCATCTGTGCGAGACAATGTACCTTTAGCGCATCCGCTCGGATACAATGTTGCGCTTTGAAGCCGCGCGGTCCTTTGATCTGAATAATGAGGGCAACACTGAAGAATCACTCTGAGAGAAGTCCTGACACCAGCTAGCTTACACAGAGAACACGAGAGCATTAATGAGCTGACCCTGACAGAGGAATTAGGGAGTGTTGAGGAGTTAACAGAAGGAGAACATCTGCAGGTCTTTGGAGGAAAGCTGTATAAAAGGCTGTGAGATGGTCAGATTGACTTCTGGAGCTCCTGAGCGTTATGTTGTGAGACGGAGATGTTCATTAGTGATCAGATGTTCATTAGTGATCAGAAGATGATGCTGTGTTTCAGAGCAAGCCAGGATCTTCTGGGAGGACGTGGATGTTGATGCAGTGTTTGATGATCTGCTGGAGAGACTTTGTAACTTAAGACACGCCATCAGAAACAACACTGCTACTGACAGAGGTACACACACACACACACACACACACACACACACACAACACTGCTACTGACAGAGGTACACACACACACACACACACACACACACACAACACTGCTACTGACAGAGGTACACACACACACCACTGCTACTGACAGAGGTACACACACCACTGCTACTGACAGAGGTACACACACACACACACACACACACACCACTGCTACTGACAGAGGTACACACACACACACACACACACACACACACACACACAACACTGCTACTGACAGAGGTACACACACACACACACACACACACACACACACACACACACACACAACACTGCTACTGACAGAGGTACACACACACACACACACACACACACGCAACACTGCTACTGACAGAGGTACACACACACACACACACACACACACACACACACACACACACACAACACTGCTACTGACAGAGGTACACACACACACACACACACATACACACAACACTGCTACTGACAGAGGTACACACACACACACACATACACACAACACTGCTACTGACAGAGGTACACACACACACACACAACACTGCTACTGACAGAGGTACACACACACACACACATACACACAACACTGCTACTGACAGAGGTACACACACACACACACAACACTGCTACTGACAGAGGTACACACACACACACACACACACACACGCAACACTGCTACTGACAGAGGTACACACACACACACACACACACACACACACACACGACACTGCTACTGACAGAGGTACACACACACACACACATACACACAACACTGCTACTGACAGAGGTACACACACACACACATACACACAACACTGCTGCTGACAGAGGTACACACACACACACACACACACACACACACAACACTGCTACTGACAGAGGTACACACACACACAACACTGCTACTGACAGAGGTACACACACACACAACACTGCTACTGACAGAGGTACACACACACACACACACACACAACACTGCTACTGACAGAGGTACACACACACACACACACACAACACTGCTACTGACAGAGGTACACACACACACAACACTGCTACTGACAGAGGTACACACACACACACACACACACAACACTGCTACTGACAGAGGTACACACACACACAACACTGCTACTGACAGAGGTACACACACACACAACACTGCTACTGACAGAGGTACACACACACACACACACACACACACACAACACTGCTACTGACAGAGGTACACACACACACACCACTGCTACTGACAGAGGTACACACACACACACACACAACACTGCTACTGACAGAGGTACACACACACACACACACACACAACACTGCTACTGACAGAGGTACACACACACACAACACTGCTACTGACAGAGGTACACACACACACAACACTGCTACTGACAGAGGTACACACACACACACACACACACAACACTGCTACTGACAGAGGTACACACACACACAACACTGCTACTGACAGAGGTACACACACACACACACACACACAACACTGCTACTGACAGAGGTACACACACACACAACACTGCTACTGACAGAGGTACACACACACACAACACTGCTACTGACAGAGGTACACACACACACACACACACACAACACTGCTACTGACAGAGGTACACACACACACACACACACAACACTGCTACTGACAGAGGTACACACACTCACACACACACACACACACACACACACAACACTGCTACTGACAGAGGTACACACACACACACCACTGCTACTGACAGAGGTACACACACACACACACACAACACTGCTACTGACAGAAGTACACACACTCACACACACACACACACACACACAACACTGCTACTGACAGAGGTACACACACACACACCACTGCTACTGACAGAGGTACACACACACACACACACACACACACACACACACACACACATACCACTGCTACTGACAGAGGTACACACACACACACACACACACACACCACTGCTACTGACAGAGGTACACACACACACACACACACACACACACAACACTGCTACTGACAGAGGTACACACACACACCACTGCTACTGACAGAGGTGCACACACACACACACACACACAGGTATACACACACACACACACACAACACTGCTACTGACAGAGGTACGCACTACGCACACACACACACACACACACACACACACCCTCAGATATTCAAATAGTTGTATCTCGGTCAAATATTGTCCTATCATAACAAACCATACATCAATGGAAAGCTATTTATTCAGCTTTCAGATGATATATATACATCACAATTTAAAAAAATGGACCCTTATGACTGGTTTTGTGGTCAAATATTTATTTATTTATTATTCAAATGCTCTGAAATGGTCATTAACTTGTTATCAGTTCATGAGGTTCTGTATTTGAATCGGTTCCAGCTGATCGTGTGATTTCTCTGATCTGCTTCAGAGTACGTTCAGGCCATGAAGATCATTCTGGAGTCTGAGCTCACGTCTCTCAGGAGCGAAGCCATCCAGGAGGTGCTGATTGATGAAGGTTTGTGCTGATAATCAATAGCGCTGCTCGTGTTTTGTGTTATACTGACGAGTCTGTGTTTCAGAAATACTGACGGTGACCGTCTCAGAGGCTCAGTGTTCTCCGGAGAGCCTGAGGAACGGTGTGGAGACGGAGGACTTTCTGCTGAAGGACAGCACACGGTCTGTTGTTATTATAGTTATCTTGAGAAAGCCAACCTACTGATCTCCTATTTAAAGGGATAGTTCACTTTGAAATTAAAATTTGGTGTCTATCAGCTTACCCCAAGTGCATCCAAGATGTATGTGTCTTTTTCTTCAGTAGATCCAATTTTGATGTTTTTAGGTCAAACCGTTCTAGTCTGTCAGTCATATAATGGCAGGTATAGGTCACTGTCTCTATAAGAGGGAAAAAGAACATGCACAGAGAAATCCAAATTAAACAATTCTCCATCGTAACTACACATTGATGGCCTAAGACACGAAACGAGCGGTTTGTGTGAGAAAACAAACAGTATTTATATTGTTTTTTACCTCTTGTACACAACCATGTCCAAGTGATCTGAGTGCACACACACATCCGGTGTGTGACGTGTGTGCGCGCGCTCTGGCTTAGTCATATACTATATTACATATATTATGTAAACAAAAACTTTTATTTTGGATGCGATTAATCGTTTGACAGCACTATTAAATATTTAAAAATTTAGCATGATCGCTTATGCTTTTATATATTTTAATAAGTACGGGTCAGAATAAGTATGTTGTTTCGTTTTTACATCTTTACATTTTTACATACAATTTTACATTTTAATAACTGTTACTCTGAACGACGATGGAACATTATTTCACTATTTTGACATTTTATTTTCACAAGTTGTTTGAAAAATTGAAAAAAAAGTAAACTTGCGTTTAACTTGCTTTCTGTGAATATAAATCCACTTTTTAACATTTTATTTGTAAACGAGCGACTTAGGACTTTGAGATGCCTCAATGCAAAGAGTTACAGTTTAAATTTACTGTAAAGAAAATATATTATACTATTTTTATTTGATTTGATATAAAATACATATTTTAAAAAATAGTTAAAAATCCAAAATTGCTATAAAATTAAAGCCATATGTCTACACAAGTTGTGTTCCAAATTTGAAGTTGATATAAAAAAATTGCAATTTTGTTTAGGCGTTATACCAAAAACAGCCACCGGGTGCATCCAAACGCCAATGCATTTCTGTCACAAATCTATCAATTTCTCTCTCAATATTTCATCTATAACAAAATAACCACCAAATATGGAATCGAGAGACTCAGACCTTTCCAACGATGTGTATTTTGTCAAGATTATAAAAAGTTTTGAGCGTAATACATTTTGTAATATGACACCGCCGCTAAGGGGGAGGAGCCTGCTAAAACATTATGAAGTACCGTTTCTATGGTAACGCAATATTTGATTTCAAAAAGGTTTTCACAGGATGAATTTTGAGATTTTAAGCTTTCAGATGTTATATAACATATATGATAGGGAAAAACACTTTTTGTGACAAAGGTCAGAACTCCTGTTACGATGTAGATTTATTATAGACTCTTGTCATAAATTAATCTATTACTGTTACTACATAATTTGTGACAACAAAAAATGGTACAATATCTATTTAGGTGTCTTAGACCTTTCCAATGATACAGTATATAGTTTGTCATGATTACATTAGGATTTAATTGTAATATAGTGAAGTAAACTTTGGCGTCCCGTATACGGGACGGTGACGGTTAAGGCAGAAAATGTTTTATTTTAGAAAGTAAGTTGTTGTTGTGATGTCTGTCAGACTCTTCAGGGACGGGGAGTGGAGCTCGGATCACAGCCAGACGTCTGCAGCGGGTCGAGCCGAGGCTACGAGCGTCCCGGAGGTGATTCTGTCTCCTCCGAGCGTCTGTTCTGAAGAGCCCAGGTCTCCTGTGCATCTCGTCTATCATCCACACGACTGCAGCACCGCATGCGTCCCGCACGCCGACCGCTTTCTGGGCCGCAACCCGCTGCGTGTGCCCATGCTGTGCCAGTTCCAGCGCCACTGCGATCCACGCGACGATTCTGACGCGCAAGTGCTTTATAAAGCGCCGTGTGGACGGAGCCTGCCCTCCATGGAGGAGGTAGAGCAAGGCAAAGTTTAAATAAGCTTTCCATTGATGTATGGTTTGTTATGATAACACAATATTTGAAAATCTGAGGGTGCAAAAAAATCTAAATATTGAGAAAATCGCCTTTAAAGTTGTTCAAATGAAGTTCTTAGCAATGCATATTACTAATCAAAAATTAAGTTTTGATATATTTACGGTAGAAAATTGACAAAATATCTTCATGGAACATGATCTTTACTTAATATCCTAAAGATTTTTGTCATAAAAGAAAAATGGATAATTTTGACCCATACAATGTATTGTTGTCTATTGCTACAAATATACCTGTGTTACTTATGACTGCTTTTGTGCTCCATATATAGCACATTTCAAGGACCTTTTTCACATTTCCGTGTTTCTCGGCAGCAGAAGTCGTCATAGTTGGGTAAACTTCAAGAGCAGTGATTGGGAGATTACCACTAATATGTGTTTTGCATTCCCTTTTGCTCAAATAGCGATAGAAAAACGCCATGATAGTCTTTTCAAGACTTTCAAAAAAATTGAGAGCTGCTGATAACGGCAGACAGAAGAGAGAACGATGTCAAATTTACCGTCCCTCCCATAGACGCTGCATTAGAAACACCCTCACAGTTAAGTTATAGAAATGATTATACTGTACATAAAATACAGTGCAGTCAGTTCAGACGTAGAACAGTGCTCATTCAGTAACTACACAGCTAAACAGATGAGTCTGGATTTAAACTGATTTAGCTCATGTGATCTGTTCTGATCGAGGTGCTTCAGTTCCTGCTGCTGTCGGACAGCCTCGGCGTGCTGCAGCCGGACAACTTCAGTTTCGACCCGCAGATCGTTCCAGAGACTCAGGCGCGGGATTCGACCTCGGCTGCGCTGCTGTTCGAGCGCGACCTCAGCCGCGGAATCGAGCCGGTTCACGTTTCTCTGTTCAACGAGCTGGACGGGACGCGGCCCAAAGAGTTCCGCTACCGTAAAGAGCGCTGGCCGCACGGCTGCTTCCTCAGCGCCGCGCCGCTCTTCTCAGTGTGCTGCGACTGCACCGACGGCTGCGCAGACGCTCAGAGCTGCGCATGTGTTCAGCAGACGCTCAGAGGAGCGCGAGAGCAGCACGCTTACAGACACCAGCGGCTGAGCGCGCCCCTGAGCGCAGGGTGAGTCGGGAGGAGCTCGGGATCTGTCATGTGATCTGTCATGTGATGTGATTTGTTGTGATTTGTTGACCTGTCATGTGATTTGTTGTTCTATCATGTGATTTATCACGTGATTTGTCGTGATCTTTCACGTGATTTGTCATGTGATTTGTCACATGATTTGTCACATGATGTGACTTGTCACGTGATTTGTCACATGATTTGTCACGTGATCTTTCACGTAATCTTTTACGTGATTTGTCACGTGATGTTATTTGTCACATGATTTGTCGTGATGTGATTTGTCATGTGATCTGTTGATTTGTTGATCTATCATGTGATTTGTCATGTGATTTGTCATGTGATTTGTCGTGATCTTTCACGTGATTTGTCTCATGATTTGTCGTGATGTGATTTGTGATTTGTTGATCTATCATGTGATTTGTCACATGATTTGTCATGTGATTTGTCGTGATCTTTCACGTGATTTGTCTCATGATTTGTCGTGATGTGATTTGTGATTTGTTGATCTATCATGTAATTTGTCATGTGATTTGTCGTGATCTTTCACGTGATTTTTCATGTGATTTGTCACATGATTTGTTGTCATGTGATGTAATTTGTTGATCTTTCACGTGATTTGTCATGTGATCTTTCATGTGATTTTTCATGTGATTTGTCGTGATGTGATTTGTCATGTGATTTTTCATGTGATTTGTCACGTGATTTGTCCTGATGTGATTTATCATGTGATTTGTCACGTGATTTTTCATGTGATTTGTCACATGATTTGTCCTGATGTGATTTATCATGTGATTTGTCATGTGATCTGTTGTGATTTGTTGATCTATCACGTGATTTTTCATGTGATTTGTCCTGATGTGATTTGTCATGTGATTTGTTGATCTATCACGTGATTTTTCATGTGATTTGTCCTGATGTGATTTGTCACGTGATTTGTCATGTGATCTGTTGTGATTTGTTGATCTGTCACGTGATCTGTCAGGTTGTTCGAGTGCGGCCCGTGGTGCAGCTGTCCGAGGAGCCGCTGTCAGAACCGCGTGGTGCAGAAGGGTCTGCGTGTGCGTCTGCAGGTGTTTCGTACGCTGGACCGTGGCTGGGCCGTACGCTGCAGAGATGACCTCGACAAGGGAACCTTCGTCTGCATTTACGCAGGTACACAGAAGCTCCTGCTCACACCAGGGTCATCGTCATAAACTTACACTAAAACCAAAATAAAATGTTTTCATTACTTAAAATAAAATATAAATCAGGGTTTTTATCATTAAGTTAATTAGTCGATGATAGTTGTATCATTAAGTTTGTATGTAAAAATACAAAATAAAAAATCTCACAATTCTGACTCTGAATCTCTCAGAACTGCAATAAAAAATTAAGGATTATGCGATAAGAAGTCGCAATTACCTTTTTAAATGTTATTTTTTATTCTGTGATGGAAACATGCTTCCGTATTTACTAAAACTAAACACATTTTCATTATAAATCAGGGTTGTTGTCATTAACTAAAACGAAAACCATGCAAAATATTTGCATTACTTGAAATAAAATGATTATTAACTGATATAAAACGAAATATAAAAAACTTTAGCTTATTTCCAGCTAGTTGCCAAGGCCACATTTCTCACTTTTGTTTAGTTTTAGTTTAAACGTATTAAAATATCTAAAACTAAATAAACAAGTAAAAAAATTTTCTTTTTTTTTTTTTTTTTTTAAATAATATATCATTATAAAATATATCATAATGTATGAGTGTGTAGACTGTACTGTGTATAATTAAGTATATAAAAATACAAACACATGCATGTATATATTTAAGAAATATGATATGTTTATATATTATATATATTTATATAAAATAAAAAATCTAATAATATAAATATATAAATGTATATACATTGAAATGTTTTCTAAATATATACAGTATGTGAGTGCTTTTATATACACATAATAAATAAACACAGTGCACATGCATATATCATGTAAACAAAAACTTTCATTTTGGATGCGATTTAATCGTTTGACAGCTCTAATATATATAGACATCTTAAAAATAATAATTTTAATAAACTAATTAATGGACAATATGAACAAAAATTATAATAGTATCTCAGTGATACTCAAATTTGCCAGTAGTTTGTTCAGATAAACTGGTCTGGTCTCCACTGGTCTCCACTGGTCTCCACTGGTCTCCATTGGTCTCCACTGGTCTCCATTGGTCTCCACTGGTCTCCACTGGTCTCCATTGGTCTCCACTGGTCTCCACTGGTCTCCATTGGTCTCCACTGGTCTCCATTGGTCTCCATTGGTCTCCACTGTTCTCCATTGGTCTCCACTGGTCTCCACTGGTCTCCATTGGTCTCCACTGGTCTCCACTGGTCTCCATTGGTCTCCACTGGTCTGCATTGGTCTCCACTGTTCTCCACTGGTCTCCATTGGTCTCCACTGGTCTCCACTGGTCTCCATTGGTCTCCACTGGTCTCCACTGTTCTCCATTGGTCTCCATTGTTCTCCATTGGTCTCCACTGGTCTCCACTGGTCTCCACTGGTCTCCACTGGTCTCCACTGGTCTCCACTGGTCTCCTTTGGTCTCCATTGGTCTCCACAGGTCTCCTTTGGTCTCCTTTGGTCTCCATTGGTCTCCTTTGGTCTCCATTGTCTCCTTTGGTCTCCATTGGTCTCAGCCGGCGGTTCTGATGTGTTCTAGGTGTGGTTCTCCGACAGCAGCAGAGCGTGGAGGAGCCGGCGGATCGAGAGCTGCCCGTGTCTGATGACGAGGTGGAGGTGGTGGAGGAGTGGACGCTGCCCGCCGGACCGATGGAGACGGTCAGTGAGCCGCTGGACTGCTCTCCGCCGCTGTACGTGCCTGTGATCCAGAGACCCGCCGATCAGAGTCCACTCGCTCAGCTCAAGGTCAGTGACCTTTGACCTGGTGCTCAGGGTCAGGTGACGCACTCGCCCGTCCTCAGTAGAGTTCATTTCGTTAACAAAAACTATGACGAAAAATGTTCTTTGATTAGTTGATTAAAACGAGACGATAGCGAGATGACAATAAACGATAACTATGACTATATCGACATGCAATATTATTATTCATTAGTACTTATGTGAATACACAGAAACATAAATGGGGTTTAATAGAACATTAATATTCAGTAATATTTTTTATTTAACTGCACTGACATAATCGGCTAAGAACAAAAGTTGAATTGTCTTCTGTAGAGCTGCTTTATTTTTTATTATTTTTTATTATTTTTTATTTGTTTATTTTAAATAAATAAAAATAATAAATAGAATTAAGTCAACTTGTCTTATGTAGAGCTTCTTTATTTTTTATTAATTTATTTTAAATTAATAAAAATAATAAATAGAATTAAGTCTAATTGTCTTCTGTAGAGCTTCATTTTTTTATTGATTTATTTTAAATAAATAAAAATAATAAATAGAAATAAGTCAAATTGTCTTCTGTAGAGGTGCTTTATTTTTTATTTATTTACTTTAAATAAATAAAAATAATAAATAGAATTAAGTCAAATTGTCTTCTGTAGAGCTTCATTTTTTATTCATTTTAAATAAATAAAAATAAAAAGTAAAAACAATATATAGAATTAAATATAAAAATAAAAATAAGTCAAATTGTCTTCTGTAGAGCTGCTTTATCTATTTTTTTATTTTATTATTTTAAATTTTGTTGACGATAAATGGCGAGACTAAAATGTATTCAAAAAATAAAAACAATAATTTCCTCAAAATAAAGGAGATGCTGTACTATGCGAGCTTTCATGAGTGCGGTTGCCAGATATCAAGAGCTCAAATCCCCCAATCTGAGCTTCTCTGTTACAAGGATACATTTTCTGCTGTGTTTTGCTTATTTTTTGCAATATGGCAACCATGCGCTCGCTCTTTATTGCAGAAGTTATGATCTGGAAACACTGAAAAGAAAGCTGGAGTTTAACGATCTAAATGAAATTATCATAATTCAGCCGTCTGTGTTCTGTATCAGATCTCGACTGTATTGTTTGCTGAATAAATGCACTTATTCAACCGCTGTTGTTTTAATAGAGAAACATAGAAAATTGCAATTTGGAGTTATTATTAGGAATTTCACTGTTATAATAGTTTTTATCAGTTTTCATAATGTAGACAGAGAGAGTCTTGGATATTAATTTATATAATAAATAGCCTATAATAAATCAGTACACTAGATGAGGTAAATAAACCATGTGTATGAGTCCACATTCTATTGATTTGTGTTTATTGGTGAAAGTGCAATACCTGAAATGCAAACATAAATTTCTCAAATGACAACAATTTTTATGCTTATAATTTTAGCAAAAATATTTTTTATCAGTTTAACCGTTATACAGCATGACGAAAATATGACTAAGATTTCATTGACTAAAACGCTCAGACATTTCGTCGACTAAAACGTGACTGAACAAAAACGCTATGATAATAACTAAAACGTACATTTGAGACAGGACTAAATTAAAAATACAGTAGCTGCTAAAATTAACACTGCTGTACAGTTCATTAATAATAATCTTATTACTAAAATGTCAAGTTTTCAGTGACTAAATCTAGACTTAAATACTTTAGATTTTCTTTGACTAAAATGCTGAGACTTTGTCGACCAAAACTTGACTAAAACATAATAGGATAAGGTTGACTAAATATGATAAAAGCTAGCAAGTACATTTAACACGGGACTAAGACTAAAATTGAAAATAGCTGATAAAATGAGCACTAGTCACAGTGTGGATGAAGCATGGCTGTGTTTTCTCCTCTGTTTCAGGATCAGCAGCAGATCAGCGTCTCGTCTCTGGACTGCAGTGAGAACGGTGAGACATTAAAGGTGCTATAGAATGGAAAACTGTATTTACCTTGGTATAGTTGGATAATGGTACATGGAAATGACATACAGTGAGCCTCAAACACCATTGTTGCCTCCTTCTTATGTAAATCTGGTGAATGCAAAAGACCTCTGAAAAATAGGCGAATCGGAACATAACACGACGGTGACGTCACTAATAGTTACGCCCCTAACATTTACATAAACCCGCCCATGTTGTCGGCCAGCCGAACCATCAGAAGTTCTGCAGGAATTGTGAAGAAACAAGCGAGGACAACAGAGAAAATGGCAGATGATGGTAATAAACGTTATGTTCCAGGCTGTGCAGGGGGTGTGAAGTGCAGGGATGGGGTGCTGTCTGTATTCAGAAAGTCACGAAAAGCAAATAATGCGCTCTAATAAAATAACGCGAGCCACTAAAGGAACATGGTTAGCTGTTAGCGGTAGCCTGTTACATTACAGTACATAAGATTTCACTTACCACATAAACAGAGTAAGGAGAGATGAAACAGCCAATCGGAGCAGAGCTCAACAATGAGCCGCGCTGTAAAACAGCCAATCGGAGCAGAGCTCAACATTGAGCTGCACTGTTAAACAGACAATCAGAGCAGAGCTCAACATTGAGCCGCGCTGTGAAACAGCCAATCAGAGCAGAGCTCAACATGGAGCCGCGCTGTGAAACAGCCAATCGGAGCAGAGCTCAACATTGAGCCGCGCTGTGAAACAGCCAATCGGAGCAGAGCTCAACATTGAGCCGCGCTGTGAAACAGCCAATCAGAACAGAGCTCAACATTGAGCCGCGCTGTGAAACAGCCAATCAGAGCAGAGCTCAACATTGAGCCGCGCTGTGAAACAGCCAATCAGAACAGAGCTCAACATTGAGCCGCGCTGTGAAACAGCCAATCGGAGCAGAGCTCAACATTGAGCCGCGCTGTGAAACAGCCAATCAGAACAGAGCTCAACATTGAGCCGCGCTGTGAAACAGCCAATCAGAGCAGAGCTCAACATTGAGCCGCGCTGTGAAACAGCCAATCGGAGCAGAGCTCAACATTGAGCCGCGCTGTGAAACAGCCAATCGGAGCAGAGATCAACATTGAGCCACGCTGTGAAACAGCCAATCGGAGCAGAGCTCAACATTGAGCCACGCTGTGAAACAGCCAATCAGAGCAGAGCTCAACATTGAGCCGTGCTGTGAAACAGCCAATCAGAGCAGAGCTCAACATTGAGCCGCGCTGTGAAACAGCCAATCAGAGCAGAGCTCAACATTATTATTCATGACCCTTCCAAATAAGCCAATAACAGACCGTTTCATTCTGGGGAGAAATCCTAGGGATGTAAATGCACATGTAAAACTGTTTCTGGAGAATTTTTGCACTTACCTAAGCCACATACCTTCTGTGTAGATATCAGAGAACAATTTACAGTATTGTATCAATGCATTCTATGGCACCTTTAAACACATCCAGTGCTGTGAGCGAGATCCGACGGTGTGTGTGTGTGTGTTTGTAGGGAACGAGGTGTGTGAGGAGATCGTGAGGAAGAAGCCCAGACTGACTGAATCAAACGGACACGGCGCTGAGATCAGCACACACTCGCAGCACACACACACACACTCGCAGCACACACACACACACCAGCAGCTGTATTACCTGGACGCCTCGAAGGAGGGAAACGTGGCACGATTCTTCAGCGTAAGTTTCAGCAGACGTTACCCACTCATGTGATCTGCTGAAGACTCAGTGACACAAAAACTGATGTAAAAATCTAAATAATAATGGAAAACAATATATATGTGACTCTGGAGCACAAAAGCAGTCATAAGTAACACAGGTATATTTGTAGCAATAGCCAACAATACATTGTATGAGTCAAAATTATCCATTTTTCTTTCATGCCAAAAATCATTAGGATATTAAGATCATGTTCCATGAAGATATTTAGTAAATTTCCTACCGTAAATATATCAAAACTTAATTTTTGATTAGTAATATGCATTGCTAAGAACTTCATTTGAACAATTTTAAAGATGATTTTCTCAATATTTAGATTTTTTTGCACCCTCAGATTCCAGATTTACAAATAGTTGTATCTCAGTCAAATATTGTCCTATCATAACAAACCATACATCAATGGAGAGATTATTTATTCAGATTTCAGGTACATGTATAAATCTCAATTTCACAAAATTGACCCTTATGACTGTTTTTTGGTCCAGGGTCACATATTTTAACATAAACCAATAAAATGTCAAAAACACATGACACAATTACTATTTGTATCAATCCTTCATGATGATGGATATGGAGCATAAGAACTGGTGCTAATAATAGCAGTATGTGCTTATTTAATCATTTGTGATTGATTGACTGATTGATTGAGTGGTTGGTTGGTTGGTTGGTTGATTGAGTGGTTGGTTGGTTGGTTGGTTGGTTGGTTGACTGATTGATTGACTGACTGACTGACTGATTGATTGATTGGTTGAGTGGTTGGTTGGTTGATTGATTGATTGACTGACTGACTGACTGACTGATTGATTGGTTGAGTGGTTGGTTGGTTGATTGAGTGGTTGGTTGGTTGGTTGGTTGGTTGACTGATTGACTGGTTGACTGGTTGGTTGGTTGATTGATTGAGTGGTTGATGGATTGATTGATTGAGTGGTTGGTTGGTTGACTGATTGACTGGTTGATTGAGTGGTTGGTTGATTGATTGATTGATTGACTAACTGACTGATTGATTGATTGATTGATTGAGTGGTTGGTTGATTGAGTGGTTGGTTGGTTGGTTGGTTGATTGATTGATTGAGTGGTTGGTTGATTGAGTGGTTGGTTGGTTGATTGATTGATTGAGTGGTTGGTTGATTGAGTGGTTGATGGATTGATGGATTGATTGATTGAGTTGTTGACTGATTGACTGGTTGGTTGGTTGGTTGATTGATTGATTGGTTGATTGAGTGGTTGGTTTATTGATTGATTGACTGACTGACTGACTGATTGATTGAGTGGTTGGTTGATTGAGTGGTTGGTTGGTTGATTGATTGATTGAGTGGTTGATGGATTGATTGAGTGGTTGGTTGGTTGGTTGGTTGATTGATTGATTGAGTGGTTGGTTGGTTGATTGACTGATTGACTGGTTGACTGATTGATTGATTGATTGATTGATTGATTGACCGATTGACTTGATTGATTGATTGAGTGGTTGGTTGGTTGATTGATTGATTGATTGATTGATTGACTTGATTGATTGAGTGGTTGGTTGGTTGATTGATTGATTGATTGATTGACCTGCAGCACAGCTGTGAGCCGAACCTCTTCGTCCAGAACGTCTTCACTGACACACACGACCCACAGTTCCCGCTCATCGCCTTCTTCACGAGCAGGTGAGGACCGTTCAGACTCAGACACGGACACACTGAGAGTGAAGCGCAGGAGCTCTCCATTAATGTGTCTGCTTGGTTCTCAGGTCTGTTAAAGCAGGAACTGAACTGACCTGGAGCAGGAAGTGACCTCGATCATGTGACGCTCTCGTCTGATTGTGTTTCTGAGACTCTACAGTAAAGCTCCAGAAAAACCATCAAGGGTTCGTCTGGTTCATACTGTAATCACTTCATTAAAATTACAGTTCCAGAGTTAAATGTTTGGGGAATTTTAATTCACAAAATCTGCCTTTTGAATAAAATATAGAATAGTGCTCTTTATACAAATGGCCATTATTGTTTTTATTAATTTTGTATGATTTTCCAGATGTAAAAATCACTTTTAAAATGATCTGTTTGTCTGTGTTTTCTACGCCTGAAAATCCTGCTGCTTCTTCAAAAAAAGAGCTGATGAGGAGGAAATTAAAATGGGCAATATCTGTTTTTAATGCTAGTTTTGTCTCATTTCAAACCGTTTTTCATCATTTTGAGTCCCACTGGTTGAGAATGAGTGGGTTCACACAAGATATGAAAACAGAAAGACAACCTGATATTTCATTATTTTATGAGTGAGTTGTGTTTTGGTTGATTAAGTGCTGAAGTATCACTCTTGAAAAATATTTATGGTTCATGAAGAAGCTTTAACATTAGACTGAAGGTTCTTTATAGCAGGAAACAGTTCTTAAAGAGACAGTTCACCCAAAAATGAAAATTCTGTCATTCACTCATCCTCAAGTAGATCCAAACCTGTATGAATGTGTTTGTTCTGAACACAAAGGAAGATATTTTGAAGAAAGTTTGTAATCAGGCTGTTTTGGGGCACCATTGACTTCCATAGTAGGAGAAAAATACTGCTCTGTTTCCCTCATTCTTCAGAATATCTTCCTTTGTGTTCAGAACAAACACATTCATACAGGTTTGGATCTACTTGAGCATGAGTAAATGATGACAGAATTTTCATTTTTGGGTGTACTGTCCCTTTAAGATTTATTATGTTCTTCACAGAAACAATGGTTCTTTTAAGAACTGGTCAGTGAAGGGTTTTGTGGGAAGCAAAAATGGTTCTTTATTGTTACTTAACCTTTACTAACCTGACTCAAGGACCTGTGTGTAAATCAATAAACCAACAACACAAAAAACAAGTTTATACTGGATTATGAAGTGATTTCAGATGCGTGAGTGAAGAATAAAATGTCAGAATGCTGTGATTCACAAAGTGAAATCAGGGAAATGGTACCAAAATGTTTTCGCCAAACCAACATTTGTCTGATTTTAACACTTTTATCGTCAGCATAATCGCTGTAAGATCATGTAATCACACTCGGGTCAACATGTTAACTGATAGCAGTTACTGATTTAAACATTAGATCACTAATGCAATGTAATTTTTTATCCTACCAATGTTCTTTGTGGCCATTTTTGTATTTTTGAAAATATTATATACAGTATATATTAATCTTTAAAAGAATTTAAATTAAATTCTATATTTTATCATATATTTTAATCCAAGAAAATGTTTGGGGGTGGGGGGACTGAAAACTCAACTAGGAACATGCTTTACAATGTTAAAGAAATAAGCAAACAGATCTAGTTTTGAGCTCTAGGCGCTCCATATTTGCTTTTAGCCTACTTTAAGATACTAAATACACACTTTCTTGGTACTTTGAAGTATTTGATATTACTTAACTTCGGTGTTTAACACAAGGGTTCTTAAACGCACACAAGTGCTCTTGAAAGCTTCACAAGTTTGAGCACCGAGAGTCTGCTCAGGGTTCATCTTTGAAGGCCACAAGCATAAAAGGACCTAAAAACCACAGACGAGACCAAGATGAGGCCAGTTTAGACACCTGTAGAACTTCTGAAGCTCAAAGACCAATTCCTAAAATTAAAACTGAATTAGGCTAGGAACATGCTTTACAAGTGTTCTGAAAATAAGTAATCAGGCTACAATAGAAGCCATCACAGAAATTCCAGTGGTGTCCATTAAAATACCATTAGCTCCAGTAAAACGGTTACAAAATACCCTTTTCTATTGTGTTTTGGGCATTTTTCCAATAGGATTTAACATCCCACCAATAGAATCCATCACATACCAGTAGACCCCATTATAGCTTCCATTAAAACCAATACAATTCCCATTAAATCCATTACATTTTCTATTGGGTTTTGGGCATTTTCCCAATAGGATTTAACATCCCACCATTACAATCCATCACATACCAGTAGACACCATTATAGTTTCCATTAAAACAATACAATTCCCATTACATTTTCTATTGTGTTCTTCTTGTGGGACTTCTGAAGGTCAAACAAAGAATCCATAAAATCACCAGAACCAGACAGACTTGAGAAACCAGATTTATTAAGTTAAAACCAATCAAGTGCTTCAAACAGTCCGCGCTTCAGAAGTCCTGGGACTGGATCTCTTTGCTGGCGTTGGCTGCAGGGTCCCGCGGGGCTTTGGTTCTCTTGGGAAGAAGCTGCGCCTGGATGTTGGGAAGCACGCCGCCCTCCGCGATCGTGACGCCGCCCAGCAGCGTGTTCAGCTCCTCGTCGTTGCGCACCGCGAGCTGGATGTGCCGCGGCGCGATGCGCAGCTTCTTATTGTCGCGGCACGCGTTGCCCGCCAGCTCCAGCACCTCCGCGCACAGATACTCGAGGACCGCCGTCAGGTACACCGCGGCTCCGGAGCCGATGCGCGGCGCGTAGTTACCCTTCCGCAGGAGACGCGCGACGCGGCCGACGGGGAACTGCAGCCCCGCGCGCGACGAACGCGACACGGAGGACGCCTTGGTCTTCGGCGCAGCGACCAGCTTCTTACCGCGGCCAGACATGATGGGATCTCTCTGGGGGAAGAAAGAAATTAAAAATGATATCTCCTCCTGAGACCCAGATATGGAGTTTGTGCCTCTGTAGTGGACATATGTTAGTGTATTTCTCTGAGACCTCACATGTACAGTGTTAATGTACAGAGCACATTCAGAGCTTTATAGAGATATTAAATTATTAGATGTTTCATCATAACCACATCCTCTCATAGGTCTTTAAAGATGGATACATTTAATTTAGTGAAAAATGTTACATCCTTATGGAAATGTGATTATATTTTGTAGTTGTCATTTAAATCTGAATATTCTTCAAATTGTTCGTAATAAAGCAACATCTCAGGAAAAAGTTATGGGTTTTCAAATATGACTTGCGGTTATGAAACAGGACATAATTTCATACATGTCCAGGACTAAAAGCATGTTAATTATGCATTTTGGGAGACAATTGCATATAGTTATGAAATGAGATTATGAAAATCTGGCCAATTACTCCCATTATGACAATATTTTTCTCAACATGCTGTGCCAACAGCAACACATTAATATGCAAATTAGATACAGTGTATAGATATAATGGGGAAACCAGTTTATGGACATTTTTACACATTGCATAAAACAAAATTGTATCAAATAATTGTTATAAATTTCATAACAGTTGAGAATCATCCTTAAAGTTTAGTAAAAAAAAAAAAATCCTGAAACCTAAAAATCAATTTGTGACAAAATACCCATTGTTTTTGCCTTTTTGATGTTGATTCATGCCATTTTATTTAGAAAAACTGAGTCCTGGAAGGAGGAAGGAAGGAAGGGAGGAAGGGAGGAAGGGAGGAAGGAAGGAAGGGAGGAAGGGGGAAGGGAGGGAGGAGGAAGGAAGGGAGGAAGGGAGGGAGGAAGGGAGGGAGGAGGAAGGAAGGGAGGAGGAAGGAAGGGAGGGAGGAGGAGGAAGGAAGGGAGGAAGGGAGGAAGGAAGGAAGGGAGGAAGGGAGGAAGGGAGGAGGAAGGAAGGGAGGGAGGAGGAGGAAGGAAGGGAGGAAGGGAGGGAGGAGGAAGGAAGGGAGGAAGGGAGGGAGGAAGGGAGGGAGGAGGAAGGAAGGGAGGAGGAAGGAAGGGAGGGAGGAGGAGGAAGGGAGGGAGGAGGAAGGAAGGGAGGGAGGAGGAGGAAGGGAGGGAGGAGGAAGGAAGGGAGGAAGGGAGGGAGGAAGGGAGGGAGGAGGGAGGAAGGGAGGAAGGGAGGAAGGGAGGGAGGAAGGGAGGAAGGAAGGGAGGAAGGAAGGAAGGGAGGAAGGGAGGAAGGGAGGAGGAAGGAAGGGAGGGAGGAGGAGGAAGGAAGGGAGGAGGAAGGAAGGGAGGGAGGAGGAGGAAGGGAGGGAGGAAGGGGGAAGGGAGGGAGGAGGAAGGAAGGGAGGAAGGGAGGGAGGAAGGGAGGGAGGAGGAAGGAAGGGAGGAAGGGAGGGAGGAAGGGAGGGAGGGAGGAAGGAAGGGAGGAAGGGAGGGAGGAAGGAAGGAAGGGAGGAAGGAGGAAGGGGGAAGGGAGGAAGGGAGGAAGGGAGGGAGGAGGAAGGAAGGGAGGGAGGAGGAAGGGAGGGAGGAGGAAGGAGGAAGGGAGGGAGGAAGGGAGGAAGGGGGAGGAAGGGAGGGGGAAGGGGGGAGGGGGAAGGGAGGAAGGGAGGGAGGAGGAAGGAAGGGGGGAAGGGAGGAAGGGAGGGAGGAGGAAGGAAGGGAGGAAGGGAGGAAGGGAGGGAGGAAGGGAGGAAGGGAGGAAGGGGGAAGGGAGGGAGGAAGGGAGGAAGGGAGGAAGGGGGAAGGGAGGAAGGGAGGAAGGGAGGAAGGGGGAAGGGAGGAAGGGGGAAGGGAGGGAGGAAGGGAGGAAGGGAGGAAGGGGGAAGGGAGGAAGGGAGGGAGGAGGAAGGAAGGGAGGAAGGAAGGAAGGGAGGAAGGAAGGAAGGGAGGAAGGGAAGGAAGGAAGGGAGGAAGGGAAGGAGGGAAGGGGAGGGAAGGAGGGGAAGGGAGGGAGAATAGTCAACATTTGAAGTGATCAAAAAAAATAAAGTTGGTTTTAGGACACCTTTGAAAGGTTCTGATTCACTTCAAATGCTGACTACTGTAAACATCCACAGAGTTGATGACAAACCTGAAGTCTGATTTAAATACACTAATCAAAAGTTGAATTAAACCAACACAAACATACCTGATTAAGACCCTTCTCAAACAAAGAACAGCAGTAACGTCATTTGACTCTCAGCTGAGGGTCTTGTGTTTTATACCAGAGCTTAATTGAGTTTAATTAATCCTCATCTGTGTAAATGAGCCGGTGGCCAATCAGCTGTTTGAGTTAATTAATCAATTAGAGTGAGTCTCAATGAGCGCATTTTAATGCATCTAAATAATTATTTAAGAAATAAAGTTGTTTTAAAAGCCAGCTATTTGCTTATAAGCTTGTTTATATTATTAGGTAATATTTAAATGTTTATTAGTCATTTAGCAGATGCGTTTATACAAAGTGATTTATGATAGAAGCAATTAAAATTGATAAAAGAGCAATAATATATAAGTACTGTGACAAGGGCTCTTTTAATATAATAAATAGAAAAATAATCGAAAATGCTAGTGTTAGAGGGTCTTTTATAATAAATAAAAATAAAACAAATATATCAAATAGAGATAGATTTAGAGGGTGAATATAATATTTATCAATTTCAGTATTTTGAATTTGATGCAGGCAGGGATTTATTTGCATATTGCTTTTATATTTGCGTCTATAATGCACTGTACTTTAATATTGAGTCGTTTTAGGAAGTCATTAAAATATGAATATAATGTTAAACAGTGTATTTGTTTCATGATTCTTTTAATTATGATTTTTAATCACAGGTTTAGTAACTTTTTTATTTTTTTAATTATGCAACAAAATAACAATAAATACTGCATAAATCATAAGAATCACATCATGAAGATGCAATAGAGTTATTAGAGTTTCTTCAAGAGTTTACATACACATCAAAAATATTCATGAAAACATAAAAATGAAGGAGTTTTCTTTGAAAATATACATTTATGAATGTAAAATTTGGCAAAAAATAGCAATAAATTAATAATAAATTTAAAGTGAGACGGGTCTAGATTCAAAGAGTAATCAATAATAATAATAATAATTTACATTTATGAATGTAAAATTTTGCATGAAATATTAATAAATTAATAATAAATTTATAGTGAGACGGGTCTAGATTCAAAGAGTAACCAAAAATAATAATTATAATAATAATAATTTACATTTATGAATGTAAATTTTGGCCAGAAATAGCAATAAATTAATAATAAATTTAAAGTGAGACGGGTCTAGATTCAAAGAGTAACCAAAAAAATAATAATAATTACATTTATGAATGTAAAATTTGGCATGAAATATTAATAAATTAATAATAAATTTAAAGTGAGATGGGTCTAGATTCAAAGAGTAACCAAAAATAATAATAATAATTTACATTTATGAATGTAAAATTTGGCATGAAATATTAATAAATTAATAATAAATTTAAAGTGAGATGGGTCTAGATTCAAAGACTAACCAAAAAATTAAAAAATTACATTTATGAATGTAAAATTTTGCATGAAATATTAATAAATTAATAATAAATTTATAGTGAGACGGCTCTAGATTCAAAGAGTAACCAAAAATAATAATTATAATAATAATAATTTACATTTATGAATGTAAATTTTGGCATGAAATAGCAATAAATTGATAATAAATTTATAGTGAGACGGGTCTAGATTCAAAGAGTAACCAAAAAATAATATATATATATTTTCGGTGGGTTATACAGAAGATTGGATATTAATATTTTTTTTCACAAAATTGGAAAAGTCAACCCAGAACACTTCACAATAAACACAGTCCCAAAATAAATAAATTGGGGGAAATACTATTATTAAATGTAGCAAGTTTGTAATTTACCGGATAGCAATTATGGATCATTTTAATAGAGACTTTAATAACTTTATTAGATAAGAATTATTTTTGTCGAAGAAGCCGAAAATCTTCCCACTCTGTATCAATAAATATGTTATTCCAGAAACTCACACAAGCAGGTAAAGAAATCTGAGATTTATTAATAATTAAATGAATGTGTTTGTTGGTTAAGTAACTTGTTTGTGGCTTGGATTCTTCTGTAAACACGTGTTGAGGTCACATGACAGCTGTTTGGATCATGTGATCATTTGTTGTTCACTCATGACTCGTGTGATCAAATGAATCGTGACTCTGTGATCATGTGAATCATTTGCGTTCAGTGTTCAGTGACTCATTGTGGCTCATTTGATTCAGTGGTGTTATTAGTCATGACTCATGTGAATCATTTTTGTTCAGTGTTCAGTCATGTTCAGTGACTCGTTGTGGCTCATTTGATTCAGTGGTGTCAGGAGTCATGACTCATGTGAATCATTTGTGTTCAATGACTCATTTGATTCAGTGGTGTTATTAGTCATAACTCATGTGAATCATTTTTGTTCAGTCATGTTCAGTGACTCGTTGTGGCTCATTTGATTCAGTGGTGTTATTAGTCATGACTCATGTGAATCATTTGTGTTCAGTGACTCATTTGATTCAGTGGTGTCAGGAGTCATGACTCATGTGAATCATTTGTGTTCAGTGACTCATTTGATTCAGTGGTGTCAGGAGTCATGACTCATGTGAATCATTTGTGTTCACAGTGATCATACGAGTCGTTGACAGTGAATCATTACAGTGGTCAGTGGCTGGTTTGGGTCAGTAGCGATGATGATGAATCTGCTCGCGGTGTGTGTCGCGCTCGTCGCCGCTCTCGGTGGCTCTCTGTCGGTTCCTCCGCATGAGGAGGTGGCTCGGATGGCCCGGTTCGTGGTCAATAAGTGCGACTGGGCTTCGATGGCGACGATCTCCACTCACGATCCGGTCCGAGGACAGCCGTTCTCCAACGCCTTCTCCATCAGCGACGGGCCCGCGGGGAACGGAACCGGAACCCCGTACCTGTACCTCACACACCTGGAGATCTCGGTGCAGGACCTGCAGGTGCGGATCAATACTGATCAATAATACACAGATCATCCATAACATCTACCATGCTTTTACTGTAGCTACACTACACTAGTGTGAACACTGGATAAACTCAGGTTCAGAATTCTTGTTTGATTTTGTTATCATATTAAATATTTTATCACTCCATAAATCAGAAAATACTGTCAACAGACAGAATACACATTTTCACCATGTTTTAGGAGTAAAATATTATAGAAATCAGTGTTATGAACAAACCTTCAGAATATAGAGAGGAATAATACTGTAAATTTTTATTACATTTTGTCCTATTTTGCTCCATAATTTGTCTTTTTTCAGACTACAGGAAATATATATAATGTATATATTTATGTGTATCTTAAAATATATATATGTATATAATTTAAATGTGTATTTTGGATGTTTTCTTTCCACTATGTCTGAAATAAGACATGATATGGAAGCAAAATAGACAAAATGTCAAATGTAAAAATAGATAAAATACCAATAGATAAAGTGTAATAAAATATTAATAGTAAAAAAAAAAAAATTCATGAAATGTATATATATATGATAAAATATATAAGATAAAATGCACAAAAAAAACATAAACTACCATTAAATAATATTATATGTTACATACATACATATATTTTTTTATTGTATTTTGTTTTTATGACTATGTAACACTGATGTGGTTTTATGTAAGTGTGTGACATAAGAGTGATTCAGCACACAACTGTCAGGACGTGACACAGCGATTTCACTTTATCAACATCCAGCAGAACTGAGCGGCTGAAGTTAAAAACATGATCTAATCTGTGTGTGTGTGTGTGTGTGTGTGACAGGTGAATCCCCAGGCGTCTCTGTCCGTGTCTCTGGCTCAGACCAGCTATTGTAAGAATCACGGATTCGATCCTCAGAGTCCACTGTGCGCCCACATCATCCTGTCGGGCTCCATGGTGGAGGTACAGCACTCTTCTCCTCGTGCGGTGTGAATCAGTGAATCGGTGTGAATCAGTGAATCGGTGTGAATCAGTGATAGTGTGACAGTGAATCGGTGTGAATCAGTGAATCAGTGATGGTAAATCGGTGTGAATCAGTGACGGTGTGACAGTGAATCAGTGTGAATCAGTGATAGTGTGACAGTGAATCGGTGTGAATCAGTGATAGCGTGACAGTGAATCGGTGTGAATCAGTGACAGTGAATCGGTGTGAATCAGTGATAGTGTGACAGTGAATCGGTGTGAATCAGTGATAGTGTGACAGTGAATCGGTGTGAATCAGTGACAGTGAATCGGTGTGAATCAGTGATAGTGTGACAGTGAATCGGTGTGAATCAGTGATAGTGTGACAGTGAATCGGTGTGAATCAGTGACAGTGAATCGGTGTGAATCAGTGATAGTGTGACAGTGAATCGGTGTGAATCAGTGACAGTGAATCGGTGTGAATCAGTGACGGTGTGACAGTGAATCAGTGATGGTGAATCGGAGTGAATCGGTGTGAATCAGTGATGGTAAATCGGTGTGAATCAGTGATAGTGTGACAGTGAATCGGTGTGAATCAGTGATAGTGTGACAGTGAATCGGTGTGAATCAGTGATAGTGTGACAGTGAATCGGTGTGAATCAGTGATGGTGTGACAGTGAATCGGTGTGAATCAGTGATAGTGTGACAGTGAATCGGTGTGAATCAGTGATAGTGTGACAGTGAATCGGTGTGAATCAGTGATAGTGTGACAGTGAATCGGTGTGAATCAGTGACAGTGAATCGGTGTGAATCAGTGATAGTGTGACAGTGAATCGGTGTGAATCAGTGATGGTGTGACAGTGAATCGGTGTGAATCAATGACAGTGAATCGGTGTGAATCAGTGACGGTGTGACAGTGAATCGGTGTGAATCAGTGACGGTGTGACAGTGAATCGGTGTGAATCAGTGACGGTGTGACAGTGAATCGGTGTGAATCAGTGACGGTGTGACAGTGAATAGGTGTGAATCAGTGACGGTGTGACAGTGAATCGGTGTGAATCAGTGATGGTGTGACAGTGAATTGGTGTGAATCAGTGACTGTGAATCGGTGTGAATCAGTGACGGTGTGACAATGAATCGGTGTGAATCAGTGATGGTGTGACAGTGAATTGGTGTGAATCAGTGACAGTGCGACTGTGAATCGGTGTGAATCAGTGACGGTGTGACAATGAATCAGTGTGAATCAGTGATGGTGTGACTGAATCGGTGTGAATCAGTGACAGTGTGACTGAATCGGTGTGAATCAGTGATGGTGAATCGGTGTGAATCAGTGATGGTGTGAATCAGTGTGAATCAGTGATGGTGTGACAGTGAATCGGAGTGAATCAGTGATGGTGTGAATCGGTGTAAATCAGTGATGGTGTGACAGTGAATTGGTGTGAATCAGTGACAGTGCGACTGTGAATCGGTGTGAATCAGTGACGGTGTGACAATGAATCAGTGTGAATCAGTGATGGTGTGACTGAATCGGTGTGAATCAGTGACAGTGTGACTGAATCGGTGTGAATCAGTGACAGTGTGACTGAATCGGTGTGAATCAGTGATGGTGTGAATCAGTGTGAATCAGTGATGGTGTGACAGTGAATCGGAGTGAATCAGTGATGGTGTGAATCGGTGTAAATCAGTGATGGTGTGACAGTGAATCAGTGTGAATCAGTGATGGTGTGAATCGGTGTAAATCAGTGATGGTGAATCGGTGTGAATCAGTGATGGTGTGAATCAGTGATGGTGTGACAGTGAATCAGTGTGAATCAGTGATGGTGAATCGGTTTGAATCAGTGATGGTGAATCGGTGTGAATCAGTGATGGTGTGAATCAGTGATGGTGTGACAGTGAATCAGTGTGAATCAGTGATGGTGAATCGGTTTGAATCAGTGATGGTGTGAATCGGTGACGGTGAATCGGTGTGAATCAGTGACGGTGTGAATCGGTGACGGTGAATCGGTGTGAATCAGTGATGGTTTGAATCAGTGATGGTGTGAATCGGTGACGGTGAATCGGTGTGAATCAGTGACGGTATGACGGTCTGTTTCAGGTGAACGGCAGCGAGGCGTCGGTGGCTAAAGCCGCTCTGTTCAGCAGACACCCAGAGATGATCGACTGGCCCACCGACCACAGCTGGTTCTTCGCTAAGATGAACATCACACAGGTCTGGGTGCTCGATTACTTCGGCGGAGTGAAAACCGTCACGCCGGAGGAGTATTACCGAGCCACTCCGTACCGGAAACACAGCGGTGAGTCCAGCAGACGTGATCGAGCTTCACTTATAGGACTCAGTTCCATTCAGTCAGTGTGAATCAGCACTAAACTCACTTTATATATTTGCTCTGAAATCATTTAACTCCTATGCTGCACTGAAAATCCTTTAGCTCATTTGGTGTTTCTTTTACAGAGTAGCTTATGAATCTCTCATATTATCACCAAATATTGGATTCATTTTTTATCAGTTTGTTTTCTTTCAATCAGCACAGCTTTTGTGTTTGTTTTTGGAGCTGATTTATTGTAGGCTGCATTGATTTGAGCATGCATCTCAGTTTTTGAGCAAAAAATAATCATTTTGGTAATATTCAGGGTTTTTTTTCAATTAAAAAACATTTTTTGTGGATAATTTTGGTAATATTCAGGTTTTTTATTAAAAAGCATTATTTGTGGTTATTTTTGGTAATATTCAGGTTTTTTTCAATTAAAAACTATTATTTGTGGGTAATTTTGGTAATATTCAGGGGTTTTTTTCAATTAAAAAGCATAATTTGTGGATAATTTTGGTAATATGCAGTTTTTTTAATGAAAATTCATTATTTGTGGATAATTTTGGTAATATTCAGGTTTTTTATTAAAAAGCATAATTTCTGGATAATTTTGGTAATATTCAGGTTTTTTTCAATTAAAAACTATTATTTGTGGGTAATTTTGGTAATATTCAGGGGGTTTTTTTCAATTAAAAAGCATTATTTGTGGATAATTTTGGTAATATTCAGGTTTTTATTTTTTTCAATTAAAAAGCATTATTTGTGGATAATTTTGGTAATATTCAGTTTTTTTAATTAAAAAGCATTATTTGTGGATAATTTGGTAATATTCAGGTTTTTGAATAAAAACATTATTTGTGTATAATTTGGTAATATTCAGGTTTTTGAATAAAAGCATTATTTGTGTATAATAAAAACGGAGGTGCATAAGCTGAGATTAATGATGATCAGTCAGTTCCAAAAAGAAACACAACACCTGCACAGATTGAAAGAATGCAATATTTGGTAATAATTTAGCATAAAAAGAGATTTCCAAGCAATTTTTTGTAGGCTGGTCATTTTTGAACAGGAACACCAGCCAGTGTATCAAGGCTGGGGAAAAATACATAAATGATCAAAACAAATTGGGAAGTTGTTATATAGTAAGTTTTAGTCCAATGTGATAACATTAACTAGCAGTAAAATGACCCGAACAAACATGATGGTTAAACAGTTGATCAGATGAAGCTTCATTTCAAGTAAAATACATACTTTTTTTTTGCTAAATCATTTGGGCAGACTGGACGGATTTCTGAGTGAACGATTCACTGAATCAGAGTTTTGAATCGATTCACTGAATCAGAGTTTTGAATCGATTCACTGAATCAGAGTTTTGAATCGATTCACTGAATCAGAGTTTTGAATCGA
>CM041797.1:1533673-1543673 GCA_023376895.1 Aspiorhynchus laticeps | reverse complement strand
ATCAAAAATTAAGTTTTGATATATTTACGGTAAGAAATTTACTAAATATCTTCATGGAACATGATCTTAATATCTAATGATTTTTGGCATAAAAGAAAAATTATAATTTTGAGCCATACAATGTATTGTTGTCTATTGCTACAAATATACCTGTGTTACTTATGACTGCAGGCTCATATATGGATAAATAATTATATTAATCAGCATATCATGCAGTTTGTTCATTTGATGAAATATGAATTGACTGACAGCCCTGATTGTAAATTAATGTGTAATTCTAATAGCCTGGAAATAACATATGCTATGAATTTATTATACTCACTGAAACAATAAACACAGTTTTCAAGATTTATTACATTTAATAATAATAATAATAATAATAATTCATTTTATTTGTGGGCGCCTTTCAAGACACTCAAGGACACCTTACAATAATAAAATACATAATTAAACAGAGGGAAAAAACAACAACACAATAAACAATACTACAAAAAATCAATACCCAATTAACATAACTAAAATCACTCAGGATAGGCTAATCTAAAAAAATGAGTTTTAAGACGTGATTTAAAAATTGAAAGACTAAGACTATTACGTATATCTTGAGGTAAAGTATTCCAAATCGTCGGAGCAATACAACTAAAGGCTCTACTTCCCATGGTAGCCAAACGTACAGATGGTACAACAAGAGTCACAGAAGCAGAAGACCTGAGGGATCGGGTAGGTACATACACATGAAGAAGTTCACTCAGATATGAAGGTGCTAAATTATGAAGAGCCTTATAAGTAAAAAGTAAAATCTTAAATTGAATACGATATCTGATTGGAAGCCAATGAAGGTGCCCTAAAACTGGAGTAATATGCTCATTCAACGGTGTTCGTGTAATGATCCGAGCTGCTGAATTTTGAACCATCTGAAGTTTATGAATAAGTTTCTGTGAAACACCACTGAGCAGGGAATTACAGTAGTCAATTCGAGAGGTAACTAATGCATGCACAACGTCAGCAGTACCATTAACAGAAAGAGATGGTCGAAGACGATTAATATTTCGCAGATAGTAATATGCGGACCGTGTAATATTATTTACATGTGCCTCGAAAGACAGAGTACTGTCAAGGATGACACCCATACTCTTGACCTGAGAAGAAGGAGAGATAACAGAGTTGTCGATAGTAAGTGTAAAACTTCCACAATTACACAGCTTTGATTTAGTACCTACTAATAAAATTTCAGTCTTCGCACTATTAACTTTGAGAAAATTGCATGTAAACCATGATTTAATTTCAGAAAGACAAAGCAAAAGAGAGGAAGACGGCAATACTGAACTAGGCTTCGAAGATATATAGAGCTGGGTGTCATCTGCGTAGCAGTGAAAATTTATATTAAATTT
This sequence comes from Aspiorhynchus laticeps, assembly GCA_023376895.1. Taxonomy (NCBI): domain Eukaryota; kingdom Metazoa; phylum Chordata; class Actinopteri; order Cypriniformes; family Cyprinidae; genus Aspiorhynchus; species Aspiorhynchus laticeps. The sequence goes on along the minus strand of CM041797.1, from coordinate 1,542,282 downwards.
ACAGAAAATCTGTCCTAGAGGCAATAAATACACAATAAACAGAAGAGGGCCCAAGACTGAGCCTTGAGGCACACCACTGGTTATCTGAGATATCCATACAAATACATATTTAATACAAAATATGATAATGTGATGCTTTTAATAGTCAATTCTCACGGAAGAGAACAATACTGTTAAATGTCAATACTGATAGATTTGTGATTTTTCTGGAAGTGAAAAATAACTAGTTATTGTATAATTTACAGTGAAAAACCTTAAATTATTAAAAAAAAAAAAATTTTTTTTTTTTGTTAAAATAACTCTTTCTTAGTTGTTTCTCATCATTTGTATACATCAGGGTTTTATCTTATATCTAATGTTGTTAAATTAATATTTATGGTGTTTAGTGTTTATGTGAACGAGCTCCGTCTGTATATCAGTATTCATGTTTTTGAGTAAATATATAGTATTTAATATATATATATAGTATCAATATTTTCCTCCTCAGCTTCTGCAAGAGCTGTCAGTGTATTATAAAGCTACAAAACAGATATTAATACTTTAATAGCATGGTATATTAACATTGTATAAGTTAATGAAATACATTTTTACTGTAAATTTTAGCTAAAACTTTAAATTTTTGTACAGTAAAGCTCTAGCACCCACAGCTCTGTTTTTTACTGTAAATTTGAGCTAAATCTGTAAAGCTTTACATTTTTGTACAGTAAAGCTCTAGCACCCACAGCTCTGTTTTTTACTGTAAATTTCTCAGATATAGTTTTCTATATTAAATAAGGGATTATATTGTGAGGAGCGATGTTATAACAGAAGCATCTCGTAACCTCAGAACACAAACGCTCGACTTCAAAGGTTTATATGTGCTATTTTTACAGATCTATTTCCTCGTGGATTCTATGAATTGTATTTTTAGCATATTACTGTAACTGCTGCTTACAGTTACTCTCTTTATCAGCTCAATAACCCCAAAAACCTATTAGATCATAATCATCACGCCTCAAAAAACTGCAGAAGCTAAACAAGCACGTCAAAATAAAATTGCACACTGCAAAAAAATATGTTCTTAGTATTTATGTCTTGTTTTCTAGTATAAAGATCTAAACATTCTTGAATCGGGATGCAAGTAAAACGACTTAAGATATTTTGTCTTAAAATATGATCTAAAATTTGCTTAAAGCAAGCAAAAATATCTGCTAATGGGGTGAGGAAAATAATCTTGTTTAGCCTTTGAATTATGATTATTTTTCTTTCCCCATTGGCAGATATTTTTACTTGCTTTAAGCAAAAACTAACAATTTTTTCCAGAAAACAAGACATTTTAATTGTCAAGTAAATGCATCTTAATTACAGAATTTGTAGATATTTATACAAGAAAACAAGACATAAATATTAAGAAAGAAAATATTTTTTTGCAGTGGGGAGTAAAATCAAAATGGTCAAAAACAAATAAAAAAAAGAGCAAAGTTTTTGCTCGAAACAAGCAAAATAATCTTGTTTTCTGTTTGAATTAACATTATTTTGTTTACTCCATTGGCAGATTATTTTGCTTGTTTCGAGCAAAAACTCACTTAATTTTGATTTGTTTTTGCTGGAAACAAGACAATAATTTTTACTTCTTGATTTTTTTTTTTGCTGAAAACAAGACAATAATTTTTACTTCTTGATTTTTTTTTTGCTGAAAACAAGACAATAATTTTTACTTCTTGATTTTTTTTTTTATATTTTTGCTGAAAACAAGACAATAATTTTTACTTCTTGATTTTTTTTTTTTATATATTTTGGCTGAAAACAAGACAATAATTTTTACTTGATTTTTTTTATATATATATTTTTGCTGAAAACTAAGTAAAAAATCTAAGTAAGAAAAACATTTTTTGCAGTGTTGACATGTAAAACAATTTAAAATATTTTGTCTTGTTTTCTGAAAATATTATCGAAATTTAGTTTATTTTTGCTTAGAACAAGCAAAAATATCTTCCAATGGGGAAAGAAAAATAATCATAATTCAAAGGTTAAATAACATTATTTTGCTCACCCCATTGGCAGATATTTTTACTTGTTTTACGCAAAAACTCCATAAAACAAGACATAATATCTTAAGTCATGTTACATGTCAAGTAAATGCATCTTAATTCCAGAATTTGTAGATATTTATACAAGAAAACAAGCATTTTTTTCAGTGCAGAATCTGAAGCATTGCACGACTCGTCCAGAATCAGAAGCACAGCTCAGTGTGGTGTCTCTGATCTCTTCTGATGATCAAATGACCCTCGTGAGGTCCGTGAGGCGTCTCAGGAGTCCGTCTCCTGAAGCGTGAGCGTCTGCGGTGAGGAAGACCAAGCTCAGATCAGCCCACGTTCAGACTCATACAACCAATAACTTCAGATTATTAACATATCTTCTGACTCGACGCTTACACAACTACACGCTCATACAGAATCAAACACCCTTACTACTCACAGAAACACCTCAGATTACTAACATATCTTCTCTTCTGCGGTCAAACACAGTGTGTGTGACTATAAGACACTAAACACTTCTCAGGTACACAAGTGCAGCCGGTTATGAATCTATTAGATGTTTATTCTATATTTCTATGCTTTTACACTGATGCATTTAACTAGTTTAGCAGCTTATTCATTTGAGTGGTTTAACAGACGCTGGTTTAACTAATTTAGCAGCTTATTAGTTTGAATGTTTTAATACACGCTGGTTTAACTAGTTTAGCAGCTTATTAGTTTGAGTGGGTTAACAGACGCTGGTTTAACTAGTTTAGCAGTTTATTAGTTTTAGTTTAACAGATGCTGGTTTAACTAGTTTAACAGCTTATTAGTTTGAGTGGTTTAACAGACGCTGGTTTGACTAGTTTAGCATCTTATTAGTTTGAGTGGGTTAACAGATGCTGGTTTAAATAGTTTAGCAGCTTATTAGTTTGAGTGCTTTAACAAACGCTGGTTTAACTAGTTTAACAGCTTATTAGTTTGAGTGGTTTAACAGACGCTGGTTTAACTAGTTTAGCAGCTTATTAGTTTGAGTGGGTTAACAGATGCTGGTTTAACTAGTTTAGCAGCTTATTAGTTTGAGTGGTTTAACAGACGCTGGTTTAACTAGTTTAGCAGCTTATTAGTTTGAGTGGTTTAACAGACGCTGGTTTAACTAGTTTAACAGCTTATTAGTTTGAGTGGTTTAACAGACGCTGGTTTAACTAGTTTAGCAGCTTATTCGTTTGAGTGGTTTAACAGATGCTGGTTTAACTAGTTTAACAGCTTATTAGTTTGAGTGGGTTAACAGACGCTGGTTTAACTAGTTTAACAGCTTATTAGTTTGAGTGGGTTAACAGACGCTGGTTTAACTAGTTTAGCAGCTTATTAGTTTGAGTGGGTTAACAGACGCTGGTTTAACTAGTTTAACAGCTTATTAGTTTGAGTGGTTTAACAGACGCTGGTTTGACTAGTTTAACAGCTTATTAGTTTGAGTGGGTTAACAGACGCTGGTTTAACTAGTTTAGCAGCTTATTAGTTTGAGTGGGTTAACAGACGCTGGTTTGACTAGTTTAACAGCTTATTAGATTGAGTGCTTTAACAGACGCTGGTTTGACTAGTTTAACAGCTTATTAGTTTGAGTGGGTTAACAGACGCTGGTTTAACTAGTTTAGCAGCTTATTAGTTTGAGTGGTTTAACAGACGCTGGTTTAACTAGTTTAACAGCTTATTAGTTTGAGTGGTTTAACAGATGCTGGTTTAACTAGTTTAGCAGCTTATTCGTTTGAGTGGTTTAACAGATGCTGGTTTAACTAGTTTAACAGCTTATTAGTTTGAGTGGGTTAACAGACGCTGGTTTAACTAGTTTAACAGCTTATTAGTTTGAGTGGGTTAACAGACGCTGGTTTAACTAGTTTAGCAGCTTATTAGTTTGAGTGGGTTAACAGACGCTGGTTTAACTAGTTTAACAGCTTATTAGTTTGAGTGGGTTAACAGACGCTGGTTTAACTAGTTTAACAGCTTATTATTTTGAGTGGGTTAACAGACGCTGGTTTAACTAGTTTAGCAGCTTATTAGTTTGAGTGGGTTAACAGACGCTGGTTTAACTAGTTTAACAGCTAGTTAGATGTTTATTCTATATTTCTATGCTTTTACACTGTAAAAATACTTGTCTTTTTTTTTGTATAAATATCTAAACACTTGAATCAGGATGCTTGACGAGTAAAATATGACTTAATATATATTTATTTAGTTTATTTTGCACAAAGGTAAAATAGATACAATTAAAAAGAGGCAGAAAAGCCAAAAGGGCTTATTTAGAGCCTCCACCTAAACAAGGAAAAAACTAATAAACTCATAAATTATAATAAATTACAATAACAAATATATACACACAAATGACTACAAATTAATTGCAACATATGTTGAAAAAAACCCCAGAAATAATATAATCTATGATACATAAAATACATAAAAAACACAAGATAAATTAAATTAAATTATCCTTCTTTTATAACATATTAAAGAGGAATTGTTTTGCTAGATGAGATAAATCATTCCATAATTTAATACCCCTAAATCTTATCAAGCGTTGATCTTTACAAGTGAGAACTTTAGGAAAATTAAAATATGAAAATTGACGAGTTAAACCTGTGAATTTATTTTAAAATACATTCTAAATTACTCTGGAATATTGAATATATCTTCTACATGAAAACACATATTTGAAAAGTGTGTTATGATACATTATGTCTTGTTTTCTGAAAATATTATCCAAATTTTGTTAGTTTTTGCTTAAAGCAAGCACAAATATCTGCTAGTGGAGGTAAGAAAAATCATAATTCAAAGGCTTGTTTTAAGCAAAACTAACAAAATTTTGATAATTTTTCCATAAAACAAGACATAATATCTTAAGTCATTTTACTTGTCAAGTAAATGCATCTTAATTCATGAATTTATAGATATTTATACAAGAAAACAAGACTTAAATAGGAAGAAAATATTTTTTTCAGTGTATATTCAGGCTTCAACCATAACCTTTTATGACATTTAAGCTTCTGCTTATGTTCTCATTTAATGTTATACTTTTTAAAAAAACATTTTTTTTTTATGTTTGACTGAAAGTACTGAAATATTAAATTGTATTTCTGCAGTATTTTGTCTGCAATCACACAAATAATATTAATTTATTATATGATATTTAATAAAATTATATGAAATTAAGTTATTTGAAGGAACAATTGTGATTCCTACATGATAATTATTTAAAATCGCTCTACAAGATATAGTTTATATAATTATCTTTTTCTACTGAAATATATATTTAGCATTGATCGTCAATATTTGAGTCAAGACTAGTCTTCAAACAGATGCTTTGACTGAAAGATTATAAATTTATCAATTAAATTCTAGTTCATACAATTATTATTTATTGCATAACTAGAAAACGCTTTCTAATGTGTGTTAGTCAGGAGGTCAAAGGTCTTGCGTTTAACAGCTTCATTAGTTTGAGTGGGTTAACAGATGATGGTTTAACTAGTTTAGCAGCTTATTAGTTTGAGTGGTTTAACAGAAGCTGGTTTAACTAGTTTAGCAGCTTATTAGATTGAGTGGTTTAACAGACGCTGGTTTAACTAGTTTAGCAGCTTATTAGATTGAGTGGTTTAACAGACGCTGGTTTAACTAGTTTAGCAGCTTATTAGTTTGAGTGGTTTAACAGACGCTGGTTTAACTAGTTTAACAGCTTATTAGTTTGAGTGGGTTAACAGACGCTGGTTTAACTAGTTTAACAGCTTATTAGTTTGAGTGGGTTAACAGACGCTGGTTTAACTAGTTTAACAGCTTATTAGTTTGAGTGGGTTAACAGACGCTGGTTTAACTAGTTTAACAGCTTATTAGTTTGAGTGGGTTAACAGACGCTGGTTTAACTAGTTTAACAGCTTATTAGTTTGAGTGGGTTAACAGATGCTGGTTTAACTAGTTTAGCAGCTTATTAGTTTGAGTGGGTTAACAGATGCTGGTTTAACAGCTTATTAGTTTGAGTGGTTTAACAGATGCTGGTTTAACTAGTTTAGCAGCTTATTAGATTGAGTGGTTTAACAGACGCTGGTTTAACTAGTTTAGCAGCTTATTAGATTGAGTGGTTTAACAGACGCTGGTTTAACTAGTTTAGCAGCTTATTAGTTTGAGTGGGTTAACAGACGCTGGTTTAACTAGTTTAACAGCTTATTAGTTTGAGTGGGTTAACAGATGCTGGTTTAACAGCTTATTAGTTTGAGTGGTTTAACAGACGCTGGTTTAACTAGTTTAGCAGCTTATTCGTTTGAGTGGGTTAACAGATGCTGGTTTAACAGCTTATTAGTTTGAGTGGAACACTGGAGTTTTTCCCTCAGCATTTAAACAGGCTCGTATAACCCCACTTCTTAAGAAACCCACTCTTGTTGAAGCCCTAAGACTTGCTAGAGCGGCTTCCAAGTCTTCATTACTTATTTTGCTGGATCTGTCCGCTGCTTTTGATACGGTCAACCACCAGATCCTCCTGTCTACCTTATTGAAAAAGAGCATCTCAGGAACCGCACTCCAGTGGTTTGAGTCTTACCTCTCAGATAGGTCCTTCAAGGTATCTTGGAGAGGTGAGGTATCGCGTTCCTTGTCAGTGTCGGGCGCTTGCTTGGCCATTTGTTGTGATGAATCAGGAAAGTGTGTGCAGCTGAATTCGAGTAGTATTTTGTTAGATGGGTATAAAAAGCTTAGTATACCGCAGCAGCGGTCGTGTGAAGACCGAAGAGTAAAGACCATCGACTCTACCGTGCGACTCCACCGGGCAGCGACACCGGCAAAGGATATAAGTATCGCTTTTTATTTCTCCTCTTTCCTACGACTTGTTTCACTTCTATTTCAGTTTGTATAACCATTTCTTACTATGTGTAAGTAAGTTGTTGTTGTTGTTTTAAAGCATGTGCGCTTGGCTCCGTGTTGATGTCTGTATAGGTTGTTTATTCAGTTTTAGTTTTATTTAATTTGAGTTATTTAGTACTTCATACTACATGAAAATGAAATAATATATATATTTAATGTATTTTTTGATGTGTATATGTGTATGGCTGTACACATGTAGTTGTTTTTTGGTGTTTGGCTTAGTGTTATGTTAGAAGCATTATTATACTCTTATCTTTTGTTGTTTTAAGATTTTGAATTGTTTTTAGCTTTCATTTAAATGTTTAGTATTGAAATGTTGTTGTATGCATTTCTCAATTTTATTTAATTTCTTTATTTTCTTCAATGTGTGTATTTAGTATTTACAGAGTTCTCACTTTCAGTTTTGGTTACTTTTTCTTATTTGTAAGTCGCTTTGGATAAAAGCGTCTGCTAAATGACTAAAAGTAAAGTAAGTAAGTAAAAGAGTGGGTTAACAGATGCTGGTTTAACTAGTTTAGCAGCTTATTAGTTTGAGTGGGTTAACAGACGCTGGTTTAACTAGTTTAGCAGCTTATTAGTTTGAGTGGGTTAACAGATGCTGGTTTAACTAGTTTAGCAGCTTATTAGTTTGAGTGGGTTAACAGACGCTGGTTTAACTAGTTTAGCAGCTTATTAGTTTGAGTGGGTTAACAGACGCTGGTTTAACTAGTTTAGCAGCTTATTAGTTTGAGTGGTTTAACAGACGCTGGTTTAACTAGTTTAGCAGCTTATTAGTTTGAGCGGGTTAACAGATGCTGGTTTAACTAGTTTAGCAGCTCATTAGTTTGAGCGGGTTAACAGACGCTGGTTTAACTAGTTTAGCAGCTTATTAGTTTGAGCGGTTTAACAGACGCTGGTTTAACTAGTTTAGCAGCTTATTAGTTTGAGTGGTTTAACAGACGCTGGTTTAACTAGTTTAGCAGCTAGTAAAAGAGTGGGTTAACAGATGCTGGTTTAACTAGTTTAGCAGCTTATTAGTTTGAGTGGGTTAACAGACGCTGGTTTAACTAGTTTAGCAGCTTATTAGTTTGAGCGGTTTAACAGACGCTGGTTTAACTAGTTTAGCAGCTTATTAGTTTGAGCGGTTTAACAGACGCTGGTTTAACTAGTTTAGCAGCTTATTAGTTTGAGTGGTTTAACAGACGCTGGTTTAACTAGTTTAGCAGTTTATTAGATTGAGTGGTTTAACAGATGCTGGTTTAACTAGTTTAGCAGCTTATTAGTTTGAGTGGTTTAACAGACCCTGGTTTAACTAGTTTAGCAGCTTATTAGTTTGTGGTTTAACAGATGCTGGTTTAACTAATTTAGCAGCTTATTCATTTGAGTGGTTTAACAGACGCTGGTTTAACTAGTTTAGCAGCTTATTAGTTTGAGTGGTTTAACAGACGCTGGTTTAACTAATTTAGCAGCTTATTAGTTTGAGCGGGTTAACAGATGCTGGTTTAACTAGTTTAGTGCTTGGGTCGTGATGATTTTAAGCAGCTGCATCGCTGATTTCATATTTTAATATGATTTAATATTCCGTGTGAATGAAACGTGCAGCACATTTCTGAGCAGCTGAGAGAGTTTCACACACAGCAACAGCTTGTTACATTTACACTTTACACCACTTTATTATGTGTGTGTGCTGTAATGCTTTCATGTGTTCCTCCCTCTTTATCTCTCTCTCACACA
>CM041797.1:1513673-1518673 GCA_023376895.1 Aspiorhynchus laticeps | reverse complement strand
CAATAGTTCCAAACAACTCCACGCTGTTATATATCTGAATGGTTTAATCGGGACTGACAGCGGTTTCACTATATTTACAGCAATTTTTAGTAATTATTAACACATAATGTGCATTGATAACTACACTTTACAATAGCATTTTATTCTGTGGAGTGATAGAGAGACAGCATTACTATGTTCTCAACATGTAACTTTTAATCGATTAAATAATTGTAATATATTTTAGTTCAGTTCTATTTAGTTAATATTTTGAGGAGATTTTTGGTACTAAATGTTTTTAATAAATAATTACTAAATAATTTAGTTTTGTTATTTGACATATTTCAATTTCACATAGAAATGTGCCGCATTTCGTCCAAAGCAATAATAAAAGGACACCTTTTCAATCATAATTTGTCTTAAATCTCATTTTGTTAAAAAAAAAAAAAATCGTGAGAAAATCGTATCGTGAATCGTATCGCATCGTGAGTTGAGTGAATCGTTACAGCCCTAATCGGATCGGTGCATCGGCGCATGCCCTAATTATGCCATTTTTAACGTTGCTAATATTGTTTTGAGTGTCCTAAAACAGGTTTACATGCATCCAAGCTCAAAAAATAGCTTTAATTGTACCTAATTTCTAAATGATTCCTAAACGACTCGAAGAATCAGTCTCTAAGCCCCTCCTCTCCGTGAGCCCTCGCTGCTGTGATTGGTCAGATGGCGCCGTCCTTTGTGATTGGTCTACAGCGCGAATGACAGCCATGGGCGGAGATTATGCAAATGTGTTACTTGGTGACGTACAGCCGTAACCGAATAAGATTCGAATTTATGACGTCATTGCGTCAAGTTTGCGTCCAGATGAGTTTTGGCACTCTATGAAATGTCACATACTGTATTACAACTGAATGCCCAATAAGGCTATTCACGTTATATTTTCTGTTGTAATACATAAAACAAGTATAAATAGTAAACACGACCCATTAATACATGTTAACCAGGAATCACTCTCACTATACTCCTTAAATCCTGATTTATAATCGTGACATCATCTGATAAAATCAATATACATCTAACTTACACTAAAAAGCGACTACATGTGGTGGTTTTGGCTATATTACTGTTTTGTCACATTCAGCACATTGCCTGCTTCTGAGTAACAAACTATGCGCATATTAACAGACAAATTATGTTCATATTTAAAAGTCCAAACAGTCAGTAAGCGACAGGTGGAAACGCTGTTTTGTAAATGATTTGTTGATGACGAGTCTGCTGCGTTAAAGCGCTGCTTCTCTGCTCAGAAGAGACGCCGAGAGAGGCGACGCTGCGCCGGGAGAGTCAGAGCTAGCACTCACGGGGCAGTTCTGGCGACTTCTTCCAACTGAACGATAGCTAAGGTTTTTTCAGAAAAGTCGCTAGGTTTGTCAGTATGTACCTGTTGTGGGAAGAAAGCCTCCAAAAGGGTCTGAAAGTTGCTAAATATTGTGCTAAAGTCACGCTCTTGTGTGTGAGACGTGGGAGCTGATGGCAGCGGGCGGCGGATATTGTTGCGGCCCGCCACAAATAAATCAGCGTATGGGAAACACTGGAGGTTGTCTGTGGGAGTGTGGACAGTTCTTGAGCACACAGAATAAGCAGTCTACGAAACGCGTCGGGCGAGGGGAGATTTTCCACTAGTTAATCTATCGCGGATGGTTTCATTATCTCGGGCGGATAAAAAAAAAAAGTGCAAGTCTACTATAATAATAGTAATAAAACCAAAAATGTGTCCCCAAATATACTTGGGCGGCTGTTAATATACCTGGGCGACCATCAAACCCCATTAGTGACCATATAAGAGCTTCTCCACTAGATGACCATCATTAGTGACCATATAAGGGCGTCTCCACTAGATGACCATCAAACCCCATTAGTGACCATATAAGAGCTTCTCCACTAGATGACCATCATTAGTGACCATATAAGGGCGTCTCCACTAGATGACCATCATTAGTGACCATATAAGGGTGTCTCTGCTAGATGACCATCAAACCCCATTAGTGACCATATAAGAGCTTCTCCACTAGATGACCATCATTAGTGACCATATAAGGGCGTCTCCACTAGATGACCATCAAACCCCATTAGTGACCATATAAGAGCTTCTCCACTAGATGACCATCATTAGTGACCATATAAGGGCGTCTCCACTAGATGACCATCAAACCCCATTAGTGACCATATAAGAGCTTCTCCACTAGATGACCATCATTAGTGACCATATAAGGGCGTCTCCACTAGATGACCATCATTAGTGACCATATAAGGGTGTCTCTGCTAGATGACCATCAAACCCCATTAGTGACCATATAAGGGCGTCTCCGCTAGATGACCATCAAACCCCATTAGTGACCATATAAGGGCATCTCCACTAGATGACCATCATTAGTGACCATATAAGGGCGTCTCCACTAGATGACCATCAAACCCCATTAGTGACCATATAAGGGCGTCTCCACTAGATGACCATCAAACCCCATTAGTGACCATATAAGGGCGTCTCCACTAGATGACCATCATTAGTGACCATATAAGGGCGTCTCTGCTAGATGACCATCAAACCCCATTAGTGACCATATAAGGGCGTCTCCGCTAGATGACCATCAAACCCCATTAGTGACCATATAAGAGCGTCTCCACTAGATGACCATCAAACCCCATTAGTGACCATATAAGAGTGTCTCCACTAGATGACCATCAAACCCCATTAGTGACCATATAAGAGCGTCTCCGCTAGATGACCATCAAACCCCATTAGTGACCATATAAGGGCGTCTCCACTAGATGACCATCATTAGTGACCATATAAGGGCGTCTCCACTAGATGACCATCATTAGTGACCATATAAGGGCGTCTCTGCTAGATGACCATCAAACCCCATTAGTGACCATATAAGGGCGTCTCCGCTAGATGACCATCAAACCCCATTAGTGACCATATAAGAGCGTCTCCACTAGATGACCATCAAACCCCATTAGTGACCATATAAGAGTGTCTCCACTAGATGACCATCAAACCCCATTAGTGACCATATAAGAGCGTCTCCGCTAGATGACCATCAAACCCCATTAGTGACCATATAAGGGCGTCTCCACTAGATGACCATCAAACACCATTAGTGACCATATAAGAGTGTCTCCACTAGATGACCATCAAACCCCATTAGTGACCATATAAGAGCGTCTCCGCTAGATGACCATCAAACCCCATTAGTGACCATATAAGGGCGTCTCCACTAGATGACCATCATTAGTGACCATATAAGGGCGTCTCCACTAGATGACCATCAAACACCATTAGTGACCATATAAGGGCGGCTCCACTAGATGACCATCAAACCCCATTAGTGACCATATAAGGGCGTCTCCGCTAGATGACCATCAAACCCCATTAGTGACCATATAAGGGCGTCTCCACTAGATGACCATCAAACCCCATTAGTGACCATATAAGAGTGTCTCCACTAGATGACCATCATTAGTGACCATATAAGGGCGTCTCCACTAGATGACCATCAAACACCATTAGTGACCATATAAGGGCGGCTCCACTAGATGACCATCAAACCCCATTAGTGACCATATAAGGGCGTCTCCACTTCCATATATGCTTTGAGTGATCTGAAACATGTTTTTCCATACTTTTCTCAATATTTATGTAGACATCACATTCAGAAGTATTAAGGTCAGTATGGCAGTATTTGATTTCAATTCAACATCTAAAAAACACATAAAAGACCCTGGACGTACGTTATAGTTCACGCTGCATCAGAAATGAGAATCTATTGTTTTTTCTATACATTCAAAACACTTCTAGACCTTTTTTTCTCAAAAAATAGAATGAATGTTATCTTCTGAACACTTGACATGAATGCAGATTTTTGCTGATTTTATATATGTATTATTTCAAAGTAAAGGTCAGAATGCACTCTCTGAGTACTATTCTTACAAATTAATAAATTACGGTTGCTCTGTAAAATATTTTAAAAATCAAATATGAAAACTAGAGTCTTTAAGCTTTCAAACGAGATAGTTTGTCAAGATTGCTTTAGGTTCAGACTAAGATATTACTGTTTAAACATGTAATGTCAGTTAACAGGTTTTAATAGACAATAACTATTTATCGTGCAGAAAGTTTATGTTCACATACTGCATGAAAGGTAATATTATCGAAAAGGCATAATAGAGGCACTTTAAGATGTCGACAAATGATGTAATTTCTTCAACATGAGAAGCGCTGAAATTAATGAGCTTCAATGCTGCTTTCTATGAAGCCTATGAGTCTGCTCTTGTTTACAAGCCACTCAGTTACTCAGAAATGCTGTGGTGCACAGTAACGTTGAGCTCTGCTGCCCTCTAGCGGTCAGGGTTCGCGCTCACCTCCAGAAAGCTCTTCTCTAAGGCCAGACGGATGCTGGTCTCGATGCTGGTGCGCTTCTTACGCCGGCGGTTCAGACTCTCGCAGAGACCCGGAGACATCTCGCTCGCACTGGACACCACGCAGTCCGCAGACATGTTCTCTGAGCAAACACAGAACAATCAACACACACACATACTGACAAACACACACACTTCTTCTGGGGTTTGACAATAGTTTGTGTTGGTTTCAGGCTCCCAAAGCTCCCAGTGAGAGTGATATCTGTCAAATTAAATTGATTTCCAGTCATTTTTACCTTTATAAAGGCACTTTTGATGTCACATTTAATCAATAAAATAATTTAGGCTGTTACCAATCAAATTAAATCAATGTCATGCAGCACAGAAGCTGCATTTAGATGCATTTAAACTGTTTAATGCAGCTCGGAAAACATTTACACTACAGGCACAAATTATCTAATGAATATAATTATATTATAGTGAACTTCAACTAAAACAAACCATAAAAAAAAAAAAAAAATTATAGCTGGGCGATTTGATCAATTAATTTGAATTTAATGTTTTGCCACAATTTTATTTTTTATAAATCAAGAAATCGTGATTTT
>CM041797.1:1496173-1508673 GCA_023376895.1 Aspiorhynchus laticeps | reverse complement strand
ACTTACACTTTAGATGACAAAGTATTTTTCACAAATAAATAAATATTTAATAAAAATATTATTAAAAAGGAAGTTAACACTGTAACCAACAGGGCTCTCGGTATTCTGGGAAGTTTGTGTGCATCATATTTTTTCATATAAAGCCAAGGTAACACTCATTTTACATACAGCACACGGTGAAAATGTCAAAATAAAAGTCCCGCCTCGAACACATCGGCCAAAGAGGAAAAAAATATCGGGCGATATTTGAAAAATGCCGATATATCGGTCGACTAGTAAATAGTTCATACCTTGACTGTAAATTGTGAATCTTAATATTTACTTATTACTTTACGGCATATCAGCATCAAAGGCTGTATTCATAGCAAACACTTAAGAATAATAAGATTTAACAAAGCGGTATTAACAATCGTTCAATGAATTGTGCACGTTATTTTTATGAACAAACAAAAATAAAACAAAAAAAATACAATTATTTACCAACTTGTAGATTAATTTATTATAGACAATCTGATACTTTCCAAGAGAAACTTAAAAAAATTAAATAAAAAAAAAGTCCATTAAAACTGTTATGTTAACATGTGACCCTGGACCACAAAACATAATGTCACAAGTCATAAGGGTCTATAGAGATGTATATATCATCTGAAAGCTGAATAAATAATCTTTCCATTGATGTATGGTTTGTTATGATAGGATAATATTTGTAAATCTGGAATCTGAGGGTGCAAAAAAATCTAAATATTGAGAAAATCACCTTTAAAGTTGTTCAAATGAAGTTCTTAGCAATGCATATTACTAATCAAAAATTAAATTTTGATATATTTACGGTAGGAAATTTACTAAATATCTTGATGGAACATGATCTTAATATCTAATGATTTTTGGCATAAAAGAAAAATGCATAATTTTGACTCATACAATATATTGTAGTCTATTGCTACAAATATACCTGTGTTACTTATGACTGCTTTTGTGCTCAGAGACATATATCTTAAAATTAAATATGTTAAACATCTACATGTAAAGAAGTCGCATGTCTGTGTTTAAGTTTTAGGTGTAGTGTACAGAACAGGTTATATTTCAAAAATGTAATTATGCTACAATTCCTTACCTGAGCTGATCATAATGCATTCTGGGATTGATTTATACCAACTTTGGCCAAAACTAGGCCAAATTGAGCAATTGTAATATCTTAAAGGGATAGTTCGCCCAAAAATGAAAATGTCATCATTTACTCAATTAATTCTCAGAGTTAATTCTGTTAAAAAAAATAGAAGATATTCTGAAGAATCTGGGCAAACAAACAAACAAACAGTCGCTGGTCCCCAAAGACTACCATAGTACAATGAAGCCATCTGCTTCAGAATATCATCTTTTGTGTTTAACAGAAGAAACTCATACACGTTTGGAACATCTTGAGTAAATGATGACAGATGTGTAATTTTTTAGGTGAACTGTCTCTTTAAGATATTATATTTAGTATAAATCAATCCCAGAATGCATTATGATCAGCTCAGGTATAATTTTTTAGGTGAACTGTCTCTTTAAGATATTATAATTGGTATAAATCAATCCCAGAATGCATTATGATCAGCTCAGGTATAATTTTTTAGGTGAACTGTCTCTTTAAGATATTATATTTAGTATAAATCAATCCCAGAATGCATTATGATCAGCTCAGTTTTATTTTTTAGGTGAACTGTCTCTTTAAGATATTATATTTAGTATAAATCAATCCCAGAATGCATTATAATCAGCTCAGTTTTATTTTTTTAGGTGAACTATCTCTTTAAGATATTATAATTGGTATAAATCAATCCCAGAATGCATTATGATCAGCTCAGGTATCATTTTTTAGGTGAACTGTCTCTTTAAGATATTATAATTGGTATAAATCAATCCCAGAATGCATTATGATCAGCTCAGGTATAATTTTTTAGGTGAACCGTCTCTTTAAGATATTATAATTGGTATAAATCAATCCCAGAATGCATTATGATCAGCTCAGGTATAATTTTTTAGGTGAACTGTCTCTTTAAGATATTATAATTGGTATAAATCAATCCCAGAATGCATTATGATCAGCTCAGGTATAATTTTTTAGGTGAACTGTCTCTTTAAGATATTATAATTGGTATAAATCAATCCCAGAATGCATTATGATCAGCTCAGGTATAATTTTTTAGGTGAACTGTCTTTTAAGATATTATAATTGGTATAAATCAATCCCAGAATGCATTATGATCAGCTCAGGTATAATTTTTTTAGGTGAACTGTCTCTTTAAGATATTACAATTGGTATAAATCAATCCCAGAATGCATTATAATCAGCTCAGGTATGATTTTTTGAGGTGAACTGTCTCTTTAAGATATTATAATTGGTATAAATCAATCCCAGAATGCATTATGATCAGCTCAGGTATATTTTTTAGGTGAACTGTCTCTTTAATATATTATAATTGGTATAAATCAATCCCAGAATGCATTATGATCAGCTCAGGTATAATTTTTTAGGTGAACTGTCTCTTTAAGATATTACAATTGGTATAAATCAATCCCAGAATGCATTATAATCAGCTCAGGTATGATTTTTTGAGGTGAACTGTCTCTTTAAGATATTATAATTGGTATAAATCAATCCCAGAATGCATTATGATCAGCTCAGGTATATTTTTTAGGTGAACTGTCTCTTTAATATATTATAATTGGTATAAATCAATCCCAGAATGCATTATGATCAGCTCAGGTATATTTTTTAGGTGAACTGTCTCTTTAATATATTATAATTGGTATAAATCAATCCCAGAATGCATTATAATCAGCTCAGGTATGATTTTTTGAGGTGAACTGTCTCTTTAAGATATTATAATTGGTATAAATCAATCCCAGAATGCATTATGATCAGCTCAGGTATATTTTTTAGGTGAACTGTCTCTTTAATATATTATAATTGGTATAAATCAATCCCAGAATGCATTATGATCAGCTCAGGTATATTTTTTAGGTGAACTGTCTCTTTAATATATTATAATTGGTATAAATCAATCCCAGAATGCATTATGATCAGCTCAGGTATAATTTTTTAGGTGAACTGTCTCTTTAAGATATTATATTTAGTATAAATCAATCCCAGAATTCATTATGATCAGCTCAGGTATCATTTTTTAGGTGAACTGTCTCTTTAAGATATTATAATTGGTATTTATCAATCCCAGAATGCATTATGATCAGCTCAGGTATAATTTTTAGGTGAACTGTCTCTTTAATATATTATAATTGGTATAAATCAATCCCAGAATGCATTATGATCAGCTCAGGTATATTTTTTAGGTGAACTGTCTCTTTAATATATTATAATTGGTATAAATCAATCCCAGAATGCATTATGATCAGCTCAGGTATATTTTTTAGGTGAACTGTCTCTTTAATATATTATAATTGGTATAAATCAATCCCAGAATGCATTATAATCAGCTCAGGTATGATTTTTTGAGGTGAACTGTCTCTTTAAGATATTATAATTGGTATAAATCAATCCCAGAATGCATTATGATCAGCTCAGGTATATTTTTTAGGTGAACTGTCTCTTTAATATATTATAATTGGTATAAATCAATCCCAGAATGCATTATGATCAGCTCAGGTATATTTTTTAGGTGAACTGTCTCTTTAATATATTATAATTGGTATAAATCAATCCCAGAATGCATTATGATCAGCTCAGGTATATTTTTTTAGGTGAACTGTCTCTTTAAGATATTATATTTAGTATAAATCAATCCCAGAATTCATTATGATCAGCTCAGGTATCATTTTTTAGGTGAACTGTCTCTTTAAGATATTATAATTGGTATTTATCAATCCCAGAATGCATTATGATCAGCTCAGGTATATTTTTTAGGTGAACTGTCTCTTTAATATATTATAATTGGTATAAATCAATCCCAGAATGCATTATGATCAGCTCAGGTATAATTTTTTAGGTGAACTGTCTCTTTAAGATATTATATTTAGTATAAATCAATCCCAGAATTCATTATGATCAGCTCAGGTATCATTTTTTAGGTGAACTGTCTCTTTAAGATATTATAATTGGTATAAATCAATCCCAGAATGCATTATGATCAGCTCAGGTATAATTTTTTAGGTGAACTGTCTCTTTAAGATATTATATTTAGTATAAATCAATCCCAGAATTCATTATGATCAGCTCAGGTATCATTTTTTAGGTGAACTGTCTCTTTAATATATTATAATTGGTATAAATCAATCCCAGAGTGCATTATGATCAGCTCAGGTATAATTTTTTAGGTGAACTGTCTCTTTAAGATATTATATTTAGTATAAATCAATCCCAGAATTCATTATGATCAGCTCAGGTATCATTTTTTAGGTGAACTGTCTCTTTAAGATATTATAATTGGTATAAATCAATCCCAGAATGCATTATGATCAGCTCAGTTATAATTTTTAGGTGAACTGTCTCTTTAAGATATTATAATTGGTATAAATCAATCCCAGAATGCATTATGATCAGCTCAGGTATATTTTTTTAGGCGAACTGTCTCTTTAAGATATTATATTTGGTATAAATCAATCCCAGAATGCATTATGATCAGCTCAGGTATCATTTTTTAGGTGAACTGTCTCTTTAAGATATTATAATTGGTATAAATCAATCCCAGAATGCATTATGATCAGCTCAGGTATAATTTTTTAGGTGAACTGTCTCTTTAAGATATTATAATTGGTATAAATCAATCCCAGAATGCATTATGATCAGCTCAGGTATAATTTTTTAGGTGAACTGTCTCTTTAAGATATTATAATTGGTATAAATCAATCCCAGAATGCATTATGATCAGCTCAGGTATAATTTTTTAGGTGAACTGTCTCTTTAAGATATTATAATTGGTATAAATCAATCCCAGAATGCATTATAATCAGCTCAGGTATCATTTTTTAGGTGAACTGTCTCTTTAAGATATTATAATTGGTATAAATCAATCCCAGAATGCATTATGATCAGCTCAGGTATATTTTTTTAGGTGAACTGTCTCTTTAAGATATTATAATTGGTATAAATCAATCCCAGAATGCATTATGATCAGCTCAGGTATGATTTTTTAAGTGAACTGTCTCTTTAAATGAAGCGGACTGGAGTTCACAGCTCTGTATGTGATGCTCTATACGCCTCTCGTTAACTGAAACCTCATTATGTACGCTCAGATTTGCATGCGCTGTTTCCCAGCGTGTTTAATTACCGCTTCACGTACCTGCTGGAGCAGCGCCTGCGTCTGATCATCTGCTTGACCGCTCTGTTTGTGGCCGTCCAGACCGTTGGCCTGAGCTGCTGCTGCTGGACGAACACATGAGGGTCAATCAGCGAGTCAAACACACAGATGTAATGAATCAGCAGCTCGTAGCTCACCTCCCTGCGCTTCGTGCTCCATGCCGTCTTTGCTCAGATCTGCTGGATGGACGCTGGAATCTGTGCGGAGAGAAAACCTCGTTAGCCAACATTTACAAACGCTGCTGATGACGGTAAAGGTGCGTTCACACCAGAAGCGAATGAAGCGTTAAGCGCGAGTGATTTACATGTTAAGTCAATGCAAAGACGCGAATAGACATCCTGCGGCGCGAATTGAGCGTTTCGGGCGTTTGACGCGTGAGTTGAAAAATCGGAACTTTGGCGGATATTCGCGCCGCGTTAACCAATCAGGAGCTTGCTCTAGTAGTGACGTGATTACGACGTAGCGAGCGGAGGGAATCCGAAACAACAATGGAGGACAAAATAATCATCGCTGGACACCCGGAGCTGTACGATACATCTTCATACTTTTACAGAAACAGGAATAAAAAGGATTTAGCTTGAAAGAAAGTGATATTGCTGTGATCTAGAGCGCTGTGTATTAACAGAACCTGCTTTACTGACGAGATCACATGACAATCACGTGAGATTTATCGTGCAGCCCTAATTTTTGTTTGTTTGTTGATCACAAAGCACAAAGTAGATGAGGAGAGCTAGGATGCCGGTAGCGCCGTCATTACCGGCACTGTTTACAGCGGCAGAAGCCCCTCCCATGACGCGCATTCACGTCTGAAGTGAGTTTCACGCAGCGAGTAAACTCAAAATGTTCAAGCGTCCAACTACGCGCGATTTATTAACGCAAGTCGCGTCTGGTGTGAACTGTGCACAGTAAGGCTGGGCCAGTTTATCGATTAATACAAATTAGAGGTTGTATCGGTTTCGCCGATTAATCGGCACCGATAGTTGATTTCTGGAGTTATCGGTAAAAATCCGATAAAATTAAAAATCGCAATTTTTTTCAGAACGTTTGACCGATTCTCGATATTTTAAGGATTTTAACTAGTCAACTTGAAAATGTAACTACAACACGATTCAAGTAACTTACCCTCTCTTTGCAGAAATGATGCATGAACTACAACTACATCTTGTGCAAACTTGTCTTAAGTTAATTTGTCTGCTAAGACCGAACCCGACCCGTGTCCGAGGCACTCGGAGAAGTTTGGACCCGAACCCGCTCGGGTCCACATGGACCCGTGAAGAGTCAGAATCGCCTCGACTTCTTCGAGTTGAACTCTAACCCTGAATGTAGGGC
Source organism: Aspiorhynchus laticeps (assembly GCA_023376895.1). Classification (NCBI taxonomy): domain Eukaryota; kingdom Metazoa; phylum Chordata; class Actinopteri; order Cypriniformes; family Cyprinidae; genus Aspiorhynchus; species Aspiorhynchus laticeps. The sequence goes on along the minus strand of CM041797.1, from coordinate 1,502,047 downwards.
TGTGCAATTAATCGAAATTCAGTTTCGATTTCGGCCTCCAACGATTATGAAAATACAATAAGCGAGATAAAACGATTATTCCGCCCCCTTTCCAGCAGTGTGCTTCCACTCCTCCATAAAAGCCCATTTTCACGTGTAAAGCACGATAACGATAACTATAACGATAACTATATTTGCGTCCACAGCGAACGATATCGTCTGTTTATTCTAAGCGCACGCGCGTCTGTCGCTTTAAATTCTCAAGCACATTATAGCAGGATGGATTCTGATTGGCTGTCAGTGTTTTTATCGTTCATCAGCTGGAAACAAAATCGCTCTGGAAGTGATTCTTTCTGAGCCTTTATTGTTATAGTTGTGGTGTGAACGCTGCTATTCTTTAATACTGAGAACGATTTTTAGAGCTATATCTTTATCGTGCTTGGTGTGAACGGGCCTTAAATCAGTAAAATCATGTAACGTTACTTTTGCAAAATCGGACGTGCTTGAGTTATTAAAGTTGATTAGATTTATTAATGTTTTAAAGAGAGCTTGTGCTGTTCCTCAGGAGGATATCTGTGTATGCGCTCAGAGACGGAGCATGTGAAGTCATCTTTAGCTGAACGTATGCGCCTAAACGCTCAAATACACGTCAAAATGCGGCGTTTAGTGATTATTCACGTAAACCCTCGTTGGTTATGTAATAAATGAATGTAAACAGATGATAGCGTGTAACAGTAAATTGTATCCGTGCGGCTCTTAAAGAGACAGCGCGCTATATTCCTGCTCCGACTGTGTGCTTAATATTAATCAATCAACAAAAGACAAAATCACTCGCTGCTCTTCACAGAAGGTCTTTTGTAGCTTTAATAAGAAACAAAGGAAGTTTAATTCTTACAGTGAAGACTATGCCGTTTTATTTTACATTTGATTATTCAATTTCTATAGTAGGCTGTTAACTGAATACTTTAGATTTGCATAAAAAAAAAGTGGTTATACGGCCCGCTAATAATCGTGATTACAATATTGACCAAAATAATCGCGATTATGATTTTTGTCATAATCGAGCAGCCCTATCTGAACGTTAAAGACATATTAAGCATTTTCTTATTTGATAGGATAGTTTTAAATACAGTATTTGCATTCAAGATTTCATGCATTTTTCAGAACTCTCTTCATCAGATGATTCATAAAGAGAATATTACTCGAATCATGTGGCAGTTTTAAGCTGGCTAGGTAAACGTTAAAAAAGAAATCTTAATTCAAACGTTATTTTTTGCCATATCACTAGGGCTCTATGATTTCTATGGCCTGATGGAATCACGGAATCCAGTCATAAAAACTGAATTTACAGTTTAATATCACGGAGTTTGTCAAAGTTTGTATGAATTAATCAAAAGTAGGTCATTACACTTAAATCAAATGGTGATCTGGACTAGTATCTGATGTAAATCTGAATCCTGCATGTGTCTCTGTGTGAATGGAGCAGGGTTTTGTTTACTACATACACAGAGCGCGTGATTTCAGCGTCTGACGTCTCAATGAAGACATAAATACATCAACAATATCTCCAAAACTGATCAAAACCAGCATTTTACCATTTCATTTGAGTAAAACTAGTCATATCATATACACACAGAACTTTACTCGGCAACCCGTCAAAATAAAAGTCCTGTTTAACTTGAAGACATTGTGTCAGAAATAGCTATATTACTATTATTTACTAGAATGAACGTAATACTACTACTACTGATGAAAAATAATACTTTAAAGAAATATTAAAATTTTAATAGTAAATCATCTTTATTTGCCAAAAATGTAAATGTTTAATTTTCATTAATTAAAATATATATTAAATCAATGTTTTATGGCTTCATCTGATAATCAGTAAAATTTAAATACACAACACAGAATTTCTGAGGAGGGGGGGGGCAATTCATAAGCTACTGTAAGAATAAATAAAAATTGTTAGTATGCATTCATGCTAAAACACAGAATTTGGTAACAATATAACATAAGGTGAGCAAAAAAATCAATTAATACGGCTCTAAACGTGTCATTTTTGTTACACTTTTAATGTTAAATTGTATAAGTTTCATGATTTTAATTAATTAGACATGCTTTTTGATTAATACAATTTAATTTGAGCATTAAAAAGAGTCCATAGGACCCTATATCACCCAGACCCAGATGACAAGAGCTGTTAGACGCAGAACTGTATTAATATTAATCACATTTACAAGCAGAACTTTGCAGCTGAGATTCAGATACAGAACACAATCAACTTTAGCTGATGATAAACTCACCTGTGTCCACGAGCGCACCTGAGACCAGCGACAGCGAGCGCATCCGACGGAGAACACCGGGACGAGAGAAACACGAAGACTACATCTACGAGCGCCGCATCCGTAACGAAAGTTAATCAGTATGCAGCTGATTAAAGCCGTATGCAAATCTCACTCCCCGTCGCTCATTAGAAGAGCGCCGCTTTGAAGTTCTGCACGGACCTCTGAAAGCTTTCTGCATAATTCAACACGTCTCATAAATATTTATCAGCTCATTAGCATATTAATTGGATAGCTTTTAGGACGGAGGTACGGCGAGCACAACAGCGAGGGAGAAGTGAGACGAGGCCAATTACCAGCCGTGTGACTGTTTTAATTACTGGGGGGGGGGGGGGGGGGTACCCAGCATGCAACACGGCTACGATGAAAGAATGTGTCGCTAATGACCGGCGTCTCAAAACATCCCGGAGTCAAACCGGACGAGCTCGTTTATACAAAACAACATCTCAAAGCACGGGGATAACGAAGTCTTAACGAAGTCTTAACGAAGCCTTAACTCACCCGCCGACTGAGATCAACCACTGGTTTAACCTGGTTAGCGTTCTTCAGCGATCAGCAAATATTCTCTCTTTTTTTTCAGCCTAAATTGTCCTGATTTTGGCTTTGTTTTCCTATTGATAGTCTCTCTGTTGTGATTGGTCGATTATATGGATTATATACCATATTTTTGATGGACGATATATCACGCTAATTTATTTAAAGATAGTAAAAATGACACATAATTGCTGAAATTAAATTAATATTTATTTCACATAATATTACTAAATTACTTAATTTGGAAATAAATAATTATGGAAAAAAACTTGATTTATAAAAATCTCTTGATTCTATTAATTCTGTTATTTTTTTCACAAATAAAGACTTTTACACAAATAAAATATTATAGCATTTGCTTTTGTTACCAAACATAAAACAAGCAGACACTATAATACTTTTTCATATACTGATTACTAATTTTGTTTACAAGTTCTGTGTAACAGAAACTAAACTAACGAAGAGGGAGGCTTCAAAATAAAAGTCCTACTTCTGATATCTCGAACAAACAGGAAAAAAATGCTGGCTAATGGCAATAAAAAAATAAATAATAATAAAAAATAATAATAATTTTTTTTTTTTTTTTTTAAATTATATATATCTATTTTTTTTATTACCATATATATATATATATATATATATATATATATATATATATATATATATATATATATATATATATATATATATATATATATATATATATATATATATCAGCTGATATATCATATATGTCAGTACTGTATATCCTGCCTACTCGCACGCCGTGATTGGTCGATTATGTCCGATGCCTGCACGCTATTGGTCAAACTAACTTTTAGTACTACTTTTAGCAAGTATGAAAACTATAGGACAACAAAGCTAAAACCTGGACATTTCAGGCGATTGAGAAATAAAGAGTCACCCGACTTAATCAGTGGCATTTGCTAAGGTAAGGTAACTAGTAGTGCTCCTACTGAACTAATCTCTAACTAACTAGTAAGTGCGTTTCACACCGAAGCGCCAAACCAAAGCTTCATAAAGCTGAAGGAAGCTCTTCATCTCGACTCGCAGCGATCAAAGACTCTGCTGCACTGCTACACAAAGACAAACTAAGTCATGTGGCTTTAACTCAAGCTGTAGCCATGACAACAACCCCACTGAAAGACAGACAGACGGAGAGAGAGAGAGAGAGAGAGAGAGAGAGAGAGACCGAGACAGAGAGAGAGAGAGAGACCGAGAGAGAGAGAGAGAGAGAGAGAGAGAGAGAGAGCGAGAGAGCGAGAGAGAGAGAGAGAGAGAGAGAGAGAGAGACCGAGACAGAGAGAGAGAGAGAGACCGAGAGAGAGGGAGACAGAGACAGAGACAGAGAAAGAGAGAGAGCGAGAGAGAGAGAGAGAGAGAGAGACAGAGAGAGAGAGAGAGAGAGAGAGACAGAGAGAGAGAGAGACAGATCTTTATAACTCAAAAGAAAACAGTTGAGAAACACGATTTACATACGGCCGCTGCAAGGGCTTCAGTAAGCTACCTAACACACAATGCATTATGCAAATATTTTAATTAATAGAATTTTAAATAAGCAATTAATTAGCCTTTCAAACTATTGAACGCAGCGCTGCATAATTTAAAGCAGATAAGTGGCATAAGGCACAACGAGGGAGAAATGAAGTATTCAGAACAGAAACATTTCAACTCAACTGCAGCCCAAACTTTCCTATTAGACCTCAAGATCTCATTAATATTCATCAGATTTAATTAAGCCATCATCCTGTGTTTGCCAATCATGCGCTCCAATTCTGTGATGCCTTTAATGCAATAATAGCAACTAGACTGAACTCTGCTCTCATACACGACCCGATCAGAGTCAGTCATGAATAACGAGCGGCTCAAACACCTTCAACTACAGACGTGCTACACTGATGCTGCACTGATGCTACACTGATGCTGCACTGATGTTACAGTGATGTTACACTGATGTTACACTGATGTTGCACTGATGTTACACTGATGCTGCACTGATGTTACACTGATGTTACACTGATGTTACAGTGATGCTGCACTGATGTTACACTGATGTTACACTGATGTTACACTGATGCTGCACTGATGCTACACTGATGTTACACTGATGCTGCACTGATGTTACACTGATGTTACACTGATGTTACAGTGATGCTACACTGATGTTACACTGATGTTACACTGATGTTACACTGATGCTGCACTGATGCTACACTGATGCTGCACTGATGCTACACTGATGCTGCACTGATGCTGCACTGATGTTACACTGATGCTGCACTGATGCTGCACTGATGTTACACTGATGTTACACTGATGCTGCACTGATGCTGCACTGATGTTACACTGATGCTGCACTGATGTTACACTGATGCTACACTGATGCTGCACTGATGCTGCACTGATGCTGCACTGATGTTACACTGATGCTGCACTGATGCTGCACTGATGCTACACTGATGCTGCACTGATGTTACACTGATGCTGCACTGATGCTACACTGATGCTGCACTGATGTTACACTGATGCTACACTGATGCTACACTGATGCTACACTGATGCTACACTGATGTTGCACTGATGCTACACTGATGCTGCACTGATGCTACACTGATGTTACACTGATGCTGCACTGATGCTGCACTGATGTTACACTGATGCTGCACTGATGCTGCACTGATGCTGCACTGATGTTGCACTGATGCTCCACTGATGCTGCACTGATGCTACACTGATGCTGCACTGATGTTACACTGATGTTACACTGATGCTACACTGATGCTGCACTGATGCTGCACTGATGTTACACTGATGCTGCACTGATGCTGCACTGATGTTACACTGATGCTACACTGATGCTACACTGATGCTGCACTGATGTTACACTGATGCTGCACTGATGCTACACTGATGTTACACTGATGCTACACTGATGCTACACTGATGTTACACTGATGCTGCACTGATGCTACACTGATGCTGCACTGATGCTGCACTGATGTTGCACTGATGCTGCACT
>CM041797.1:1436173-1488673 GCA_023376895.1 Aspiorhynchus laticeps | reverse complement strand
CCGGAACGGCCGTAATCTCTTTTAGGTTTGGGTTTCTCAGAGGAACGGGTTGCTAGATCATCAAATCCGTTCGATTTTCCGTGATTTACTTCGTCGTCGTCGTCCTCCTCCTTTGGTTTTTTCTTCTTGTATAACGTACTGCGCTTGTTGTCCTCTGCGATCTTCTTCACCTCATAGGACGCCATCTTGTTCCGCATGTCAGACTTGATTTCTTTCTCCATGGTGTCTAGTTTGTGAAGGTTCACCTGGTCTTGGAAGAGGCTGTAGAGCGGCACGCTGGTCGTAGTAATCTTGCTCCTCCGGGACACCGAGGAGAGGTTGGACGCTCCTCCAGCAGAGAACACGGACTCGGCCCGGCCGCCAGCCGAGAGCACGGATCGAGTCTTTCCACCCAAAGACAGCACGGATTCTGCCCTGCTTCGGGACGAGGACGTGGATCCACTCAGCATTGAGGCTTTGTCATCGTCTCCTCTGCGTCCGACACCCAGACTAAACACTGATCCCGCGCTGGAAGGAGCGAGACTTGCGAGACTCGCTCCCATCGTCATTTCAGCTTGCTTCTGCATGAGAGTCTCATTGACCACATTAGCAATCCAGTTCTGGATGTTGGCGATGTTTACCATGGGCTCGCCGTTAGGGCCGATGACTGCAGCCGGAGGCTCCTGAGGAACTGGAGGCTGCGATCGGGAGTTATGAGCTGAAAGAACAGAAGACCTTCCGCTGAGCACAGACACATTATCGTCTCCGGCGGAGTCGCTTGCAGACGGAAAGGCTCCAGCACAGAAAGCGGACAGCGGGATGTTTCCGCTCAGAGCGCTCTCGGTTTCCCAGCCGCACACCGACTGGCTCTCCTCCAGCGTCTTCCTCGTTCGCTCCAGAAGCTCCTCGCGTCGTTGTCTTTTCTTGATCGTGGCCGGGTCCTCAGCTCGACTCATCTCCAGAATTTCGTCCTTGTCCTCTTCGCCGCCATGCTTCTTCTGCTGCTTGAGTTTCCAGGTCTGATAAGCCGTCAAGTTGACGTCCTCCAGTGAGGGAGCGGGAGCAGGAGCCTCTGTCTTGGCCTCCGCTTGCTCTCCGTCTTTTTTGTTCCATCCGAACTGAATTCGCTTAACCTTCCATCGTTCCAGAGGTGTTAGGTTCTCCTTGTTCTTCTTGCAGAAGTTGTACATGGAGCTGCTGTCCGAGAGGATGCTCTCGACATCGTCGTTGATTCTTTTCTGGCTCGCGTCGCTGTCCTCGTCGATCTCTTTGAGTCGGTATCGTGCCGCGGCCTGCTCCTCGATCTCCTTCAGACGCTGCTTCCAGAGATCAGAAAAGCTGCTGTGGCTTGCTGCGGACCCTGCATCCGAAGCGGGTCGACGGGGACGACGCTTGATGCGGTCCTTCACTATTTGCACATCTTCACTGGTCACGCTCTCTAGGTCCTCGGGTCGCACGGCTGGCGGTTTTCCATCGCCCTGCAAGGACTCGCCGTCCTCCCCATCGCACATCAGCTGCGCCTCCCACCAGTCCTCATTCTGGTACTTCTCATTCCGCTTCTGCCACTCCCTTACAATGCTGTCCACATCCCCATCTTCATCTTCTCTGTCTTTTCCAGGGAGCGCCAGGTGCTCCGCGGTCACCTCCAGGTCAGGTTTTCTCGGGCCGCCAAGAAGTCCTGCTTTCAGAGCCGTGGCGGCGGCCGAAGACGCAACACTACTCATAACGCTGCTGCTATCTTCCTCCTCATCCACCATGATGGATTCAGCTTTAACCCCAAACATGCTCTCCTCCTCGTCAAGACGAGCACGGGTGTCGATCACAGAGCTCTGGCTGAGGGTGTCGTCATCGTCTTCATCTCGTTCCTCCATGAGAGTCTCGTTGAGTTGGCGCAGCTGCTTGATAAACCCTTCGTTGGGGTTGATGGCACGTTTCTTCCTGATCTCCAGCAAGGCCTCCATGATGCTCATGTTCTGGAAGATCATGAGATAAGCAGCGACAAGCACCGCTGACCGGCTCACGCCCATCATCGAGTCCACAAGCACCTTGCCTACATGAACAGGAATAAGAAAAAACCTCAGGTTAACATAAGGTCATCATCATATTTGTCACACAAACTGAAAATGGAAATGCCATGTTAATTTCTGGCACTTAATTGCACAGATACTATTAGAAGAGAACTGAGCTGATGGTGACTGAATGAACTGACTTTAGCTCAAAAACTGACTGTTTACCATGTTTAACACTAACTGCGTTTCCATTACCCTTGAAATTGCACAAATTGAAATTTGGGAATAATGGAAACGCGTCAATATCGTAAAAATGAAGAAAAGTTTTTACGCTCGCACGAGGTGGTTTTTCAGGCATTTCGAAAAAAGAATATTTTGCAAAACTGCAATGGAATTCCCCCCCCCACATTTACAGGTCACATGCCATACGTAAAAAAGTAATTTGATCGTTCTTTACTAGGTGCGTTTCCATTACAGACTTGAGTAAAACTTTCTGCGATATTTTATAAATGTTGATAAAAAACTATTGCGAAATGACGGCGTTTCCATTAACCGATGTTATGCATGTTATACTCATGGCGATGGATTTTGGTCAGGTTATGAATATTGCAGCCACTGCACTAGCCATTATATTTAATTGAAGGAGGCGTATGTGTGTATCTTTACGCTTTTGAAACGCTTCTTAATGGAAAGAAAAGCCTCTTATTCTTAAGAGCAGCCACGTATGAGGTGTTTCTTGGAGGTTATAGTATATTGAAGAATGACTATATGACTTTTTTACGTACGTACAACATGTGACCTGTTAATGTGAAAAACTTTTGCACTGCAGCTTTGCGAAATATTCCTTTTTCGAATTGTCTGAAAAACCACCTCATGCGAGTGTAAAATGTTTTTTGCGATACATGGGCGTTTTTGCGAAATTGCTGAGTTTACATTAGGCGTATTTTCAATTTGCGCAATTTGAAGGGTAATGGAAATGCAGCTTATGTACTATAACTTTCAAGAAACACATCATAACTCTACCAAAAATCCATGGCATGACTTATTGCAAGAGGAAAAAAATATGTTTTATTCACATAACATCGGTTAATGGAAACGCCATCCTTTCGCAATACTTTATCAACATTTATAAAACATCGCTAAAGTTTTGTGCAAATCTTTAATGGAAACGTAGCTACTTTAAATCTGCTTCACTGCAAAAAATTATTTTCTTGCTTCGTATTTTTGTCTTGTTTTCTAGTATAAATATCTACAAATACTGGAATTAAGATGCGTTTACTTGACAAGTAAAATGACTTAAGATATTATGTCTTGTTTTCTGGGAAAATTATCCAAATTTTGTTAGTTTTTGCTTAAAACAAGTACAAATATCTGCTAGTGGGGTAAAAAAATAATCTTGTTTAGTCTTTGAATTAAGATTATTTGTCTTCCCCCATTGGCAGATATTTTTGCTTGTTTTAAGCAAAAACTAAAATTTGGATAATATCTTTTTAGAAAAACAAGTCGTTTTACTTCTCAAGTAAATGCATCCTGATTCAAGAATTTATAGATATTTATACAAGAAAAGACAAAAATATTAAGAAAGAAAATATTTTTTGCAGTGTTGGACACAATTTGTATGTCGTGACCTCGAGTACACTGCGGCCAACAAAACTGATATTAATAAAGTCATGTGACTAAGTGCTCTGGATTATCAAGCCACATCATGACTTTATTAATATCCATGAGCGAAGCCTTCATAAATTCTCTCCTGGAGCTTGATGTCAGGAACAGAATGAGGAGCAAACGTTGAAAACAGTCAGTTTCTGGAGGATCTGAGATCTTTCTGTCAAAACTTCTGAACCACATCTGATCCCAAATGCTTTTACTTTGAAATGTCTATAATGCTAAATAGATAGTTAGCCCAAAAAAATCCAGTTTTATCATCATTTACTCTCCCTCCTGTTGTTCCAAACCCACATGACTTTCCTTCTTCTGTGTAAAACGAGAGCTGATGGTGAATGGAGACGTCTTCAGTCGTTCATTATATGAAGAAAGATGCAATGAAAGTGAATGTTGACTGTGCTGTTAGTCTCTATACTGCAAAAAATATATTCTTGCTTAGTATTTATGTCTTGTTTTCTTGTATAAATATCTAAACATTCTTGAATCAGGATGTATTTACTTGACAAGTAAAATGACTTAAGATATTATGTCTTGTTTTCTGAAAATATTTTGTTAGTTTTTGCTTAAAACAAGCAAAATATCTGCCTATGGGATAAGAAAAATAATCTTAATTCAAAGGCTAAACAAGATTGTTTTTTTAATACCCCATTGGCAGATATGTACTTGTTTAAAGCAAAAACTAACAAAATTTGAATAATTGTAAGACATAATATCTTATTTTACATGTCAAGTAATTGCATCTTAATTCCAGAATTTGTAGATATTTATACAAGAAAACAAGACAGAAATACTAAGTAAGAAAATCATTTTTTTGCAGTGTAATATTCTGCTGAATATCTTCTTTGTGTTCAGCAGGAGTCATACAGGTTTGGAATGACATGAGTATAAGTTAATGTTCCCCCCCCCTTTTTTATTAACATTATGCACATAACATTTGATATATTGTATATCAGTATATTGACAATTGGACTTAACAGCGAGTAAGATCAATCAACATATAGCGAGGGATTTGGAGTATAAACAAAGAAAACATCAAAATTATAAATTAATGAATGAATAAATAAATAAATAAAATTAAATATATTTTACATTACGTTTGTCTCAAGTGGGGGATAGGAAAAAAATTAATAATCTAAACCTTGCTTCTCTATTTACTATGGAAGCCCATTTCCGCCATGTAAGAAACAAATTAATGCCTCAAAAAGTCAAAATTATGACATACTTAAGTCATACTTACAAGATAAAAATTATGACTAAGTCAAAATTATGATAAAAAGTCAAAATTATGACTTACTTAAAATATAATTATGACTTAAAAAGTCGAAATTATGACTTAAGTCATAATTACGAGATAAAAAGTTTAAATTATGACATAAAAAGTTTAAATTATGACTTACTTAAATTATAATTATGACTTAAAATGTCGAAATTATGACTTACTTACAGCGGGGAAAATAAGTATTTGACACATCAGCATTTTTATCAGTAAGGGGATTTCTAAGTGGGCTATTGACACAAAATTTCCACCAGATGTAGCCATCAAGCCAAATATTGAATTCATACAAAGAAATCAGAACATTTAAGTATACAAGTTGAGTCATAATAAATAAAGTAAAATGACACAGGGAATAAGTATTGAACACTTTATTTAATACTTTGTAGAAAAGCCTTTGTTGGTGATTACAGCTTCTAGACGCCTCTTGTATGGAGAGACCTGTCGTCTGCATTGCTCAGGAGTGATTCTGGCCCATTCTTCCACACAAATGGTCTTTAAATCTTGAAGGTTCCTTGGGCCTCTTTTATGAACTTTGATCTTCAGTTCTCTCCATAGATTTTCTATGGGATTTAGGTCAGGTGATTGACTGGGCCATTCAAGCAGCTTGATTTTCTTTCTTTGAAACCACTTCATTGTGTCCTTGGCCTTGTGTTTGGGATCATTGTCTTGCTGAAATGTCCACCCTCTTTTCATTTTCAGCTTTCTGGTAGATGGCAGTAGATTTTTATCCAGAATGTCCCGGTACATTTCTCCATTCATCCTGCCTTCAATAATATGAAGTCTGCCAGTACCCCTTGCTGAAAAGCAGCCCCAAACCATGATGCTTCCACCCCCAAACTTAACTGTTGGTATGGTGTTCTTGGGGTGGTGGGCAGTGCCATTTCTTCTCCAAACATGGTGTGTAGAATGACTGCCAAAAAGTTCAATTTTGCTTTTATCTGACCATACTATAGTCTCCCAATAATCCACAGGCTTCTCCAAATGCTCTTTCGCAAACTTTAACCGAGCCTCAACATGCTTTTTGTTCAGCAATGGAGTCTTGCGTGGTGAGCGTGCATGGATGCCATGGCGGTTCAGTGCATTGCTTATAGTTTTCTTTGAAACAACAGTACCTGCTGATGCAAGGTCTTCCTGAAGTTCTGCCCGAGTGGTTCTTGGCTCTTGGAGAACTCTCCTGATTATTCTTTGGACTCCTCGGACAGGGATCTTATGTGGAGCACCTGATCGTGGCCGGTTTATGGTGAACTGATGCTCTTTCCATTTCCGATAATGGCCCCCACAGTGCTCACAGGAACATTCAGCATTCTGGAAATGCGCCTATAACCATTCCCATCAAAATGCTTTTCAACGATAAGATTACGAAGATCTACAGAGAGTTCTTTGCTTTTACCCATCATGAAGTCTTTCCTGTGTGCCTCCTAGGTAATGAGAAGCCTTTATAGGCCATCAATTAGGACTAAAGCAGCTGATATCAATTAGTACTGATAGGGGGCAGGGGTTCTCTCTCAATACTGACAGATTTCAGGTGATCTCCTTGCTTTCTATGCCATTTTGCACCTTGTTATCTTCATGTGTTCAATACTTATTCCCTGTGTCATTTTACTTTATTTATTATGACTCAATTTGTATACTTAAATGTTCTGATTTCTTTGTATGAATTCAATATTTGGCTTGATGGCTACATCTGGTGGAAATTTTGTGTCAATAGCCCACTTAGAAATCCCCTTACTGATAAAAATGCTGATGTGTCAAATACTTATTTTCCCCGCTGTAAGTCATAATTACGAGATTAAAATTCAAAATTATGGCATAAAAAGTCGAAATGATTACTAAATCGAAATTATGAGATAAAAAGATGAAATTATGACTTAAATTATAATTATGACTTAAAAAACGAAATTATGACTTAAGTCATAATTACGAGATAAAAAGTCGAAATGATTACTAAATCTAAATTATGATAAAAAGTCAAAATTATGACAAATTATAATTATTACTTAAAAAACGAAATTATGACTTAAGTCATAATTACGAGATAAAAAGTTGAAATGATGACATAAAAAGTCGAAATTATGACTTACTAAATCGAAATTATGAGATAAAAAGTTGAAATTATGACTTAAATTATAATTATGACTTAAAAAAATAAAATATGACTTAAGTCATAATTACGAGATAATAGGTCGAAATTATGATTACTAAATCTAAATTATGATAAAAAGTCAAAATTATGACTTAAATTATAATTATGACTTAAAAAACGAAATTATGACTTAAAAAGTCGAAATTATGACTTAAATTATAATTATGATTAAAAAACGAAATTATGACTTAAGTCATAATTACGAGATAAAAAGTCGAAATTATGATTACTAAATCTAAATTATGATAAAAAGTCGAAATTATGACTTAAATTATAATTATGACTTAAAAAGTCAAAATTATGACTTACTTAAGTCATAATTACGAGATAGAAAGTCACAATTATGACTTTACAAGTCGAAATTGATTAATGACTTACGTGGCAGAAATGGGCTTCCATAATTTACAGATGACTCAGTAATCTTATTTAAAATCTGATATGTTTTAACTGCTTCTTTGTTTGTTTTTATCTTACACAGGGATTCAGCTAAACTTTTTAATTCAGAGCAAAATACAATAAAACCTGGTTTAGAAGCTGTAACGTTGGACTTGTGGTTTTTAATGGTGTTTGTGTGATCTTTAGTGGTTGAGCTCTGGGTTCACTGACCCTGGATCAGATAATAATGTCTAGTATTATGAGCAGCTCTGCTCTGAATGTTTTTGAAAGTTTGCATCTATATGATTATTTTATAAAAACCAAAATCTGCCATAATAGAGAACACTAAATGGAAGGGGAGCAGTGCTAAATTAATAATGCTCACTTCTATAACGAGCGCTTTCTTCACTGCTAGCACATGTCTGCGTGACGCTCTCCTTGATTCAGATTGTGAACATGTTCCTATCTATCTGTGTCACTAACGCTAAAAATAAGTGAGTGAGACACGACAGAGTCCAGGCCGCTGAGTTAATTCACTATCTGAAGTCTATTTATCTACGACTGTCGCTCATAGGTAGTGTTATGTAATCAGATTACTTTTTAAAGTAACTAGTAAAGTAATGCATTTCTTTTTAATTTAGAAGGAAATATCTGTTACTTTTTCCAATAAGTAACAGTTACATTGTTTCTGATGTACTGAGTGACAGCTCTGGTGTTGCCATGGTGACAGAAATCAGAGCGTTGTGTGTGAACATGATCTTACTGTAGTTATAGACTAATATCAACACGATCTTACTGTAGTTCTAGACTAAATATCGACAAGATCTCACTGTAGTTCTAGACTAAATATCAACACGATCTTACTGTAGTTCTAGACTAAATATCGACACGATCTTACTGTAGTTCTAGAATAAATATCGACACGATCTTACTGTAGTTCTAGACTAAATATCAACACGATCTCACTGTAGCTCTAGACTAAATATCAACACGATCTCACTGTAGCTCTAGACTAAATATCAACACGATCTCACTGTAGCTCTAGACTAAATATCAACACGATCTCACTGTAGCTCTAGACTAAATATCAACACGATCTCACTGTAGTTCTAGACTAAATATCAACACGATCTCACTGTAGTTCTAGACTAAATATCAACACGATCTCACTGTAGTTCTAGACTAAATATCAACAAGATCTTACTGTAGTTCTAGACTAAATATCAACACGATCTCACTGTAGTTCTAGACTAAATATCAACACGATCTCACTGTAGTTCTAGACTAAATATCAACACGATCTCACTGTAGCTCTAGACTAAATGTCAACACGATCTCACTGTAGCTCTAGACTAAATATCAACACGATCTCACTGTAGCTCTAGACTAAATATCAACACGATCTCACTGTAGTTCTAGACTAAATATCAACACGATCTCACTGTAGTTCTAGACTAAATATCAACACGATCTCACTGTAGTTCTAGACTAAATATCAACACGATCTCACCGTAGTTCTAGACTAAATATCAACACGATCTCACCGTAGTTCTAGACTAAATATCAACACGATCTTACTGTAGATCTAGACTAAATATCAACACGATCTCACTGTAGTTCTAGACTAAATATCAACACAATCTCACTGTAGTTCTAGACTAAATATCAACACAATCTCACTGTAGATCTAGACTAAATATCAACACGATCTCACTGTAGTTCTAGACTAAATATCAACACGATCTTACCGTAGTTCTAGACTAAATATCAACACGATCTTACTGTAGTTCTAGTCTAAATATCAACACGATCTTACCGTAGTTCTAGACACGATCTTACTGTAGTTCTAGACTAAATATCAACACGATCTCACTGTAGTTCTAGACTAAATATCAACACGATCTTACTGTAGTTCTAGACTAAATATCAACACGATCTCACTGTAGATCTAGACTAAATATCAACAAGATCTCACTGTAGTTCTAGACTAAATATCAACAAGATCTCACTGTAGTTCTAGACTAAATATCAACACGATCTCACTGTAGTTCTAGACTAAATATCAACACGATCTTACTGTAGTTCTAGACTAAATATCAACACGATCTCACTGTAGATCTAGACTAAATATCAACACGATCTCACTGTAGTTCTAGACTAAATATCAACACGATCTTACTGTAGTTCTAGACTAAATATCAACACGATCTCACTGTAGTTCTAGACTAAATATCAACAAGATCTCACTGTAGTTCTAGACTAAATATCAACACGATCTCACTGTAGTTCTAGACTAAATATCAACACGATCTCACTGTAGTTCTAGACTAAATATCAACAAGATCTTACTGTAGTTCTAGACTAAATATCAACACGATCTCACTGTAGTTCTAGACTAAATATCAACAAGATCTCACTGTAGTTCTAGACTAAATATCAACACGATCTCACTGTAGTTCTAGACTAAATATCAACACGATCTCACTGTAGCTCTAGACTAAATATCAACACGATCTCACTGTAGCTCTAGACTAAATATCAACACGATCTCACTGTAGTTCTAGACTAAATATCAACACGATCTCACTGTAGTTCTAGACTAAATATCAACACGATCTCACTGTAGTTCTAGACTAAATATCAACACGATCTCACTGTAGTTCTAGACTAAATATCAACACGATCTCACTGTAGTTTTAGACTAAATATCAACACGATCTTACTGCAGTTCTAGACTAAATATCAACACGATCTCACTGTAGTTCTAGACTAAATATCAACACGATCTTACTGTAGTTTTAGACTAAATATCAACACGATCTTACTGTAGTTTTAGACTAAATATCAACACGATCTTACTGTAGTTCTAGACTAAATATCAACACGATCTTACTGTAGTTCTAGACTAAATATCAACACGATCTTACTGTAGTTCTAGACTAAATATCAACACGATCTCACTGTAGATCTAGACTAAATATCAACACGATCTCACTGTAGTTCTAGACTAAATATCAACACGATCTCACTGTAGTTCTAGACTAAATATCAACACGATCTCACTGTAGTTCTAGACTAAATATCAACACGATCTCACTGTAGTTCTAGACTAAATATCAACACGATCTCACTGTAGATCTAGACTAAATATCAACACGATCTTACCGTAGTTCTAGACTAAATATCAACACGATCTTACCGTAGTTCTAGACTAAATATCAACACGATCTTACCGTAGTTCTAGACTAAATATCAACACGATCTTACCGTAGTTCTAGACTAAATATCAACACGATCTTACCGTAGTTCTAGACACGATCTCACTGTAGTTCTAGACTAAATATCAACACAATCTTACTGTAGTTCTAGACTAAATATCAACACGATCTCACTGTAGTTCTAGACTAAATATCAACACGATCTTACTGTAGTTCTAGACTAAATATCAACACGATCTCACTGTAGTTCTAGACTAAATATCAACACGATCTCACTGTAGTTCTAGACTAAATATCAACAAGATCTCACTGTAGTTCTAGACTAAATATCAACACGATCTCACTGTAGTTCTAGACTAAATATCAACACGATCTCACTGTAGTTCTAGACTAAATATCAACAAGATCTTACTGTAGTTCTAGACTAAATATCAACACGATCTTACTGTAGTTCTAGACTAAATATCAACACGATCTCACTGTAGTTCTAGACTAAATATCAACACGATCTCACCGTAGTTCTAGACTAAATATCAACACGATCTCACCGTAGTTCTAGACTAAATATCAACACGATCTCACTGTAGTTCTAGACTAAATATCAACGGTAGTTCTAGACTAAATATCAACACGATCTCACTGTAGTTCTAGACGAAATATCAACACGATCTCAATGTAGTTCTAGACTAAATATCAACACGATCTTACTGTAGTTCTAGACTAAATATCATCATGATCTTACTGTAGTTCTAGACTAAATATCAACACGATCTTACTGTAGTTCTAGACTAAATATCAACACGATCTTACTGTAGTTCTAGACTAAATATCAACATGATCTTAATGTAGTTCTAGACTAAATATCAACATGTATTTACTGCACAAAAACACATTCAGTGTTCCTCAAAATCAATAAAAACAGTCAAACTCAGAATATTATACAAACCTGCAATAATTAAATATGTTAAATAAGACAAATATCATTTATGTATTTTAATCTCATTTTGTAAACCAATGTCTTTGCTGCTGACCTTCGATGATCTAATTCAACCATACTAATAAGTATAAACGACACATTTGTGTTTGATTGTAGTTATTGCTGAATAGTGTTGAACTGTGTCATATTCTTCATGTGATTAGTTTGATCTGCGTCCTCTACTGTACAGATGTGAATCTACATTAACTTCAGCCTGAGCCGGATTCACTTCACTTTTAGTGTGAAAGAGCTTTACATTTGCCTGAAATATAGCTTTTTTATATTAAAAACAAACAAGCAAACCCTGCCCAGATTTAAAAAGTAACACAACGCATTACTTTCCATAAAAAGTAACTAAGTAACGTAATCAGTTACTTTTTTAGGGAGTAACGCAACATTGTAACGCATTACTTTTAAAAGTAACGTTCCCCAACACTGGTCATAGGTTTGGATTATTAGTCTTGTCCTACAATGTATTATTTATGTACCAAAAACTTCTCTAAAGAAACATATGTCAGAAAGAAGTAATTTTAAGCCGACAGCTGGACAGAAGAAGGTTTTGTCACCTCTGTGTGTCAGCAAAGCGTCGTCCATAAACTCAGCACACGAGCGGAAGTGAGGAGAGATGTCTGCGTCGGGGAAATCATCCACCTCGATGCCCAGATAGCTGACGTTCATACCCTGGTAAAACCCCTGTCCGGTGTAGACGCCGGTGCCGTGAGCCGTGTTTAGCACATGAGTGATGCCCAGGCGTTTGAGACGACCTTTATTCACCGCCACCGACCTGCAGCACAGAACAGCATTAAACACTCTCACTATTACTCATGCATTAGTTAAGACCAAGTAAAGGAAACTGCTGGAATAAAGTAAATGTAACAAAATGTGTCATTACGGTTTCTAAATACAAGTGTCTTGTATTAGCAACATTAATACAACTTCCAACAGATCTACATTACTTTCTAATTCATTTTAGAAAATAATTAAAAAGTTGGGTCTTTGCTCACAAACACTAGAATATGTGACCCTAGAGCACAAAACCAGTCATAAGGGTAAATTTTTTAAAACTGAGATTTATACATTAATAAATAATCTTTCCATTGATGTATGGTTTGTTATGATAGGACAATATTTGAAAATCTGGAATCTGAGGGTGCAAAAAAATCTAAATATTGAGAAAATCATCTTTAAAGTTGTTCAAATTAAGTTCTTAGCAATGCATTTTACTAATCAAAAATTAAGTTTTGATATATTTATGGGAGAAAATGTACAAAATATCTTCATGGAACATGATCTTTACTTAATATTATAATGATTTTTGGGTCAGAAAATCCTTATTTCCACAAATTAAGGCCTAAAGAGGTGTTAAATAATCAGAGCAGAACATCATACATTCATAAAGTCAAGTCAAATGTTAAACATATTGCATAAAATGAATATCTTCCTCAGTGTTTTGTCTTGTTTTCCAGCACAAATGTCTAAATCGATATACATTTACTGCAGATGCAAAATGAACACATTAAGTCTTGTTTATGACAAACTGATCAAAATGAAGTGAGTTTATAATTAGAAGAACAAATATCTGTCAGTGGGGAATAAAAGCTTGTTTTCTTTGAATTAAGCTGGTTTTTCTGAGTCCGCTGGCTGATATTTGTTCTTGGTTAAATCAGAAAACAAGACTTCTTATCTTCAGTTTGCATCTCCAGTAAATGTATATCGATTTAGACATTTGTGCTGGAAAACAAGACAAAACACTGAGGAAGAATATAGATTATAATGCAGTGTGATCAGAAGATACAGTGAAAGTTATTCACATATGTGACCCTGGAGCACAAAAGCAGTCATGAGTAACACAGGTATATTTGTAGCAATAACCAACAATACATTGTATGGGTCAAAATTATACATTTTTCTTTTATGCCAAAAATCATTAGGATATTAAGTAAAGATCATGTTCCATGAAGATATTTAGTAAATTTCCTACCGTAAATATATCAAAACTTAATTTTTGATTAGTAATATGCATTGCTAAGAACTTCATTTGAACAACTTTAAAGGTGATTTTCTCAATATTTAGATTTTTTTGCTCCCTCAGATTCCAGATTTACAAATATTGTCCTATCATAACAAACCATACATCAATGGAAAGCTGATTTATTACACTTATTAATTGACCATTATGACTGGTTTTGTGTATTAATATTCGTGGACTCACTTCTCTGCGATGTAGACGTTGGGCCAGACCTCGTCGATGGGGTTGAAGGGCGCCTCCAGTCGGTCCTGGGTCAGCGCTCTCTGGATGTCCAGCACACAGGGCGTGTTGTAGGGGCTGCGGTCATCGATCATGTCCTTCACTCTGTTGTACAGATCCTCCACCATCAGCTGCTCGGCCGACTCCAGCATGCTGTCAGCGGTCAGCGGCGTCCGGACCTCTCTGGACCTCAGCTCTGAGAACAGACCGACGGACACGGAGTCAATCACACAACACTAGACGCTTGACCGGCGCTAGAGCTGGTGAGGACCGGCTTCACTGATGCTGCACTGTAAACAAGAAAAGTTGAGCAAACTGAAAAGTTCAAGGCAAGCAGCTTCAGCAGATTTTTGAGTTTTCTAAACTTTTAAGTTTTATAAACCATAACTATAAAGTTGCTATGAAGCTGCTTGCCTTAAACTTTTGAGTTTTCTCAACCTTTGATTGTTTACAGTTAAGATTTCTGAGATTATATCTTACTATTCAGAAAAAAAGGCAGAATTGTGGGGTTTAAACTCAAGAATTTTGTGATGTAAACTTGGAATTGCATGAAAAAATAAATAATTCTAAGTTTATATCTAAAAAAAGTCAGAATTGTGGGTTTTAAATTCAGAATTTTCAGACGTAAACTTGGAATCTCACAGTTTTGAGAAAAAAGTCTGAATTGTGAGATATAAAGTTGCAGTTACCTTTTATTTATTTATGTATTTATTTTAATCTCTTAGTGGAAACAAGCTTCCATGAGGAACACATTGAATTGAAGATAAACTTTAAAGTAGAAAGACTGAAACTGCATTTTCGAGAAAACTCACAAAATCTGCTGAAGCTGGTTGACTTAAACTTTTGATTTTTTACAGCACTGAAAAAAAATAAATAAAAGTTGAGCAGACTTAAACATTTAAAGCAAGCAGCTTCAGCAGATTTTTGAGTTTTCTCAACTTGTTGTTTTACGTTTATACAACAATAAGTTGAGAAAACTCAAAAATCTGCTGAAGCTGGATGACCTAAATTTTTAAGTTTGCTCAACTTTTTTTGGTTCTTACAGTCTAGTAACTGTGCATACAGTAATGCTTATAATTAAAATACAACTAACCTATTCGCATAATAAGTCTTGTATGCTATTGTTAAACAACAACAACAGTGTTTTACAAGAAAATGCAGTTTCAGTCTTTCTACTTTAAAGTTTATCTTCAATTCAATGTGTTACTGATGGAAGCTTGTTTCCACTAAGAGATATAAATAAATACATAAATAAATAAAAGGTAACTGCAACTTAATATCTCACAATTCAGACTTTTTCCTCAAAACTGTGAGATTCCAAGTTTACATCCCAAAATTCTTGAGTTTAAACCCCACAATTCTGCCTTTTTTTCTGAATAGTAAGATATAATCTCAGAAATCTTCACTGTAAAAAATCAAAAGTTGAGAAAACTCAAAAGTTTAAGGCAAGTTTTTGAGTTTTCTCAACTTATTTTTTAGCAGATTTGTGAGTTTTCACAACTTATTTTTTAAGAGATTTGTGAGTTTTCTCAACTTATTTTTTAGCAGATTTTTAAGTTTTCTCAACTTATTTTTTAAGAGATTTGTGAGTTTTTTCAACTTATTTTTTAGCAGATTTGTGAGTTTTCTCAACTTATTTTTTAAGAGATTTGTGAGTTTTCTCAACTTATTTTTTAAGAGATTTGTGAGTTTTCTCAACTTATTTTTTAGCAGATTTTTAAGTTTTCTCAACTTATTTTTTAAGAGATTTGTGAGTTTTCTCAACTTATTTTTTAAGAGATTTGTGAGTTTTCTCAACTTATTTTTTAGCAGATTTTTAAGTTTTCTCAACTTATTTTTTAAGAGATTTGTGAGTTTTCTCAACTTATTTTTTAAGAGATTTGTGAGTTTTCTCAACTTATTTTTTAGCAGATTTGTGAGTTTTCTCAACTTATTTTTTAAGAGATTTGTGAGTTTTTTCAACTTATTTTTTAGCAGATTTTTAAGTTTTCTCAACTTATTTTTTAAGAGATTTGTGAGTTTTTTCAACTTATTTTTTAAGGGATTTGTGAGTTTTTTCAACTTATTTTTTAGCAGATTTTTAAGTTTTCTCAACTTATTTTTTAACAGATTTTTGAGTTTTCTCAACTTTTGATATTTTAGTGTTTATTTTTTCTCGCAATTCCAAGTTTAAACCCCCAAATTCTGACTTTTTTCAGAATAGTAAGATATAAACTTATAAATTTTGCAAGACTTATTTTGCAAGACAAAACTTATAAATATTGCAAGACAAAAAAATCAGATTTTTCAGATAAAATGTTGCAAGTGCCTTATATATAAATTTTCTCTATACTGTAACAGAAACACGTTTCCATAGTTCTCAAAGTATTTGTGAAATTTCTTATCAATGTGAAAGTAAATCCTGTGTCTCTTGAGATGAAGTGAATGAAGCAGGTCTGATCTGCTAAACGAGACCTTCACTGATGATCTTCTTGGCAGCGATGGAGGAGGACAGATGGATCGGCTCCATGAAGATGCTCTCCGCATCAGAGCCGGAGATCACAGAGAAGCGATCCGACACGGAGGAGAAGCGATCGGACGTCACGGAGAAGCTGTGTGAGATCAAACACACTCTCAGCATCATCATCACCGCAGCGTCTAACAGTGTTCAGATGATAACAGACCTGGGGGAAGAACAGCGCAGGTAATGCGACTGAACGTCTTTAACACGCGCCGCTCCATCAGGAGCCTGCTGATCCTCTGCCATCATCTGCAGACATATACAGTGTTTACACACTAAATCTGTCCTCGTCACACAGTGTCTGTCACTCAAACAGCAGGAGCACACAAAACCAGACACTAATTATCAGCCTTTTCAATTTCATAACACACTTTTTTAACACACACAACACATAATTCTCTATGTAACACACACAAATCTAACAGGAATTAATATTATACCAAATGTGTGCTTTTGAGATGTGTTTGTGATATTTAGAATGCAGTGCTTCATTTTGCATTTTGTGTGCAATTATTGGATTTTGAAAATGTGTGCAAGCAAAAAAAATAATAATAATAATTATGGGCATTTAAGATAAGTCCAACAGAAACAGTCAAAACTAGTTACATGCAACAGAATTATGTAATTCAATTACAAAATAAATGTAACTGTAATCAGTTACAGTTACTGAGATAAAAATGTGTAGTTACTTATGAAAATGTTAAAGATTAGAAATCTGAATATTTTCACACACATACTGATATGATTGATTTATTTCCCTAATTGCATTGATTGCTCTAAAATATGAGATGCCAATATTTCAGGAGTTTAGGACACATACTTATTCTATAACTGATTTATTTCCTATCCGGATTTATGTTTATGCTTTATTTTTTAAGATTAACTGTTTTTCCAAAGCATTGTTAGATGCAGTGTTTGCTGTCATAACTATGCAAATATTTGATTTCAAAAACAGCATCATAGCTATTAAACTACATCTTGTTATGATTATAAATCAGTATTTAACCTCAGAATGATCTCAAAGTAAAAGATGAGCTAAAGTCTGATTCTGTGCTGGCTGTGTTTTAAAATTAAATTATTATAATCAGTGTTGAGTTCCACTGTAAGGTCTGCTTTACATGATTAACAGCTGAAAACATTTGTTAGAAATGTAATCAGTTACATTACTTTAATAAAGTAATCGAAATAGTTACACTACTTATTATATTTTAAATAAGGTAACTTGTAATCTGTAACCTGTTACATTTACAAAGTAACCTTCACAACACTGATGAAAACACACAACATGATAAAAAACAACACACAACAACAGGTTAGGCCTCTGCCTGTGTGTGTGTGTGAGTGTATGTGTGTGTGTGTGTGTGTGTGTGTGAGAGTGTGTGTGTGTGTGTGTGTGTGTGTGTGTGTGGTGTGTGTGTGTGTGTGTCTGAGAATGAGTGACTATATATAGAGAGTGACAGCTGCAGAGATTCTTCTGGAACAGGGAGGTCACACACACACACACACACACACACACACACACACACACACACACACATGTATAAGTGTGTAAGGAGCTACAGAACAATGCACACTAACCTCTCTCAGTCCTGATGTGTCTCGTCTATCAGAGTTTCTGGTCGGCTGTGGCCGTCGGGCTCCGTCTCAAGCGGCTCTGAGCTCCGTCTGTGTGTTTGGACACTAAACTTAGAGGCTCCTCACACTCCCACCGGCCCCGGGGCCGCCCACGTGACATCAGAGGGGTCTGACGGCCCCAGGGGCTCTTAAAGGGCCGGAGCTCTTATCATGACGATATAACAGTCTGCTGGTCATCAACTCTATGAATCACAGAAAACTGACGCACAGACGAACATGACATTTATAGTTCTGATCCGGGCGACATTCTTATGTGGAAATAAATGATACATGCCTGATTTTTGATGATGACTTCAGTTTAATTTAAAATAATCAACCCAACCCAACATTTGTTTTCATCTCAATCTCATAATTAGTTTTCTCAAGTGCTTACACACTAAAAAGCCTTCTATTTGTGACAAAAACAACATTTATCCAGCTGTCAGAAAGATAAAAAACTGTAAAAACTTCTTTCTCTACTGAAGTCCACACTGCCAAATCCTCACATTTCCACAACAAGATCAACAGCGCTCCAGACATGCGTGATCTCTTCAGAACATTTAATTCTCTCCTCTGTCCCCCTCCTCCACCGCCCACCACTTCTATAACAGCTGACGACTTTGCCACTTTTTTCACAGACAAAACTAGAACAATCGGTAACCAGTCCTCACCTCCACACACACAGGACCTCCAACCAACCACATCCACTGCTCAAACTCCCATCTTCTCCTTCTGTCCCCTCACCGAGGCAGAAGTATCCAAACTTCTCCTCTCCAGCCATCCTACAACATGTCCTCTTGACCCAATCCCCTCTCACCTTCTCCAAGCAATCTCTTACCGGCACTCACACACATTATCAACACATCTCTCCGTACTGGCATCTTCCCCACAGCGTTCAAGCAGGCCCGGGTAACCCCACTGCTCAAAAAACCTACTTTAATCGCTTCTCTTTTAGAAAACTACAGACCTGTCTCTCTCCTTCCATTCGTAGCGAAAACACTCGAACGAGTTGTCTTCAATCAGCTCTCACTGTTTCTTTCACAGTACAACAAACTGGATGCTAAACAGTCAGGTTTCAGGAGTGGCCATTCAACAGAGACTGCGCTACTCTCAGTCACTGAAGCCCTGCGAGTCGCAAAGGCCGATTCCAAATCATCAGTCCTCATTCTGCTGGATCTTTCCGCTGCTTTTGACACTGTCAATCATCAGATCCTCCTGTCCACCCTCTCATCGCTGGGCATCACTGGGATTCCACTTCGCTGGTTTGAATCCTATCTCACCGGTAGGTCTTTCAGGGTGGCCTGGGGTGGGGAGGTATCCAAAGCACATCAACTGGTCACTGGGGTTCCTCAGGGATCGGTTCTTGGACCCCTCCTCTTCTCCACATACACTACATCACTGGGACCCATCATAAAGGCACATGGCTTCTCCTACCATTGCTACGCCTATGACACACAGCTCTATCTCTCTTTTCAACCAGATGATCCAACGGTAGCTGCACGGATCTCAGGCTGCCTGGAGAACATCTCGGCATGGATGAAAGAACATCACCTACAGCTCAACCTGGCAAAGACTGAGCTTCTTGTCGTCCCTTCCACTCCGACTCTACAGCATGACTTCTTGATTCAGTTAGGCATATCAACAATTACCCCATCAACTTCGGTCAGAAATCTCGGTGTAATCTTTGATGACCAGCTGACCTTCAAAGAGCACATTGCAAAGACTGCTCGATCTTGCAGGTTTGCGCTACACAACATCAGAAAGATCAGGCCCTTCCTGACAGAGCATGCTGCACAACTTCTTGTCCAGGCCCTTGTCGTTTCTAGGCTGGACTACTGCAATGCTCTTCTGGCTGGACTTCCATCAAACACAATCAAACCTCTACAAATGATTCAGAATGCAGCGGCACGACTGGTCTTCAACGAGCCCAAAAGAACCCATGTTACACCTCTCTTCATCTCCTGCACTGGCTACCAGTGGCAGCTCGCATCAAGTTCAAGACACTGATGCTTGCATACAGAACAACCACAGGCTCAGCACCCTCCTACTTCCACTCACTATTACGAATCTACATCCCCTCCAGAAGTCTGAGATCTGCTAGTGAGCGACGCCTTGTGATACCATCACAGAGAGGCTCAAAATCACTCTCCAGAACATTCTCATTCACCATTCCTGGCTGGTGGAATAATCTTCCCACCCCTATCCGGAATGCTGGATCCCTGTCAATCTTCAAGCAACAACTGAAGACTCATCTCTTTCGGCACTACTTGACTTCATCCTAAAAAAAAAAAAAAAAAAAAAAAATCTTTCTCTCCTTCCCTTGCTAGCTTGTACTTATTTGAACAATGACTGAGACTTGGTGTTGTGAGCACTTGCTCTGTCTGATTGCCTCTTCAAGATGAATCGCTTTATGTATTCCCCAATTGTAAGTCGCTTTGGATAAAAGCATCTGCCAAATGACTAAATGTAAATGTAAATGTAAATGTAAAAAACAAAATGCAAACAGCGCCTCCTGTGGCTCAAACAGTAGGGTTTATCATGCATTATATTTTATATAAGATAAAAATATATATTATATAAACAAGCAAAAATATCTGCCAATAGGGTAAGAAAAACAATCTTGTTTAGTCATTGAATTAAGACTATTTTTCTTTCCCCATTGGTAAATATTTTTACTTGTTTTAAGCAAAAACTAACAATATTTGGATAATATTTTCAGAAAACAAGACATAATATCTTAAGTCGTTTTACTTTACAAGTAAATGCATATTGATTCAAGAATTTTTTGATATTTATACAAGAAAACAAGACATAAATACTAAGGAAGAAAATTATTTTTGCAGTGTAGTAGTGCGATAAATTGCATCCAAAATAAAGTTTTGTGTGTGCTGTGCATATTTATTATGTATATATAAATACACACACATATTTTGAAAATATTTACACGTATTTACATATATTTATATTCATATAATTTAAATTATATATAAATATATTTAATATATAAACATAATTTTTTTCTTATATACACGCATGCGTGTGCATTTATATATACATAATAAATATATACAGGACACACAAATAGATTATGTGAACTTTTATTTTGGATACAATTAATCATTTGACAGCACTAATTATATTATATTATATTATATTATATTATATTATATTATATTATATTATATATTATATTATATTATATTATATTATATTATATTATATATTATATTATATTATATTATATTATATTATATTATATTATATATTATATTATATTATATTATATTATATTATATTATATTATATTATATTTTATTATATTATATTATATATTATATTATATTATATTTTATTATATATTATATTATATTAGATTAGATTAGATTAGATAATATATTATATTATATTATATTATATTATATTATTTTATATTAGATTAGATTAGATAATATATTATATTATATTATATTATAGTATATTATATTATATTATATTATATTATTTTATATTACATTACATTACATTACATTACATTATATATTATATTATATTATATTATATATATTATATATTATATTATATTATAAATATATTATATTATATTATATATTATATTATATTATATTATATTATATTATATTATATTTTATTATATTATATTATATTATATATTATATTATATTATATTATATTATATATTATATTATATATTATATTATATTATATTATATTATATTATATTATATTATATTATATTATATTATATTATATATTATATTATATTATATTAGATAATATATTCTATTATATTATATTATATATTATATTATATTATATTATATTATATTATATTATATTATTTTATATTACATTACATTACATTACATTACATTACATTATATATTATATTATATTATATTATATATTCTATTATATTATTTTATATTACATTATGGCTGATTTATGGGGATAATGCACACTCAGTATAGCTTATCAACTGAATAAATATTTTCTCTATATGTCGGTGTTTCCCGGCTTCTCTGTATCTGTGGAGGCTCTGGTTTGGTGTGTTTCAGCGACAGTGATGGTGTTGTATCGCTGTCAGACGCGAGGTGGCGCTAATGACCTGCTCCTGATCTGCAGGGGTCTGACGTGACGTCACACACGAACAGACACGCCCACCTGAAGAACAAAACAAGGCTGTCCTCCGCTGGGTTCCTACTGACGTCATATTACACTGTTTACACACACAATCTATCCTTGTGACACAGATTCTGAAGAAGCACACACCAAATCTACAAAACCAGACACTAATTATCAACATTTGACTTTTCAATTTCATAAAACACTTTTTGCAAAACACAACACACAATTCTCTATGAAACACACAGGAATTAATATTAAGGCAAAGGTGTTTGCAAATGTGTGCTTTTGAGATGTGTTTGTGATATTTTGAACGCAGTGCTTTGAGATGTGAGGCGTTTTGCATTTTGTGTGCAATTCTTGGATTTGTGTAAAGTTTTGAAAAAAATAAAGAAAATGTGTGAAAAAACCTGTAACAGACCAAACTCACCATACACCTTATTGATGATATAAACTATATATACCGGTGAACAGAAGAACGCGATAAACAGCACGTTAAGCATCAGAAACCCATTATAATCAGCTGTATGTGGCTGAATGCATTAAGATCGTGACGCATGCGCAAACAAAGCGCTTAACTCGCGCAGGATAAATAAAACACTAACTTTGGCGAATCTCTTTGTTCAGGTTGGATTTGGTGTCCAAAGTCATTATTTTTTATCTTTAAATATTTTAACAGCCTAATCTGTTACTGGGTCACAAGATGTTACAGACCGTTACAATATAATATTTTCTATAAAAACTGTCTTATATTGCATTGATAATCAAAATCATGATTTCTTGTCCGAATTAGTCCGTTTATTTTTTCCACCACGTATCATTGTGATAACTAAATACTTTATTTTACTTTTCTTTTGGTAATATTTCATTTTATTTTATTTATAAAAGCCCTAAATAGTTATTTTCCTAATTCTACAACATTAAATTGTTTAAAAATAACTTATTTCTTATAAAAACGTGTGTCCATAAATCTTGTGTCAACCCTGTTGATACAATGATATTGTAATATTTACCATTATATAATCAGAGGAGCATAGAACAGTTTATGAACGTGTCACTCCACAATACAATAACAATATATATATATATATATGTATAGTATGTTTATGTAACATTAATCAGTGTCTAGCACACCTTCCCAAGGAAAGGATATGGATCAGAACACATTGTAATTAGGCTACTATATATTTAGACAGACTTATTTAAAGAAGTTCCAGATCTATACTTGTGCTCTTATTATTTCAGTTATTTTGCCAACGCAAATTTTTCAAGCGCCAACGGAGGCGTCAGCCAATCAGATCGCCTCATGCAAATACCCAATCCCGTTCATGCAACACCAGAGAAGTATGTGATTGCCAAATCCTGTGTGTGTGTGACACACACACACACACACACACACACGTCACACACACACACACGTCACACACCGGATGTGTGTGCGCACTCAGATCACTTGGACATGGTTGTGTACAAGAGGTAAAAAACGATATAAATACTGTTGGTTTTCTCACACAAACCGCTCGTTTCGTGTCTTAGGCATCAATGTGTAGTTACGATGGGGAATTGTTTAATTTGGATTTCTCTGTGCATGTTCTTTTTCCCTCTTATAGAGACAGTGACCTATACCTGCCATTATATGACTGACAGACTAGAACGGTTTGACCTAAAAACATCAAAATTGGATCTACTGAAGAAAAAAAGACACCTACATCTTGGATGCCCTTGGGGTAAGCTGATAGATACCACATTTTAATTTCAAAGTGAACTATCCCTTTAAACGACTTGACTTGGACCAATTGTGCACTGTCTCTTTAAGACCACGTGGTTTACACACACCTCGCTGCTGATTGGGCAGACATTTCTGACACACCCACCAAACAAGAGAAAACTGTTACCACAATATGGAAAGGAATACAGTATTTATTACTGATCACACATTGGGTTATTTGTGATTTTATTAGTGCCATGTGCTCTTGGCATTTATGCTAGCAAGTGGAGTTTTTGACTAAAAAATTAAAAATGGTCAGTTCTGTTACCATCAAACTCTGTTACCAACGTACAGTAACAGCGCTGACAATTCTGTTACTTAAAAGCCAACGAGAAACAATTTTCACAAAAAAAGAGTGAAATTGTTGATTAAAATCTCATAAATATTATTGAAGTATTTTTGCACTCTTATAATATTTTAACATAATTTCTTTCTTTTATATATATATATATTGCATATAATACATTTTTAGATGAAAAATATTTGCTCCAAGTGGACGGTTCTGTAAAGACATGGGTATTTTTATTTTTATTTAATTTTTTTTAAGGTATGCATATGTGAAATATTGTCTAAGTGTTTGAATGTAAGGATTGTGTGTCTAATATGAAACAAGAAGGATTTTTCCTGTTATGATTTATTATTTCTACACATTGCCTAATTTGTCTGTAACAGAGTTGACATATAATATTATAAAGAAATATGTTTTTTCATTAAAAGTAAAAAAGGAAGTAATGTATGTTTGGCAAGCACTGATTTATTCAAACAGAATGTGATACTGGAACGAATTACTGTTAATGAACAGTTTTTATTCTTAACTTTTTGAAATGCAAAATGTATCTCTGATTATTGGTATTTAAATAGTATATGTTTATGTTGAACTTTATTCCTGAACAGATGGTCCTGTATTAAGCAGTATATAAAAAGTGTTTCTGTTGCTCATGAAAACATTTCTGAAACATCCATGCATTTGACAAATATTGCATGTTATTCACTTCATCTGTGACAGAGTATGCAAACACCGCGAGAGCGATAAGAGAGCAGTCGGATCCTATGCATTCAAATCGCTCTCGCGGTACTTTGACGTCATACTATGATCAGTCTGCACCGCTTCAAGTCGAACACACCTAGAGTAAAAGTAAAAGTAAAAGAAGAAAGGATTGTAGGATATCGAACCCATCACAAGATTATTTAGTGAGAAAATGTTCGTTCTTGTGTATTTGTTGTCATGCTTGACATTCGTCAGTGCAGGTAGGCGAAGTTATTTTACTGCTACCTTATTCGGTTTCAACCATTTGATATTTATGGTCACAAATGGTTTTGAAAGTCTGCATGTTAAATCTTGTTAACAGCTAGGCCAGCATGGATTTTCATGGCACGTGTTAAATTAAAACATCTAACTTCTATACTTGAAACTATGTACACGTGAATACAGAAATACAAGCCACAGATGCACAGTGTTGGGCTAGTTACTCAAAGAATGTAATATATTACTCATTACTAGTTACTGTTACGGGTTGACGAGACGTGAGACGAGAGGATCCATTCGCAAGGCTTTATTATGAAACATGGTCAATAACACAAGCAGGGTCAGTAACTGGTAAACAGGTATGGCAGGGGCAAAACACAGAGCAGTCCGTTAAGCAAGCATGGGTCAAAGATCAGCGTACAGTATCCAGAGGGCTAGGCAGAGAGATAATACAAGGAAACGAGCAATAATCCAAACGAGGTGTAATCAGAGTCCAAAGGGCAAAGCAGAGGGAATATCCAGAAACACGGGCAGAGTCAAACACGGGTAATCAAAACTAGATATCAGGAAACGCTTGGTATGTAGACAGATCTAACAATACTCGGCAGAGTGTAAGAGAAAGTCCAGAGTTTATATAGTGTGTGTGTGATTGGGTGATGGTGATGTGAGATTGTATTCAGGTGTGTGCGTGATCAGTGCAGACAGCTGTGTTGGTGCAGTGGATGATGGGAAATGTAGTCCTTGAGTGATCTGTGACTGACTGTGTGGTGTGAAAGTCCATGTGATGGGTGAGTGACCTCTAGAGGTGAATGACCGGAAGTTCATGGCTTGGATTTGTGACATAGCCCCCCCCCCCAAGGAGCGGCTTCCAGATGCTCCTAAACAATCCTAGGAGGGCGGAGGAGCGGAGGCGGAACAGGGGGAGGGACGGAGGGCCAGGTCCATGTGGAAGCCAGGGCGGAGCAGGCAGATCTGGAGCCCACAAGGGCGGAGCAGGCAGATCTGGAGCCCACTAGGGCGGAGCGGACGGAACTGGAACCCACCAGGGCGGAGCAGGCAGATCTGGAGCCCCCCAGGGCGGAGCGGACGGACCTGGAGCCCCCCAGGGCGGAGCGGACGGACCTGGAGCCCACCAGGGCCGAGCGGACGGACCTGGAGCCCACCAGGGCGGAGCGGACGGGACTGGAGCCCACCAGGGCGGAGCGGACGGGACTGGAGCCCCCCAGGGCGGAGCGGAGCAGGCAGATCTGGAGCTCACAAGGGCGGAGCAGATGGACCCGGAGCACACCAGGGCGGAGCGGACGGAACTGGAACCCACCAGGGCGGAGCAGGCAGATCTGGAGCCCCCCAGGGCGGAGCGGACGGACCTGGAGCCCCCCAGGGCGGAGCGGACGGACCTGGAGCCCACCAGGGTGGAGCGGACGGACCTGGAGCCCACCAGGGCAGAGCGGACGGGACTGGAGCCCACCAGGGCGGAGCGGACGGGACTGGAGCCCCCCAGGGCGGAGCGGACGGGACTGGAGCCCCCCAGGGCGGAGCGGACGGGACTGGAGCCCCCCAGGGCAGAGCAGACGGGACCAGAGACCACCAGACCGGAGTAGGACCGTAGACCAGGCAGGAAACCTGAGATCTGGGGGAAACAGAGACAGACAACACAGAGAGAGCAAAGACAGACAACACAGAGAGAGTAGAGACAGACAACACAGGGAGAGCCTTCCTGGTCTCAGGGGCCGTGGCAGAGCAGGTCTGGGAGTCACAGGCGGCCTCCATAGCCATGCCAAGGCAGGACAGGAAATCCCAGACGGCCTCCATAGCCGTGACAGGGCCTGACAGGAATTCACAGGCGGTCTCTATAGTCGTGACTGGGCAGGACAAAGATTCACAGGCGGCCTTCACAGCCGTGACTGGGCAGGACATGGAATCACAGGCGGCCTCTATAGCCGTGACTGGGCAGGACAAGGAATCACAGGCAGCCTCTAGAGCCGTGACTGGGCAGGACAAGGAATCACAGGCGGCCTCTATAGCCGTGACTGGGCAGGACAAGGAATCACAGGCGGCCTCTATAGCCGTGACTGGGCAGGACAAGGAATCACAGGCGGCCTTCACAGCCGTGACTGGGCAGGACATGGAATCACAGGCGGCCTCTATAGCCGTGACAGGACAGGGCGAGAGTTCATAGACAGCCTTCCTAGCCGTGACAGGACAGGGTGAGAGTTCATAGACGGCCTCCATGGCCGGAGAAGGACAGGGCGAGGGCTCATAGACAGCCTTCCTAGCCGTGACAGGACAGGGTGAGAGTTCACAGGCGGCCCTCCTAGCCGTGACAGGGCAGGGTGAAAGTTCACAGGAGGATACCACTGACACCTCTGGAGGCTCTGCAGCTAACGCCGCCACCTCTGGAGGTTCTACGGTGGTAACATGACCGGCTGAGAGTACATTGCTGGGCGCCACCACCTTGCAAGGGGCTGAGGCGAGCACCACCGCTTGGGGAGGTTCTGCAGCGGATGCCATCCCCTGGGGCAGTTCAGTGATGGTGTATGCGGCCCAAATGCAACATAAAGC
Organism: Aspiorhynchus laticeps; assembly: GCA_023376895.1. NCBI lineage: Eukaryota > Metazoa > Chordata > Actinopteri > Cypriniformes > Cyprinidae > Aspiorhynchus > Aspiorhynchus laticeps. Next base: position 1,460,951 of record CM041797.1, on the reverse strand, counting down.
GATCCCTATCATGGGAAGAGCTTCAGACAGGGAAATCAGTTCAGGGACAGGAGGGCCAAAGTGAGTGGATTTGGGGATACCAGCAGTGCGTACAGACACCAGCGGTGCATCCCTCACGCTGGATATCAAACAGGAAACTCGAAGGACTGACCTTAAATCTCTGGGTGGAATAGGCTCTGGCTGAGGAGCTGAGACGTGAAGAGGCTCTGGCTGAGGAGCTGAGACGTGAAGAGGCTCTGGCTGAGGAGCTGAGACGTGGCGTGGCTCTGGCTGGTCAGCTGTGACGTGGCGTGACTCTGGCTGGTCAGCTGTGAGTTGGGTGAGTTCATGATGATCCACAGTGGCTTGGTGTGACTCTGGATGATGAGCTGAGACGTGAAGAGGCTCTGGCTGAGGAGCTGAGACGTGGCGTGGCTCTGGCTGGTCAGCTGTGACGTGGCGTGACTCTGGCTGGTCAGCTGTGAGTTGGGTGAGTTCATGATGATCCACAGTGGCTTGGTGTGACTCTGGATGATGAGCCGAGACGTGGTGTGACTCTGGCTGGAGAGCGGAGACGTGGTGTGACTCTGGCTGGAGAGCGGAGACGCTCTCCAGAATGGTCAAACAGAACAGGGTCAATCACCAGCAATGGAAACAGCGTAGATGAGGCAGAGACGTGGTCAGATAAACAGGCAGAGTAATCAGGGCAGGCGGCTAATATCAGAGTCCAGGGAAACAGTCCGAGTCAGGGCAACCAGAGAGGAATCACAGAGTCGAGGATCAGGGCAGAGGTAATAACAAACACGGGTAGTAACGCTCAGAAGTGACAGCCGGGCAAATGAAGACTTCACAATGAGTGCATGGAAGTGTGCTGCTTATATGTGTGTGTGTGAATGAGGTGCAGGTGTGGCAAGATAATCAGGCCCAGGTATGAGGAATGATGGGAAACTGAGTCCGAATGTGAGTTAGTATTCAGGGGATGGCTCCCTCTGGTGGTGCAGGGGGGGGGGGGGGGGTACGGGAGCTTCGATCATGACAGTAATATTAATGTATGTTGATCAGAGGGATGTAATGCCAGAGTAAAGTAACACACATCAGTGTTCAGATCATCTTTTTTCTTGACAAAATCAATAAAATGCAATATTTATATCTGCTGAATGTAAGCTTGTCTATATTCCAAGCTCGTCTGCTGCACCTCATCACATGCATGAGTCGTGAAAATTATGAACAGAAATCTTGAATTATTTGATTGTTTGATTATAAATCAGCGGGTCGAGGCATCAAAAGTAACTAAGCTGTTTTATGGATGGAAACTGTAATAGTATTACTGAAATCTTATTAGTAATTAGTTACACTACTGCAAAAAGTAATATTATTACAGTAACTTAATTACTAGTAATTAGTTTCTGCCCAACACTGCAGATGCATTTTGAAACAACATGGATTGTGAAAATCACTACAATTTAAAAAGAAATCTATTTATTGTGTTTCAGTTTGACCACTTTTTCTGATGTGGTCAGGAAGATGTAATGGTACAATTTGAGGTCACACTAATATTGAATGCTTGTCCTTCACAGGTTCTCACTCACTGATGGTCTTTGCAACATATATAGATGGACAAACACCATTTAATGAGTTCAGTCTTGTGGTGATGTTGGATGATGTGCAAGTAGCGTATTATGACTCAAGCACATGGAAACCTGTCTATCGCTCTCACAGTGAAACAAAATACTATGATGAAGAGCAAAGGGATGCTGGTGTTGTATTTAAATATATATATAACAGCCTGAAAGATTGGGAGTTACATTGTAAGGATCGATTAAATCACACAGATCACACAGGTTAGTAAACACAATTAATTAATTTCACACAAAATATTTTATCCTCTTATAATGTGCTATGTCAGTGAATACCAATAGGTTTTAATGACATGTCTTTCCATTCATCTACAGGTGTGTATGTTACTCAGAGACTTGTTGGATGTGATTTATTAGACAATGATGAACCAGGTTTACTTCAGGCTTGGGATGCTTTTGATGGACAAAATATTGGGGATTTCTCCTTTGACATGGAAAAAAATGAAATCCAGTACACAGAGCAATGGAGAATAGCATGGGACCAAGCAAAACGGCTTCATGTAAAGTTAATTATTCAAAATGTGTGTCACCCTATTTGCATTAAAACCTTGCGGAGGTACCTGAACATGGAAAAGAACAACGTCATGAGAAAAGGTGAGTGATTTCTCCTGATTAACCTCAGCAGTGCTGACAGAAAATACCTTTGAATGTTTTATGAATTATGATCACCATAAATTAGTGACTAATGCAATAAACCCAACAGTTGTAGCAAATTAGCTCAAAAGGGGAATGTATATAAATTATAATTATATCTTACAGTATTAATGCATTAGAACCTGTTGTTAGATCAGATCATAAAAGGGAATTATTCACAAGCGATGACAGAATCAGAAACTCATTTAATTCGTGCACTAAACGCTAACTAGTCTAAACAAATTAACATACACTCACACATACATGAGGAAGGGCAAGCTAGACTGGATGAAACCGTTAGAGGAACCAGAGAATGCAGTTATGGAAAATGAGTCAGATATAATAATGTCCTGAGTTAAAAACCATCAGTGCGGTTATACAACGGGGTCTACAGCTTATACTAAACCTCTGTTTAGTTTAGTTAAATGGTAGTGAGAGGGAGAACTCTCGACATGCCATTAGGTCGTAAAGTTTATCTGGTCTGGCTGAGGTGTCCTGGTTGCCGTGGTAACCAGGGGCCTGGGGGTCGTTCACAGACATCCTGGCACCCAGTATAGTTGTTGGGTGAGGGGTATGTGATTATTTTTTAATCTAATGAATAACTGATTTGTTAAAGGGGTCATATGATGCTATTTTAAAGATCATTATTTTGTGTATTTGGTGTAACAGAATATGTTGGCATGCTTTAATGTTCAAAAAACACATTATTTTTCAAATACTGTACATTATTGTAGGTCCTCTATGCCCCGCCTCTCTCAAACGCTTCGTTTTCTACAAAGCCCCTCCTTCAGACAAGTGCAGTCTGCTCTGATTGGCCAGCTGACACAGTGCATTGTGATTGGCCGAACACCACAAGCACACGTCGTAAATGTAACGCCCCTTTCTATAATCGTGAGCTTCAGCTTTCAAGTTAGTTTATCAGTTCAAGCCCGAGAGGAGAACAGAGTCGCGTGACAGACACAGTGATGAAGCTCGTATATATTTGCACACAAGCCACGGTTAAGACGATTTCTGATGGACTGTACACTCCGCTGTGATGTGACCTTGTTCCCCCTCACACACACACACACGACGCGGTACGCGAAAAACTACGCATTTGGACAGTCAATAGCAAATACTTGAACTAATAACAAAACATACTTGCAGTAGCTGATTCAGAAGCACCAGATTGTCATAGCAAAGACGGAATTGACCCTTTTTTTTAAATAGCCTTCGTGCAGCCAGCCTTGTAGTCCATAAAATGCGTTGCACAAATTCGAACATTTGGGTTGTGCTGTTGTGTTGTAAACAAATCTTAACCAATGTTTCCTAAATGCATCTACTTTCCGAAGCCAAATTAAGTGCTTTTGCTTTAGCATGTTCTTTGCGTGAACATTTGGGTTGCATTACGCAAATATTTCCACATCGTGACGCAGACATGTGGGCGTGTTTGAACGAGGCGTTTTAGGAGGACGTGGACGAGTCTTAACTTTGATAATCTCTTTGGTTTTGAGACTTTAGTCTTTGCAACTTCAGGGATCTTAACTATGCACAAACAGATTTGTAACACTCCAAAGAGAAAGAAACACTATGACCTCTTTAAATCTAATGAATAATTGTGTGTATGATTGGTCCAAACGCTACACAGTTTTACAACAATAACGCTTTTATGTAGTGAAACCCAGAGTCAGACTCATGAGGAAGACACTCCCAGACTCCCAAGGGCTTAAGATCAGCTGTCTGGCCACTGGTTTTTACCCCCGTCACATTAACCTGACCCTGTTCAGAGACGGTCAGCCTGTGGATGATGGTCAGATCACAGGAGGAGAGATTCTGCCCAATGGAGACGGAACTTACCAGATGAGGAAGACTTTGGTGATCAGTGAAGAAGAGCACAGTGAGGAACATAAATACAACTGCACAATGAAGCGCCTCAATCTGGACAACAAACTGGACATTATGTTTGGTAAAGAAAAACTAACAAACATTCAATCAAAGCAGCCATTGAATACATTAAATACAATAAAAACATATGTTTGTTTGAATAAAGTAAAAATCCTTATATATATATTTAAATTACTGTTGATTTTTTTCTCCACTGTCATTCATCTACCTTAATTTATGTACTTTAATTAGATGTGACTGAATCTGTGCCAGGATCACCTACTCAATCTATAGTTTTCGTTGTGCTGGCGTTCATGTGTGTGGCTGTTCTCATCATAACTGCACTCATCATATGGACAAAGAGACAAACTGCTGGTAAATGTTCTGTAGTCCAGTTCATTACATTGAATGTTCAATTAGAAAAAGAAACTAAACATCAGTTCCTGTAGAGATCATGTTTAAAAGTTCATATACAGAGTTTCGTGTTTCTGTGGTGATTATTTTAATTATGTCATTTCTTACACAGGACGAGGCTCTGAGACGTCACAGGGTACATACTCCCCTACTCCATGTGAGTACACTGTGTTTACATTTAAATATTTACAAGTAATATGTGTTCAGCCTATGGAAGCATATGTGTAGCAAAATTCAATTTGAAATGCAATATGTAAAATGGCAATGTATTTCTGTATTTAAATTTACATTTTCCCATTCATATGTGCAACAATTTGTGCAAAATGAAAATGAAAATTCAATTATATAATTTAAATTTGACATTTTCTACACTAGTTTTAATATGCAAATTAAAAACATATTTTAAAGCATTATAAATTGCAAAATTATGTATTACCCAAATTGATTAGATATGTTTAACATGTCCAAGCAAAAACTGTAGCAAAATGATCATTTAAATGCTGTTTTTTTCCTAAATGCATTTAGATTTAGGCGTAGAACACTTAGGATTGCATTTTCATTGTGAGACCGCGTGATAATTGTTGCAAAATGCATTCTGAGCCAAAGGTGCAGCAAATTGTATTTTTCTTAAATGCATTGACACTTACATACGTGGGTTACATGATGTTTCAATTGCATTTTCATTAAATACCCCGCAATGAATATAGTTTAAGTTATTGTGGATTTGAAAATGTATTCCGAGCCGAACACGGACATGTCAATCCGAACACCTAGCTGTCAATCATTACATCAAGGCGGGACTCGGCAACAGGACGCACGATAGGACAATATTCACCATTAACCAAACGCTTTTCACCTGCTTTAACATCTCTCACTGTTTACACTCGGATTGATGCACATAAGCCAGGGGTCATCAAACTTGATCCTGGAGGGCAGGTGTCCTGCAGAGTTTAGCTCCAACTTGCCTCAACACACCTGCCTGCAAGTTTGAAGTATACCTAGTAAGAGCTTGATTAGCTGCTTCAGGTGTGTTTAATTAGGGTTGGAGCTAAACTCTGCAGGAACACCGGCCCTCCAGGATCGAACTTGGTGACCCCTGACATAAGCAAACAGACAGTGCTATTCTATACTTATTTACTATTACTCCTTTATTTTTAATCCGTAAAGTAGCACGTGTTCCGTGGCACCTAAGCAAGGATGTGCAGAGAGTTCCTCAGGGGGAGGGGCTCAAATGTAATAAAAAAGGGGCAATGTGAAAAAAATAAATAAAAAAATTATAGGTCAAAAGTTTGGATACATTACTATTTTATATTTTTGCAATAAGTCACTTATTGTCATCAAGCCTGCATTTATTTGATCAAAATTTTAATATACTTTAAAATACATTGTATGCAATGTTGATTTATTAGCAATGTTGGAAACCAGTCATACTTTTTTCAGGATTCTTTGATGAATAAAAAGTTAAATAATAACAGCATTTATTTAAAATATAACTTTTGTAACAATATACACTACCGTTCAAAAGTTTGCGGTCAGTATTTTGATTATTTATTTATTTTTTAATTAGTTTTTATTCATCAAGGATTTGTTAAATGAATAGAAACAGTGATAGTAAAGATCAATATTGTTTGAAAACATCTCTATTTTGAATAAATGCTGTTCTTTTTAACTTTTTATTTATCAATGAACCCAAAAAAAGTATCACAGGTTCCAAATGAAATAAATAAAGCAAAAAATTAATGATGCTGAAAATTCAGCTTTGATCACAGAAATAAATTATATTGCTAAAGTATATTAAAATAGAAAAACATTCTTTTAAATTGTAATATTTCACTACATTACAGTTTTTCTGTATTTTTGATCAAATAAATGCAGGCTTGATGAGCATAAGACACTTTCATAATGCTGCATAATTATCAAAAATGGTGATATAATAAAGTCCTTTCACGTCATCATTTCGCCAGCCACTTCACATAACAGGCCTGTAGGTGGCGCTTGGGCTTCATTAACTATGAGAGTTTCATGAAATAGTAAACGGTGTAGGATATATACATACAGTCAGGTCCATAAATATTGGGACATCGACACGATTCTAACATTTTTGGCTCTATACACCACCACAATGGATTTCAAATGAAACGAACAAGATGTGCTTTAACTGCAGACTGTCAGCTTTAATTTGAGGGTATTTACATCCAAATCAGGTGAACGGTGTAGGAATTACAACAGTTTGCATATGTGCCTCCCACTTGTTAAGGGACCAAAAGTAATGGGACAGAATAATAATCATAAATCAAACTTTCACTTTTTAATACTTGGTTGCAAATCTTTTGCAGTCAATTACAGCCTGAAGTCTGGAACGCATAGACATCACCAGACGCTGGGTTTCATCCCTGGTGATGCTCTGCCAGGCCTCTACTGCAACCGTCTTCAGTTCCTGCTTGTTCTTGGGGGCATTTTCCCTTCAGTTTTGTCTTCAGCAAGTGAAATGCATGCTCAATCGGATTCAGGTCAGGTGATTGACTTGGCCATTGCATAACAGTCCACTTTTTTTCCCTTCAAAAACTCTTTGGTTGCTTTTGCAGTATGCTTTGGGTCATTGTCCATCTGCACTGTGAAGCGCCGTCCAATGAGTTCTGAAGCATATGGCTGAAGGATCATGAGCAGTTCTTTTCCTTCTCCATACTCTTCTCTTCCCATCACTCTGGTACAAGTTGATCTTGGTCTCATCTCTCCATAGGATGTTGTTCCAGAACTGTGAAGGCAAGGAACTGCTCATGATCCTAAGCATACCACCTCATCAGTGAAGCATGGTGGTGATAGTGTCATGGCGTGGGCATGTATGGCTGCCAGTGGAACTGGTTCTCTTGTATTTATTGATGATGTGACTGCTGACAAAAGCAGCAGGATGAATTCTGAAGTGTTTCGGGCAATATTATCTGCTCATATTCAGCCATATGCTTCAGAACTCATTGGACGGCGCTTCACAGTGCAGATGGACAATGACCCAAAGCATACTGCAAAAGCAACCAAAGAGTTTTTGAAGGGAAAGAAGTGGACTGTTATGCAATGGCCAAGTCAATCACCTGACCTGAATCTGATTGAGCATGCATTTCACTTGCTGAGGACAAAACTGAAGGGAAAATGCCCCAAGAACAAACAGGAACTGAAGACGGTTGCAGTAGAGGCCTGGCAGAGCATCACCAGGGATGAAACCCAGCGTCTGGTGATGTCTATGCGTTCCAGACTTCAGGCTGTAATTGACTGCAAAGGATTTGCAACCAAGTATTAAAAATTGAAAGTTTGATTTATGATTATTATTCTGTACCATTACTTTTTGTCCCTTAACAAGTGGGAGGCACATATGCAAACTGTTGTAATTCCTACACCGTTCACCTGATTTGGATGTAAATACCCTCAAATTAAAGCTGACAGTCTGCAGTTAAAGCACATCTTGTTCAGTTCATTTGAAATCCATTGTGGTGGTGTATAGAGCCAAAAATGTTAGAATCGTGTCGATGTCCCAATATTTATGGACCTGACTGTAAATATAAGTGAATTGAATAGCCTACTGACTACCTTTTGTTTTGTGCAGTGCTTTTGTAGTCATTCAGCATCTATTTTCTCAGTGTAATTTGATTTATAAAATGAGACAAACCGCAGATCCAGATCGCTCCATAAATAAGCTTGTCTGTCCCATGTCATTTTCTACTGATTTATGAATAAGAACGGAAAATAACCGCTCCACTTCACATTATTGTCCAATGAAATTTGAACTTGAGCCAGATCATGATTGGTTGGTGTATTATACATGACAAACGGGCATTGATGATTTATGTAGCCTAATATTCTAAAATATATAATATATAGTGCTGTCAAAATTAGCGCGTTAATGCAGGCGATTATTTTTTTCAGTTTAACGTCTTAAAATTATTTAACGCCGTTAACGCAGGGGCGGAGCCTAGGGTTGGCCACCCCACTCATAACTGCTAATTCTGTCTCTTTTTTCTTGACAAGAACGTCTCAGGTTACGTATGTAACCATGGTTCCCTGAGAGTAGGGAACGAGACACTGCGTCCTCTAGGGGTCGCTATGGGGAACGTCGTCAGCGTGACCCGTGTCTGAAGCATACATACAAAAACACCACTTGTTGGCCGGCGACAGCCTATGACGTCACTACTGGTGCGAACCACAGTATAAAGGGGCGCCAGGAAAATACGTCATCCATTTCTTCGTCTGAAGCTTGCGTCCGAAGCATGGCACCGCGCCTAGAGGACGCAGTGTCTCGTTCCCTACTCTCAGGGAACCATGGTTACATACGTAACCTGAGACATTCCCTTTCGAGGGAACTTCGAACTGCGTCCTCTAGGGGTCGCTATGGGGAACGGAATACCCACGCCACCATGCTGAGGGGAGTGCAAGCCAAGCACAAATGACGAGCACTAAGTACCAACTCTACCCAGCTACGGGAGTTGCCCCTGGGACGGTTAGACGGCTGTCAGTGACATTATCCCCTACGGCCAAAGACCCGAGCTACATACCCTGAACTTACCTGTTAAGGGCCGGGACTCCCGGACCCAGGGTAGAGCTCGAAGGCTTAGAATCATAAGAAAAGATTCCTTTAAGGGGATACGGCCAAGTGCCTAGAATAGTAGCTAGGTCCTGGCCTGTCACCCAAGGGCTACCGCTTGCTCTGCATGAGCTCAATGAGGGAACTGTCTCAACAGACCCTTGGTAGCAACACCCTGTTCAAGTCCGTATCACTATGATACGTAGGTAGAGTGGGGCCCAAGGCGAAACCGGGTCCTGACCAACTCAAAGAAAAGGGCACAAAGCCGCAGCGCGTAACCCCTACCGTACAGGATTTTAGAAAGAACACAAGACACTTGATGTGCGATCTTACCACAACGTGGATTTTTAGAAAGTGCACAGAGACTAGCGTGCGCACTTACCATAACATGGATTTTCTTTCCGTTCTAGGGAATTACAGAGGCTGTCATTACACAGCGAGCAGTTTTAACAGGGAGGCCTAACAACCTGAAGTTGCTGACTCAGAGCTCTGGGGAGCGGAGAACTTAACTCTCAGTATGAGATGGAACTCAGACGCTCAGAAGGGAGCGGCATGCTCATAGGTGACCCTCTATGGTGAGGGGAGCAATGCTAGCTCGACTTACAAGGAGAGCAACCTCCTGAGGTCGCTGAATCTGCACAGCGCTCGTGATCTAATTTGTCTTTCAAACCCAGAGCATTGGGAGAAATAGGTAGAGTGAGGCCCAAGGCGAAACCGGGGCCTGACCAACTCAAAGAAAAGGGCACGAAGCCACAGCGCGTAACCCTTACCGTACAGGATTTTAGAAAGAACGCAAAACACTTGATGTGCGATCTTACCACAACGTGGATTTTTAGACAGTGCACAGAGACTTAGCGTGCGCACTTACCATAACATGGATTTAAACTGTTCTAGGGAGCCGCAAAGTGAGCAACTTAACAGGGAGGCCTAAAGAGGCCTAACAACCTGAAGCTGCTGACTGACAGCTCTGGAGAGCGGAGTCACAGTGCTCGGAAGGGAATAGCGTTGCTCATAGGTGACCCTCTATGGTGAGGGAAGCGATGCTATCTCGACCATAAGGAGAGCACCTCCGAATCACAGAGCTCTGGGAAGTGGAGGACCCAACTCTCAGAATGAGAGGGAACTCAGACGCTCGGAAGGGAGCGGCATGCTCAAAGGTGACCCTCTATAGTGAGGGGAGCAATGCTAGCTCGACCATAGGAGAGCAACCTAGCAGGGAGGCCTAAAGAAGCCTAACAACCTGAGGCTACTGTGACAGCTCAAAAGGAGCAATGCTGGTTCGACCAACCAGGAGAGCATGAGGCTACTGTGACAGCTCCGGAGAGCGGGGAACTCAACTCTCAGCACGAGAGGGAACCCAGACGCTCAGAAGGGAGCGGCATGCTCATAGGTGACCCTCTATGGTGAGGGGAGCAATGCTAGCCACTACCTGAAACCTCAGTAGCCCTCCAGTAACCACAATCCTAGCAGGGGAACACTCTAGGCAAGGGCTCAGGGAAATGCTACTTAAAACCCCCGAGAGGGGAGCAGTCCCTGAGCTAGTATATAGACATCCTCAGATAGCCATGCACCTTCCTCAAAAGGCGGTGTCCCCTGTCCAGAATGAAAAAGACCCGCAGGTCCTGGAATTGCAGTGCTGGGGACCTGCTGACCAAGGAGGCTCCACAGAGACCTACGACTGGGCCACACGATCCAGGGGTCTCATCCCAGCCAGGATCTAATATCGACGAGTGAGGAATCACTGCACTGAGTCGAAAGAGACAGGTAAACTCACCAAAAATGACAGGTTTCCCAGAAATACTGCAAAGAATGGTTACACAATACCAGTTTTTTTTCGTATAACTGGATCGTACTCACCATGGTTCCTGCGCATGAGACCAGTTCCGGAGGCGAAGTCCGAAGAGTCGAGTCCAGACCATCAGTAAGGTAGTTTCTATGAAGCATAGAACTTAACCAAAACATCATAAGTCCAGCATAGAGACTGCAATGTGTTTCAAGTGCAGATTTTAGGTTCCCACCTAACCCCGGTTAGGTGGAGTAACCCGTGGTTGCAGGGGAATTTAGAGAGGGGACGATGAGGGCCGATGTTTACAGTGCCCCCCCCCCCCCCCCCGAGGGAAAGGAGTAGATGTTTCACTCACCCTGGTCCGGACGAGAGCGTTGCGAACGCTTCGTCTGGATCACCTCCCTCAGGTCTTGCCTACCTCTCTTTGACCCGTGCCTCCATCTAGCCCTACCCGCACGCGTGGGAGGGGCACGGGCCGTGACACTAGCCCTCTGTGCCCATCTCTGATCCTCAGACGGAGATGGGTCAGGACCCCTGCGTTGTTCGGGCTCAGACCTGGACCTTCTAGGAATGAAGGATTTGAAGGCCGCTGAGCGCGCCTTCGCCTCCTTAAACTTCTCGACCACCGTCTCGACGGAGGTACCGAAAAGCTCGGAAGGCGAAACCGGAGCATCGAGCAGAAAGCCCTTCTCTTTCTTCCCGATATCTGCCAGGTTCACCCACAGATGTCTCTCCGTTACCACCATGGCCGCCATAGACCTGCCCATAGCAGTGGCGGCCTGCTTAGTGGCACGGAGAGCCAAATCCGTGGTGTGGCGCAGCTCAGCCACTTCATCAGGTGACAAGCCCTGACCCTTATCCAGGTCTTTCAGCAGATCAGCCTGGTAAGCCTGAAGCACCGCCATCGTGTGCAACGAAGCAACAGCCTGACCTGCTGCTGCGTATGCCTTGCCATTTAAGCGAGATGTTTCCTGAAGGGGCTTAGATGGCAAGGAGGGAGCCTTAAGAGAGGATGTCTCACCCACGGAGAGATAGCTGGCCAGCGTCTCTTCCACAGGGGGCATCCTCTCATAGCCGTTTTCACGCATCCCCTCCACGTTAGCATAACTGGTATGCTGAAACCTGTGTATGCGAGCAGAAAATGGCTTTTTCCATTCCCTCTCAACCTCCGCATGGAGATCTGTATGAAATGGAAGGTTTACTCGAGCTGAGGGACTATGGCCAGAAAGATAACGCTCATCGAGACGACCCTGCGGCGCCACCATTTTGGCCCGCTTCCACAGCAAGTCGAGCCTCGCCGTGGCGCGTTCCATAACCTCCAGTAACTCGTCATACACAGGGCAGGAGGATTGAGCGGGCTCAGCTTCAGCTTCTTCGCCCTCAGACATCTCCTGCTCTTCCTGGGTATAACCCAGCAGAGCACCAGCCGCTGGATCAGATGATGTCAGCGAAATCACATCATCATCATCCAGCTGCTCACCCTCGTTCGCGGCCGACGAGCACGAGAGGGGAAAGCCCCCTCTCTAACTCATCGGCCAGCTCCGCCTGCGAGCCCCACGAGAACATTCCCCTCCGTGCCTTGGCAACAGTGGGTCCTGAACCGCGGGAAGCAGACGGCTGCCCCTCCTTCCTCGAAAAGAGAGACAGACGAGAGCGGAGCTTTCTCATCGAGAAAAACTCACAGTGCACGCAGATCGCTCCCTCGAGAACATCGCGTGCGTGCTCCTCGCCCAAACAAAAGACGCAAAGATCATGTGTGTCATCAGGTGTCAAATAACGAGGACACGGATGCACACATCTCCTAAACGCCTTGCTAGTGCTCGCCATAGTAACAGTAAAAAATCGTTCTTACCTTTTCTATAGTAGAATGCATGCTTCAAACAAAACAGTAATTGAAGACGAAGAAGAGGATGACGTATTTTCCTGGTGCCCCTTTATACTGTGGTTCGCGCCAGTAGTGACGTCATAGGCTGTCGCTGGCCAACAAGTGGTGTTTTTGTATGTATGCTTCAGACACGGGTCACGCTGACGATGTTCCCCATAGCGACCCCTAGAGGACGCAGTTCGAAGTTCCCTCGAAAGGGAAGTGCATTTATTCAGTCTTTATGAGCACATCAAACAGGAGACGTTTCAGACGCGCGCTCCACTTCAGCGTCAGGCGCGAGTCAAACGAGCCGGAAACTGTACTGTGCTGGCAGCACGTGCTCTTCAATACACACACAAAGGTGCCAGCGCGCACATAGCCTGTATCATTTCATATCAATCGCAAAAGAAACTACGAGCATGTAATGCCGTGATCAGTTAAGTCCTGAAGTTACCAAAAATTAAAGCTGCCACAAAAATGCATGCATGTAATATGTGATATATGAGTTACATTAACATGTCTCTGAAATGGTTTTCAAAACTGTCCTGGAGCATCCTAGCACTGTCTCCCTCATCTAACACACTCGTCAGCTCATTAGTAGAGACTGAAATGGGTCCGACCTGAAATGGGTCAGAAAAGGTAGAGATGAGAGAAAATACGCTGCGCGTCAGATCCACGTCAAGTTCAGCAGCAACAGCTCTTAAAGAAATAGAAGCCAAAACAACCTAATAACCAGCTGCTGTGATGTCCGTTCATCAAGAACAAAAGAAAAAAAGAGGAAATCAATAACTTTTATAGTTTTAAGGATTCATCTGTATTTAGTTTAGAATTTAGTGTTTGATAACTTTATTCAATGTCTGTATATTTCTGCTGAGGGGCACAGGTAGATAAATATGACATTCATTATAATAGGTTTATGTGAAGATTGTTTTAAGTTCACTTAAATTAGAAGTTATTTTTAAAGTCTTATAAATGTTAAAATTGATAGCTCTTAATTATACTGTAATTGTTACGGGGCGATCAAGACGTGAGACGTGCGGATCCATTTTCAAGCTATATTCAAAGGCGTGGTTACAAAACAAGCAAGGCTCATTCAATGGCAAACAGGAACAACACAGACAAGACAAAGAGTAATCCTAGGGCAAGCGTGGGTCGATGATCGGCGAACAATATCCAACAGGGCAAGGCAGAGAGATAATCCAGGTACACGAGCAATAATCCAAACGAGGTGCAAACAGAGTCCGAATGGCAAAGCAAAGGGTAAATTCAAACACGGGCAAGAATCAAAACACTAGAAAACACGCAAGGCAAGGCAAGACTATGATAACTGAGTGGGCTCCGTAAAGTAGCTATCGCTAGGAGAGTGATATACGCTATGCAATACTCGGCGATATGACTGAGGATGTCCATGGCTTAAGTAAGGCGTGCAAATGTGAATCAGCTGTGATCAGTGCAATCAGCTGTGTGTGCATCGTCAGTGCAATGGTTTCAGTGCAATGGTAAGGTTTCAAAGTCACAACTTCTTGCTACTGGAGTTCCTCAAGGCTCAGTGCTTGGACCACTTCTCTTCTCCATCTACATGTCGTCATTAGGATTGGTTATTCAGAAGCATGGCTTTTCCTACCACTGCTATGCTGATGCCACTCAACTCTACTTCTCATTCCAACCAGATGATCCGACGGTAACTGATCGCATTGCAGCCTGTCTGAGTGACATTTCTAGCTGGATGATGGACCATCACCTTCAGCTCAATCTTGCTAAGACAGAACTGCTCGTGTTCTCCGCCAACCCATCACTTCACCACAACTTCTCTATACAGCTGGGTTCGTCAACCATAACTCCTTCCAGGACTGCCAGAAACCTTGGAGTTGTGATCGATGATCAGTTAAGCTTCACAGACCATATTGCTACAACGGCCCGGTCCTGCAGTTTTGCCTTATACAACATTAGGAAGATTAGGCCCTTCCTGCAAGAGCAAGCTGCACAACTCCTTGTCCAAGCTCTTGTTCTCTCCAGACTGGACTATTGTAATGCTCTCTTAGCGGGCCTTCCCGCATATACTATCAAGCCTCTGCAACTAATCCAGAATGCAGCAGCCAGAGTGGTCTTTAATGAGCCAAAAAAAGCTCACGTTACCCCTCTCTTCATCAGGTTACACTGGCTACCAATAGCCGCTCGCATCAAATTCAAGGTACTGATGTTTGCCTACAAGACCACAACTGGCACTGCACCAATATACCTAAACTCGCTGGTTCAAACTTATGCGCCCTCCAGAAGAAATGCTACCTTCTGCAAGTGAACGACGTCTTGTGGTGCCATCCCAAAGAGGTACCAAATCACTCTCACGGACCTTTTCCTGAACTGTGCCCAGCTGGTGGAATGACCTCCCGATCTCAATTCGAACAGCTGAGTCTTTAGCCATTTTCAAAAAACATCTAAAGACACATCTTTTTCGCCAGCACCTGACTAACTAATACTAACACTTACCTATTCTAATTAATAAAAAAAATAAAAAATCCTAGCTACGTGTACTGTGCTAGACTAACTGAGACTTGTCATGGCACTTGTATACTGTTGCTCTCTCGATGGTCTGATTGCTTCTATTGTTCTCCTCATTTGTACGTCGCTTTGGATAAAAGCGTCTGCTAAATGATTAAATGTAAATGCAATGGATGATGGGAACTGTAGTCCGTGGGTGACATGCAACAGTTAATATGGTGCAAGAGTCCATGTGGTGAACGAGTGACCTCTGGTGGTGAGTTAACGGAAGTTCATAGACCAGATTCGTGACATAGACCCCCCCCCCCCCCAAGGAGCGGCTTCCAGATGCTCCTACCTTAATAAAATCCAGGAGGGCGGTGGAGTGGAGGCGGAACAGGGGGAGGGACGGAGGGCAAGGTCCGTGTGGAAGTGGAGAGACTGGAAACTGTGGCAGAGCTGAAAACCAGAGTGAAACCGACAGAGCCAAAGGCCAGGACAGGGCCGACAGAGCAGAGACCCACCAGGGCGGAGTGGACATAACAGGAGCCCACCAGGGCGGAGCGGATGGGACCAGAGCCCACCAGGGCGGAGCAGAGGATCTCCACGGCAGAGCAGAAGACCACCAGACCTGAGCAGAAGACCACCACAGTGGAGCAGAAGACCACCAGACCTGAGCAGAAGACCACCAGACCTGAGCAGAAGACCACGGGGGAGCAGAAGACCACCAGACCTGAGCAGAAGACCACCACAGTGGAGCAGAAGACCACCAGACCTGAGCAGAAGACCACGGCGGAGCAGAGGACCACCAGACTGGAGCAGAAGACCACTAGACTTGAACGGAAGACCACCATGTCGGAGTAGACGGGACGGAAGACCAACACAGGGAAGCAGACTGAACAGGAAACCATGGCAGAGACCGAGATCTAGGGAGAGCAGAGACAGACAACACAGGCAGTGCATTCATGGTCTCAGGGACCGTGGCAGGGAACACAAAAAAACTCATCAAAAGGCTCGCTGACTGAAACTGGACAGAATGACAGTTCATAATCGGGTTCATGGGCTGAAACTGGACGTGATGACAGTTCATAAATAGTCTCTATGGCAGTGACAGAGTTAACATGACAGACATGGGATGCATTGATAGTCTCTGGGCTCATTACAGGCGGGTTTAAGGGTTCCAAGGCGGGTTTCTGGGTTGTGAAAGACAGGGCAACAAACTCGGTATTGGCCTCCTTGAGAGTGGTTGGACAGACAGACAGTTTAATGTTAGACTCAAAGACTGGAACAGGACATACAGATAATTCAGGATTAAACACACTTGGGGGTAGTGGTCTGGCAGACAGATCAAAACTGGGGGCATTGACTGAAACTGGACTGGTAGACCTTTCAGTAAGTGACATTAAATAGGTAGACAATTCACACTCAGACTCATAAGTTAAAACTGGACAGACAGATAGCTCAGAATCAAGGTCATTGACGGAAACTGGATAGACAGACTGTTCACTAGGGGTATCTTTGGCAATGACGGAGTTAACTGGGCATGCAGAAAATTCATTTAATGTTTCCATGGCAGTGACAGGCAAGATAGACAGTTCGAACTTACACATTAGTAGAGACAAGACGGACAAGCAGTTCACAATCAGTTACTTTGGCTAGTTCAGAACAGAGGGATAGTTCAGAGATGGCCTCCTCGGCCGGTTCGGAGCAGGGCAAAGGTTCAAAAATGGCCTCTGTGGCCAGTTCAAAGCAGGGCAAGAGTTCACAGATTGCCTCTATAGCCGTGACAGGGCAGGACGAGGATTCATAGACGGCCTCCATAGCCGTGACAGGGCAGGAAGAGTATTCATAGACGGCCTCCATAGCCGTGACAGGGCAGGACGAGGATTCACAGACGGCCTCCATAGCCGTGACAGGGCAGGACGAGGATTCACAGACGGCCTCCATAGCCATGACAGTGCAGGACGAGGATTCACAGACGGCCTCCATAGCCGTGACAGTGCAGGACGAGGATTCATAGACGGCTTCTATAGCCGTGACAGGGCAGGACGAGGATTCATAGACGGCCTCTATAGCCATGACAGTGCAGGACGAGGATTCATAGATGGCCTCCATAGCCGTGACAGAGCAGGACGAGGATTCATAGACGGCTTCTATAGCCGTGACAGGGCAGGACGAGGATTCATAGACGGCCTCTATAGCCGTGACAGTGCAGGACGAGGATTCACAGATGGCCTCCATAGCCGTGACAGAGCAGGACGAGGATTCATAGACGGCTTCTATAGCCGTGACAGGGCAGGACGAGGATTCATAGACGGCCTCTATAGCCATGACAGTGCAGGACGAGGATTCATAGACGGCTTCTATAGCCTTGACAGTGCAGGATGAGGATTCACAGACAGCCTCCATAGCCGTGACAGTGCAGCACGAGGATTCATAGACGGCTTCCATAGCCGTGACAGGGCAGGACGAGGATTCATAGACGGCCACCACCCTTATGAATCATTTAGATTTTAAAGGCTGGTTAAGGCCATCACAGAAAAAGTCTATTAAAATACAGTCTGGTAATTCTGAGCCGTTAGCCAGAGCCAAATATTCCGTAATGTAATGCTCGAGTGATCGTGTACCCTGCTTGAGGGCTAGCAGCAAGATCGCTGTGTCCATACCTGGCCAATGTTCATTGGAAAAGCCGCTGTATCCTTGTGTGGCCCAGTATTCTGTTATGGGGCGAACAAGACGTGAGACGTGCGGATCCATTTTCAAGCTTTATTCAAAAGCGTGGTTACAAAACAAGCAAGGCTCATTCAATGGCAAACAGGAACAACACAGACAAGACAAAGAGTAATCATAGGGCAAGCGTGGGTCGATGATCGGCGAACAATATCCAACAGGGCAAGGCAGAGAGATAATCCAGGTACACGAGCAATAATCCAAACGAGGTGCAAACAGAGTCCGAATGGCAAAGCAAAGGGTAAATCCAGGAAACACGGGCAAGAATCAAAACACTAAAAAACACACAAGGCACGGCAAGGCAAGGCAAGGCAAGACAAGACTATGATAACTGAGTGGGCTCCGTAAAGTAGCTATCGCTAGGAGAGTGATATACGCTATACAATACTCGGCAATATGACTGAGGAAGTCCATGGCTTAAGTAAGGTGTGCAAATGAGAATCAGCTGTGATCAGTGCAATCAGCTGTGTGTGCGTCGTCAGTGCAATGGATGATGGGAACTGTAGTCCGTGGGTGACATGCAACAGTTAATATGGTGCAAGAGTCCATGTGGTGAACGAGTGACCTCTGGTGGTGAGTTAACGGAAGTTCATAGACCAGATTCGTGACAGTAATGTTGAATGGCTAGAGTCAATGGTTAAATATTAGGGGGAAACAATCAGTATTAATTGGTATCAGTGATACTCGCGTTCAGTCATAAAAATAAAGATGCCATTAAACAAATATTAAAAAATATACTGTCTTCATGTTGTTTGTACATTAATTTGAATATTGAATGTGAAATTATTGCAATATAAAAGTATATTTAAAAACTTTAATGTTAGGTGGGATTAATCGCGATTAATTTCAGAAAAATGTCCGATTAGTTAAATTTTTTTAATCGATTGACAGCACTAATAATATATGGATATTAATTAAATCAACATGCTAGTTTTGATTATTGATTAAAAAAAAGTTTAAAACATTGTTTGTTTTATTTTTTTCCTTCCGTCGACCCACTCACTGAAAGAAGCATATATGGCTCGAGAGCCTATGGTTTCTGAACACACTGTGGAATATCAGTCAGTCCAGCAAAACGCACGTAACCATAGCAACGCCTCAGATTTGACAGATATGTAAAAATACACAGGAATTTTCCGACTTTTGAGCGATTAGTTACCGTTTTGTGCACATTGTCATGTTAATTAGAATTCAAATGCATTTTGTTTTATTGACCACAATATCATTGATATTTGTCTGAGGGGCACTTTTGAATAATTTTGAAAAAGGGCAGGGGCTCGAGCCCCCAAAAGACAGCACTGAACCCATTATAATCAGTGATGCTGTCTACAATGGATGCGGCGCGATGCGACATGACACGACACGTCGCGTCCAATGTAGACACTGTGGTAAATAAGTGTAGAATAGCACTGTCTGTTTGCTTATGTGCATCAATCCGAGTGTAAACAGTGAGAGATGTTGAAGCAGGTGAAAAGCGTTTGGTTAATGGTGAATATTGTCCTATCGTGCGTTCTGTTGCCGAGCACCGTCTTGATGTAATGATTGACAGCTAGGGGGCGTGTTCGGCTCGGAATACATTTTTAAATCCACAATGACTTAAACCAGCGGTTCTCAATTCAAGTCCTCGCGTACCACCGCTCTGCATATTTTGCATGTCTCTCTTTGTTAACACACCTGATTCAGATCAGCTCGTTAGAAGTGAGCTCCATGCATGAACTGTGTTCCGATTGACATGACCCCTACACAGTGTTCATTGCTCCCTACTCCCTGAGCAGGGGAAATCCGTTGAAGTTTACTTCACTTCAGAATATTTATTCACATATTTGCGCTACGCCGCTGTGTCTTCACACACAGATGAAACTTACTGTAAATAAATACTATTTAAATTCACATCTCGCACACTTCAATACACTTTGAATGGAATATATACATTCGCTTCAAACTGTAATCATGGCGGAATATTCTGTGATGTCCACTTCGCAGGGCACTTACAGTCGAATAGAATAAACGTCTGAAGCGATCAGAGAAACATACAAAATGTGCAGAGCGGTGGTACGTGAGGATTGGAATTGAGAACCGCTGATTTAAACTATATTCATCGCGGGGTATTTAATGAAAATGCAATTGAAACGTCATATATGTAAGTGTCAATGCATTTAAGAAAAATAAAAGACATTTAAATCACCATTTTACTGCACCTTTGGCTCAGAATGCATTTTGAAACTCTCATTGAATTTTGCTACAATTATCACGCGGTATCACGATGGAAATGCAATCCTAAGTGTCCTAAGCCTAAATCTAAATGCATTTAGGAAAAAACAGCATTTAAATTATCATTTTGCTACAGTTTTTGCTTGGACATGTTAAACATATCTAATCAATTTGGGTAATACATTTTCATTTTAATTTTGCAATTTATAATGCTTTAAAATACGTTTTTAATTTGCATATTAAAACTAGTGTTTAAATTAAATAATTTAATTTTCATTTTCATTTTGCACTAAATGTTGCACATATGAATGGGAAAATTTAAATTTAAATACAGAAATACATTGCCATATTGCATATTGCATTGCAAATTGAATTTATCTACACATACAGTGCCCTCCATAAGTATTGGAACAGTAAAGACAAAATTGCTCTGTTGGTTGTGGAGTCAAGACATCTGCAAATATGATTAAAAGATGAATATGAGACAAAACTGCAGAATGTCACATTTCATTATTAGTCATTTCAACACATACCTGTTTTACCAAATAAAAAGAACAGCACTTTTAGAGTTCATCCCACTCATTGATGTGAGCATAAGTATTGGGACAGTTGAACATAAGGCAGATATAAAAGATTAAAAGCTAATATTTAGTTGCAGATCCCTTGCGCACAATCACAGCAGTGAGTCTGTGACACATAGACATCACCAGACTCTTGAGCTCATCCTTTGAAATACTTTTCCCAGCCTTTAATGCAGCCAATTCCAATTGTTGCTTGTTTTGGGGAGTTTCTGCCCTTACTCTCCTCTTCAGCTGGTGAAATTCATGTTCAATTGGATTTAAATCTGGAGATTGACTTGGGCAATCTAAGACTTTCCATTTCTTTGCCCTTATAAACTCCTTGACTGAACTGGAAGGGTGTTTTGGGTCATTATCCTGATGCAATATGAAGCACTTCCCAATGAATCTGTTGGCATTTTCTTGAATAATGGTAGGCAAGATGGTTTTGTACCCTTCCAAATTCATTCTGCTACTGTCATCATACATTAAGTCATCAGTAAAGTTGAGAGGGCCTGTTCCAGAGGCAGCGATGCACGCCCGTGCCATGACACCACCTCCACCATGCTTTACAGATGAAGCTGTATGCTTGGGATCATTTGCAGGTCCCTTTTTTGCTTTCCCATCACTTAGATAAAGGTTCATCTTTGTCTCATCGGTCCATAAACACGGTTCCAAAACTCTTCTGGCTCACCTTTGTGCTGTTTTTGCAAACTCTAATCTTGCCTTCCTATTTTAGGTGCTGGTCAGAGGTTAGCATCTGTAATTCTGTGTCAAAGTCTCCTGAGGACAGTAGATTGTCAGAGTATCACCCCAGATTTCTGGAAGTTGTTGGTGATTTTACGGACACATCTTTTAGGGTTCATTTTCACAGCTTTTATGATTTGTCTGTCATCAGCTACTGTTGTTTTCTCAGCCGATCAGGTCGTTGTTGGTTGCTGCTGGTGGTTTCCAAACTCTTGATTTCTCCATGCCGCTATAGCTTTAACCGACTTCGTCTTTTCTTTTAGCATCCAAATTGCTTGCTTTTCTCTCAGAGTCAGCTCCCTCGTCTTCATCCTGGTTTGTGTGTGTCATCATCGAATGCAAGATTCAGAATACAGAAGTAATGGCTATAACTGATACGACACATTCCCTGCTTTTAATATCTGAAGAATGAATGCAACAGGACACATCTGATCACTTAGAAAAACCTGTGAGGCAACTGTTCCAATACTTATGCTCACATCAGATCAAACTATAAAAGTGCTGACCTTAGCTGGTAAAACATCTATGTGTTGAAACGGCTAATAATGAAATGTGACATTCTGTAGTTTAATCATATTTGTAAATGTCTTGACTCCACAGCCAACAGAGCAATTTTGTCTTTACTGTTCCAATACTTTTGGAGGGCACTGTATGCTTCCATATTCAGCAACATGTTCATTTTAATTGATTTTGACTTTAATTTTATTTCTAACTTTAATTTGATTGTAACATTTACAGTGTTCTAGAAATTAAACTTTTTTTATTTATTTCTCCAGCTTCCGCCTCTGATGAAAAGTGAGATGTAAGGCAATAAATTAAGTTCAGTCAAGACAATATGCAAAACCTTAAATATCTTAGCATTTGCTTGGTGGGTGCCATTTGGGTTATGTTATGATAATGACTAATGACGAGTATGTATAAAATGATGTAATGTAATGATGTAAAATCAAGGAATGTAATATAAGTACACAAAAATAACTGTTGTAGCTGTATTTGTTTTTTTCTTTTTCTTTCCAATGATGCAGAACAATTTTTGTCTTTAGAAATGTGTAATACTTGACTGGAGTGTTACTAAAAGGTAATCTGTAAACACAGGAATATCACTGGTTTGTAGGAGTTTTTTTTTTTTAATCTTTCCTTTCTACTACTATTGTGTCTGTATTCAGGGCCGTTGCTAGTGGGGTGAAAGGTGGTGACAATTCTAGATTCTAGACAATTCTAGACAAAATCCAGGAATTATACTATATAGGCCCCTGTTCTGTGAATAATTCTAATATTTTATTAGTTGTATAACTGAGATATTATGAAAACCACAAAAAAGCATGCAATTTGGTTCCATGCTTGTATATTGTACAGTATATGATATGTGTGTGTGTGTGGGGGGGGGGGGGCACATCAATATTTTTTCAGGGGGCCCCCAATCCTCTAGCTACGGCCCTGTCTATATTAAAAGGTAATCTGTAAGATTTAAAAAGTGTTACTATTTGTAGGAGATGGATGTCTATTATTTTGAATTTAATTTTCTCCTTGTTTGACTAGACGGATCTAGGGGAGTGGTGTGTATTTTTGTTTGTTTTTAACTTTTTAGGTTATTGTAGCAGCTAATATCAGTTAGTTTCTGTTTTGGTTGTTATTTAAGCATATACCCATTTCTGAAGCTCATGAAGTGGCTTTCTAAAATGAAATGATTGAATCCTCCTACAATAAATAAAAGTGCATATATGTTTTTTTGATGTGACGTTCCTCATCTGTTACTCCACATTGTCCCAAGACTGGGACGTAACATCAGAATTGCATTGAATTTTCTTTGTTTGTTATCACCAAATTGCATATGATAATTGGCCACTGGAAATATGTTTTGATTAAAATCCCATAAAATCTAACCTGAATGTAAAGTATATTTCACAATGTACTAGTTTCTTAATTAAGTTTCAAGAACCACTGCACTACTGTGAAGGAGCTAAGGGTTCTTAATAACAACCTATGGTTTTAAGTGATCAGAATCTTTTGTAGTATGCTGTGTTTTCGTCACAAGTTAGAGATACAACAATGCCTCCAGCTCTAGGTTTTTAACATCATAGTGTGAAGCAGTAATTTTCCATAGCCCTTGCTTTGGTATAATAACAATTGTTAAAATTGTGCTGGTCAGACAAATTCAGAATGAATATTAAGAAAGACACAATTGTTATTCTATAAATCCGGCTACTTTTTACCATGTCTCCTGCTTCCTGCTCTTCCTGCCTTTATTTGCTCTCTTTTTTGGATATCAAACAAAATGCAGTGTCCCTATGCACTCGGTCACCCTTTTCCTCCCACTAGTGACACCCCTGACTGTTGGTGTGAAACTGATATCAGAGACTGAAGACATGACACTACATGCACACTGATGGCAGTAACTGGCTTGTTACACAGCAAAAACAAAGAAGAAAAACAATAACAAACGCTCCGGTCACTAACATATCGTTGGTTCCCTGAGGTAAGGGAACAAGCGTTGTGTCACTTGACACTTATGGGAAATTCCTGTTTACTGAAGCCTGATTTGTTCACATTTGTGTAGCTGCACAAACCAATGCCGCTCTAATCCGCCAAAAGTGGAGGAGCCCAGCGCTATATAAGTCATGTCAGAGCACCATTTCATCACAAACTTTTGGGAACCGAGGTTACATTAGTAACCGGAGTGTTCCCTATCGAACGGTCTCTCCCGTTGCATCGCTTGATGCTTATGGGGAACGCATCCAATAGTACTGTGCTATAAGCAAGAGCAGAACGAAGCCGCTCAGCCCGCGAGCACCTATACTGAGGGCTCATGTAAGCATGAGGTAATAGTGAGACCCGAGAAGTTTAGGCTGAGGACTACATAATGACCAAATGAATATATTGGTCTAAATGAGTCTACTCCTCCAAGCTACTGTTATAAGCATGAGCCCCGTCAGACTGGTCGTGGCGACAGTGTTGCAACAATATATAGTGATATTCTCAATGTTACTCAGAAAACAGGATTCAGGTTTAACTCATTCAAAATACTTCTACTTAATGTTACACTGTCAGATATGCAAAAGAAATCTCTCCCATCTCTTGCTCTGGCTACTGTGTATAGACCGCCAGGGCCATATTTGCAGATTTCCTATCAGACCTATTGGTTAATGTCGATAAAGCGCTAATTGTCGGAGATTTTAACATTTACGTTGATAATACAAATGATGCATTAGGACTTGCGTTTACTGACCTGATAAACTCTTTTGGGGTCAAGCAAAACGTCACCGGGCCCACTCATCGTTTTAATCATACGCTATATTTAATTATATCGCA
>CM041797.1:1401173-1426173 GCA_023376895.1 Aspiorhynchus laticeps | reverse complement strand
TAAATACGACCTCACGTTGTGTCAATCACGTTTACACACTGCCTCCGAAACTTTCGTCCGTCAAAAAATTCAGATCAGGTTCTATTTTCTGCATTTTCGCATCCGTAGCATGCATTTTGATAGGAAAGGATGGGGAATACGAAAAAACTGAAAAACGCATGCAAAAATTTCGGACTCAGTGTGCAATGACCTTTAGAAATACATTAATCTCACATCATAAAAGCATTCTGAGTCAAGGTGAAATTACATGACTTCATGAGCATTTGAGTGTGTGGATAAAAACTAGAGTAGAGCGCCATCTGCTGTTAAAATATAAGCTCAGAATCCATTCCAGAGAGAATCACCATGCATTCGGAAAATCTCAGAATTGATGTGATGCATCGATTTATCGTCACAGCCCTACAATGGAAAAGTTCTACACTCTTAAAAATAAAGGGTTTTTATTGCCATCGTTGCTGGCTTGAAAAACTTTCAACATCCATAGGACCTACGCATTGCACAAATATATCTTTATAGTGGAAAAATCTTTGGATATTAAAAATGTGCCTCACGCTAGAACAGTTCTGTAATGGTTCTTCTATGGCATCATCCATTTTGGAACCTTTATTTGGCAACACTTTATTTTGATAGTCCACTTTAGACTTTTTACTAACAGTGAGTAACTTTGCAACTACGTCAACTAGCAGTCATTAGAGTATTAGTTGACTGTTTGCTTAATATCTTTATTTCGATGGGTCCACAACATACTGACAATAAGAATCTTTGCAAGCATATGTCAAATTATTCTACTAACCCTAAACCTACCCTACTGAGAGTTAGTAGACATGTAGTTGCAAATTAATGAGAATTAGTTGACATGTAGTTGCAAAGTTACTTAAAGTTAGTAGAATGTCTAAGGTGGACTATCAAAATAAAGTGTAATAAAAGTGTATGGATGCTGAAAAGACTCTTTATGGAAGCGTCGATGCCAAAAAAGAAGTGTAGCGTGAGATAAACTCACAGACTCTTTGGGATATCTCAATATCTGCAATAAGAAAATTGCATGTGTGCTAGGTTGAGAAAGATAAATAAAAGTCTGTGCCGAGCTCATTGGATGAAACTGGAGAACTGCAGTCAGAAGAGTTGATGCTAATACTAATATTTCCTATGTTTTCAGTGTAATGCGTCACCTATATCGGCCACGTCCAAGCAGTGTCTGTGGGAGGTGATGGGTCCGGTGCGCGTGTGCGCCGTCACGTTCATGCAGTACACCTCCCAGACCTGAGTGTGTTTGGCATCGAAGAAGCAGCTGTTGATGCCACCGCTTGTGTAATCTGGACACTCCCGAGGAGCGCGCCCACTGCGGGATGACATGACCACTGTTCATCATCTCATTGACACTCTACAGAAACAACACTGATCTGGTATATCTGTAAAGTGTGTTTAACTCATGTCTCACTCTGTGGTGTACTGGAGCGTGTAGGTGACGTTGTCCTGATTCTCGATCGGACGCCACCAGCAGGTGAAGATCTCCATGTTGGGCGAGCGGCAGTGGTAAATATATGGCCTTGTTCCATCTGCAATGTAAGAAACAATGACTTACGATCTCAATGAAGACGTTTATTGGCAAAGTACATACTTAAACCTTTTTTAAAGTCAAGGCACATTCAGCTTTAATGATTACTGTATTAGCATCCACAGCAATGCACAATAATCTTCTGATTACTATAAGTGCATGCTGCAGTTTTATTGTTGACTTGATTGCACAGATACTATTTGAACTGATCTGAGCTGATGATGACATCACTGAATCAACGATGAACTGACTTTAACTGGAAAACCGACTGTTTGCTATCGTCCTCTTTTTAGAGCTGCTCTACATCAGAATTGAATTTTGTTTGCAGTATTGACACACTGTTTGCCTGGTTAACACTGTAAAGCTGCTTTGACACAATCTGAAGTGTATAAAGCACTATAGAAATATAGGTGACTTGACTAAAAGGGAAAGGCTTACACTATAAAAACTAGGTGTACCACAAGGCTCAATATTGGGTCCATTGCTTTTTTGTTTGTACATAAATGATTTACCTGAAATTTTCAAGGAGGTTGGTTGTCAAATGTATGCAGATGACACAATTATTTATGTAATAGCAGAAACCTCTCATCTGGCTGCAGAAATGTTGACCAGACAATTGGTCAGTGTTTCCCGGTGATAACTGTTTAACTTTAAATTACAACAAAACAGTTTCACTGTGTTTTTCATTAAAGAACAAAAGATGTATTTAAAATCAAAACTGACCAAAAGGAAATCAAGGAAGTGAGTGAATTTAAATATTTAGGTGTCATTGTAGACTCTAAGATTACGTTTGATGCCCATGTTAAAGACTATTAAGACCAATTTGAACTGTTTTCATATGATAAGCCCATGTATATGTCTTAAAGCAGATCAAATGTTTATGCATGCTATGATATTATCACATATGACCTATTGTACGATAATTTGGGGTCAGGCTTCCCAATTAGTTGTAAAGACTATAATGTCATTATACAAACAAATGATTTTATGTAAAAGCCTAACAAGGGACGAGGGCTGCAAACTAGCTTTATGATATATGCCCTATGTACACGCCACGGCATCGGTTGTCTGTGTGTAACAATGCTTAATGTATAAAACAAATAAAAACTACGTCCTACATCATCTGCTGGAAAGCCACTTTCTCGTGAATGCTAGAGATTACAGTTTTTAAAGTTGTAAACATGCATGTTTTTCTTACACAAACGCATCACTTCACTTTAGAAGGCCTTTATTAACCCTCCAGAGCCGTGTGGAGCGCTTTATGATAAATGGACGCACTTTTTGGGCTTCAAAATCTGGACCACCATTCACAGCCTATATAAAGCTTGGAAGAGCCAGGATGCTTTTAAATATAACTCCAATTGTATTCGTCTGAAAGAAGAAAGTCATTTGCACCAAGTATGGCTTGAGGGTGAGTGAATCATAGGCTAATTTTCATTTTTGGGTGAACTATCCCTTTAATGTAAATTGATCATTTGCTCAGGATCTTATTTCCGTGAATGGTGCAGAAAGAACTCAAATGTTGACCTGGATCTTGTCTGTGATAAATCAAGCTCTTTGGGTTGATTGTTTGCTTTACTGGAAGCAGATAAGTGGAGTTTTATGGCAGGTGTTGTAATTTCTTACTGCGACATCAAATGTGAACATAAAACTTTATGAGGAAGAATAACATATTGTGGGCAATTAAGACAATTAAAAATCAGATAGTTGTGTTCTTGATTAGTCAATCCAGTGATCCAATAACAGCACCCCTGTCAGTAGCGCTAGTCAATCATTAGCTATTTAAATCACTATTTGCCTTCATGCTATTGGACGCTGGTAGTGGGCAGAGCTAAGCTGAATGTGAGTTTGATTGACAGTCACATTCAAATATTCTCCCAGAACATGACTGAACATGAACTCCACTAATTTCATTTGATTCACAGACGTGCTTAATTAAACGTGGTAATCGGATGTAGCGCATGCTCGTCGACGGATACCGACTCGCTTATTATATAGTTGCAAGTTTAGTTGCTGAGAGCAAAACTCCACACAAAACAACCCATTATGCAGGTTTCTCTGCCCGTTTGAGATTATGACATGTGGGCTAATGCTAGCAACTATGCTAATCTGATTTAGCCGCTACATTCCTGTGAAACACAGACACAGAGAGCGCGTTGTGAGTGAGTAATAAACACAGTAATGAGCAGTTAAAACCGGCTTAAAGGTTCAGCAGAGTTTGTAGAGTTCATACAGAATCATTCGAGAGGCTGCTTGACTGGTGATGTTAGATCGGTCAGTTTTTACATTGAGTTATTAAACAAGGTAATGCAAACACATTAAAGTGCCCCTATTATGGGTTATGAAAGGTTCATTGGTTTTGGGAGTCTCCAACAACAGGTTGACATGCATGCAAGGTCAAAAAACACTTTCATTGTCTTATAATATGCATTTATTTTTACCTTATTTGCTCAACGACTCCCAAACGATTCACTCAACGATTCATTTTTCCAAACCCCTCCTTTGCGTGACGCTGCTTTGCTCTGATTGGTCGATTTCATTTAAAGCAGTGTTTGTGAGCACAGTGCTGCTCTGTGTAGTGTTACCGTGGAAACTGCTTCAAAAGCGCCACCTAGTGGCAAAGAATGAATTTGCATTTTCATTCAGACCAATGCTAAAAGACCAACAAGTGGGCGGGAAATATGCTAATGTTTGATGTTGACGACAAACAGGGATTGGTTTTAAAAACGACTCGTTTCAATGATTCAGAGTCGACTCTTTCTTTTGAGAGACGATAACTTTATACACGAAGCACTTTCAGATTTAACACTCTGCAGGATGTTTTCATTCACTTACACACTGCATGAAAGGTAATTTTCAAAAATACATAATAGGGGCACTTTAAAATATGACAAGACTGAATACATAATAACTCAGAATATAAATCTCAGTTCATGCTGCCTTTAAAAACCAGCAAGACTGAACATGAACACTGAGACTGACACACACACTCACACACACACTCTCACACACACTCACACACACACACACTCACATGCAGTTTTATGAAGCACAGTAAACTGAATTGACTGGATCTCCAGTGATGGAGCCTCATGATTTCACAGATTACTCCTGCAGTCAGCGGTCGCTCACACCAGAGGAGTCTTCCTCGGAGACGACCTCGTGACCTTTGACACGACAAACGCGTTATGAATCATCCTCATCATGTCACACAAACAGCAGAAGAACACCTGCAGAAATACCACATCGTGAACACCTCCTCATCTGAACACGGCCTTCATAACACAGACAAGTCTGAGCAAAACACTGACACTTAATGCTGTTTGTGCCAAGACTCGATTCTGGCATCACTTCAGACGCAATGCTGGAGCATGTCCTCTACACACAGAACTCACACAGCACACGTTTCCAAACACTCGTCCATCATTGGTCAATCAGTCAGCTAGCCCCGCCCCCAAACGCAGGTGATTGGTCGAGTCAGAAGTTGACACGTCGCTCAAACGAACAGATCAGTGTTGTGAAAGCTTCACAGAATCACAGCGTTTAAAGTCTTCATTCACCAGTCCACAAATTAAGACCTAAAAGCTATTAAATCAGAGCAGAATGTCTTAATTTCATAAAGTCGTGGCATGGAATGATGCAAAAAATGAATATCATCCTCAATGTGTCTGTCTTGTTTTCCAGTACAAATATATTTAAATCAAGAGACATTTACTGGAGACGCAAAATGAAATTTAACAAAATTATTTGATTTTGATTGCTTCCAGTGTCCTCATTTGTAAGTCACTTTGGATAAAAGCGTCCGCTAAATGACTAAATGTAAACAAAATTAAGTTTGTGATTACAACAACAACAAATATCTGGCAATTGGCTCAGAAAAAAATCTATGTAATTCAAAGGGAAAACATTCCCACCGGCAGATATTGTTTCTTCAGTAAATATGTCTTTATTTATGAATCCTTTGATATTTGCACTGGAAAACAAGACTGAAGAAACACCGAGGTACAGTAACAGTTATTTACATATTTTAGTGTTTGGGTGAGTAATTAGTTCCTGTAATTTAATTACAGTTACTTCTTATGTAATTGAACATAGTATAGACTGGATTTAACATCAAAATTAACCTTAACATCAAAACAAAAACCTTAAAATGAATGCTTTTTATCTCACTTTAAATACTGTGGTGAGTTAATAAGAATATTGTTAACACTTTAGTGTCCAATTCTCACTATTAACTTATCATGAATATTACTTAAAAAGCACATATTAATGTCTTATTCTGAAGACCTTATTCTAAATCATTAATCATACCCAATTCTTAAACTTAAGTATTAATAAGCAGTGATTAGGAGAATATTGAGGCAAAAGTCATAGTTAATAATTAGAGAATTGGACTCTAATCTTAACATATAATAATTAAAAGAACTGTTTCGTGTCTATCCTCGTATCATTAACTTGTCGAGGTCGAAATAGGATTTAAAAAGTAATTAGTAATATAAGTAATTAAATACTTTTTGGAGAGAGTCATTTGTACAGTTATCTAATTACACTGTTGAAGATGTAATTAGTAACTAATTACTTTTTAGAGTAACGTACCCAGCTGTTTGTGAGCAGAGAAGGATTTGAGGATCCTTAAAAAAGCAACCATACATTAGTGTTGTGTTTTACGTCCTTTTTTATATTAATTTATTCTTCATTCATTCATTTATATATTTTTAATTGATTTAATTGATTTCATTTAGTCATTTATATTACATTAATAGTTTTTTTATGTTATTTTTCCATTTTTTATTCGTTTTTTTTGATGGTAAAATGAATTAAAGTGTGTTTTCAAACAGTGAAGCAATGAAGCAAGACATTTACATTTAGAGACCATATTGTGTTCAATCTCTGGATGGACTCAATGTGCCATAAACCTGCTCCAGCGGGTCAGTTAAGGACTCCAGTCCGGCGGTTTAGCGTTTACTAACCTGTCGTCATACGGTGACGTCACACGTGAAAGATAAACCGATCGAGTCTCGGGAAATATGATCACAGCTTATTGCTGCCGCTGCTTCCAGCTATTTCAGTGTCAGAGAGTCACAAACGAATGAAAACAGGTTTGTGGAGAATTACCAAAAAGTACAAATCTAACGCTGTTAACTATTTGATTTAGATTGCATTTCGGAGAAGCAAGCAGAAAAACCCTCTGAGAGATGCACAGAATCAGTTCCTGCAGTAATCTGGACAAACATGATCCTCCAGAGGATCACATGATATAAATCGACTCATGCGTGCTTTCACCATTCCACTCGATCCCAAACTGGAAAAACCAGGCTTTCCTCTGAAAAACCCACAGCTGCCTCAGGAGACCCATTAGAAACAAACAGCGCTGAAGCTTCATCCACCTCAGAAACTCATCTCTAACTAACTAACTAACCCATCTTAACTGTCTAAACGAATAACATCTCTTCCCATCGGCGCTGGTCTGGAACAGGCATTGGGTTTTTCGGCCTTGTGCGCATCTGAATGTATAATTCAAGATCGACGGCTCGTGTAATAATGATTTATTTAAGATACGCTGCATCCTACAGTGAGTTCTTCACTTCAGCATAATACTGAACACTCATAACACCACATCTGAACAAACAGCTCTATAAATGGAGTGAACTCACACGACGCATGTAATCAGACTGTGATTTATAGATCATACTCCATCATACTGCAGATTTACAGCAGTGCTGATGATAACGAGCAGTAATGATGATCATTCACAGAGATTCGGTGACGCTGCACTGACAGCATTTTCTGAATAAAGCGTCTCGTTAAAATAGACTCATTCTGAGGAGAGAATAATGACTCAAAAACAGTGTAATATATATAACTGTGAACATGCTGCTGTGAATACACCGGTGCAGAGGTTGATACCGCGGTAATTCTTATGAAACTTCACAGATTGGGCTCATTTTCAATTATCCAGGATTTCCTCAGCAGGTAAAGATGTGTGTGTGTGTGTGTGTCTCTGTGTGTGTGTGTGTCTCTCCCTCTCTCTGTGTGTGTTTCTCTCTGTGTGTGTGTGTGTGTGTGTGTGTGTTTCTCTCTGTGCGTGTGTGTCTCTCCCTCTGTGTGTGTGTGTGTTTCTCTCTCTGTGTGTGTGTGTGTGTGTGTGTGTCTCTCCCTGTGTGTGTGTGTGTGTGTGTGTGTGTTTCTCTCTGTGTGTGTGTGTGTGTGTGTTATGGAGACTAATTAGATCAGTTTGAACTAGATTTTCCTCTAGTGTTGTTCCATAAGCTGCACATTTCTGATTCATCTGTTTATATATACAGTAAAACCAAAAATGATTTAGACACCAGATATAACTTGATATTTACTAGTGGGTGCAGGACACTATAATTCATTTATGTAAGTGAAGATAGAAAAATAAACTGAACTGTGACAAATTATACCCCCCCCAAAAAAAAAATTATACCCCAAAAAATCTTCATACAGTGGACTTCCAGTAAATTTTGGGAGCAAAAATTATCCAGACACTTTGACCTGAGCATGTTTTGCTGAAGTGTTTTTCTTTAAATGCTAATGCAATCTTTTTACACACAGACTGAACAAAATGAAGCATTGCTTGGTAATTGGTTGAGCTAAATTGGTTTTATCTAATTGTCTTCTTAACTTTAACAGCTGACTGCTATTCAACCTTTCTATCAAAGTTATCTGACATTATCAAGATAAATTTGTTCTGACACAGTTCAACTTGCCATATTTTATTACCATTTTCTAAACTATAGCGAATAAACTTGTAACAAGTTGCTGTCTCACAAGCCACACGACGAAGGAGTAACTTCAAGAACAGTCTATTAATAATAATCCACAAGGAATCTAGGAGCAGGGTAGAACAACACGTTGACAAATAATAACCGATGAGGACAGAACAGAAACGGGGAGAATTTATACAAAAGCAAGAGAGAGACTAATGACATACTGTAATTGAGTGAACACAGGTGAACAGAATAACTAATCACGGCAACTCAGGAAAACTAGGTCAAAGGAACAAAAGACAGGAGATCAGGAACAGGGAAAAACACAACTAAACGTCCATGACCGTTACAAAACTGTGATAATGTGAGAAGCGTTGAAGGTGTCTGAATTAACTTTGGTTTGACTGCATCTTCTTCACTAATAATGTAAGAGATGCACAACATAAAGAAGAGCTCGATGTTGCAGGATGTGTGATATTTTGCACTATTGATCGTATCGATCGTGTGTTTAGTGTATTGATCTTCACTCACCGTCCTGCAGACCGGTGGCGGTGACCAGCGTCCAGAGGAGCGTCAGGAGCAGAAAGCACAGCATCACGCGTCTGCAACACACACACACACACACGTCAGGGCATACACACTTCACTGCAGATTACAACTATTCAGTTCATGTCTACTTCTAGTGCTTTTCAAGTTCAAGTTAAAGTTCATTTTATTTGTGTAGCACATTATCAAGATTATATAACATGCATGATACATAGAAAACAAGCCAGACACACACAACAACAACAACAACAGAGTGCTTTACAGAGAGTGCATGTTTATATATGTGACCCTGGAGCACAAAACCAGTCATGAGTGTAATTTTTTTTTAAATTGAGATGTATGCATCATATGAAAGCTGAATAAATAATATTTCCACTGATGTATGGTTTGTTATGATAGGACAATATTTGGCTGAGATACAACTATTTGTAAATCTGGAATCTGAGGGTGCAAAAAAATCTAAATATTGAGAAAATCACCTTTAAAGTTGTTCAAATGAAGTTCTTAGCAATGCATATTACTAATCAAAAATTTATATTTTGATATATTTACGGTAGGAGATTTACTATATATCTTCATGGAACATGATCTTAATATCCTAATGATTTTTGGCATAAAAGAAAAATGTATAATTTTGAGCCATACAATGTATTGTTGTCTATTGCTACAAATATACCTGTGTTACTTATGACTGCTTTTGTGCTGCAGGGACACAATGTTACAATCCAAAGTGGAAACAAATCGCAGGAAGATCTCTGTCTTCAATACACAATATCAACATGACATTACTCTTATTACACATGTACAACTTCAGAGATGTAGTGTATATGTATATGTGACAAGGGCTGATGGGAACTGGAACCTTGACCTCAATGTCTGTCTTTAAATGGCAGCGAAACCTCATGAGAAAAGACTTCGAATGTATAAATTCAGTCAATGACTGTTTGCTGGATGTGAAATCACACACGGCTGAAAATAAAGCACCTTAAACAGCATTTCAACATTCGTTTAGCAGGTAAATCTAAATATGCAGCCTGCACTGTACTTCATTATCAATGATGTTTCAATTACATATAAAAAGAAATGGATACGCTGTGCATTAATACTCCCATAATAAAACATAATTAACACAACAGTACAATCAAATCTGTGAACTCCATGACTTCACTACTCAATCGTCCTCAACAGAGCATTTTGATACTGTATGTATGATAAAGAGATTGTTTACCCAAAAATGACGTTTTTACTCGCCCTCATGTCCTTCAAACCCGCATGACTTGAAGATGTTCTGAAGAACGCTAGGAACTAAACAACATCACTGACTGCATGCACAAACAAACACATTGTTGGGAATATCCTGAACGTCTATAGAGTCGGACAGACCATAAATGAACGCTTAAATTCTAAATAAAAAAACAGATGTGCGTAAACACGCAGGCTTTCATTTCAGTCCTCATGATCGTACACCAATGACATTAAAGTCATGAAGAATAAAGAGTCAATTTATGAAGCACACACACACACACAAACTTGCACACACTCACTCACACTCACGCACTCTCTCACACACACACACACACACTCACACACACTCGCACACACACACACACTCTCACACACACACGCACACTCTCTCTCTCTCTCTCTCACACACACACACACACACACACACACATGAGGGTCATGAGACAGATCACAGGACTCGGCCGTCCGTCGCCTGCAGTCTCACAGACCCAAATTAAACACAGTCGGTTAGAGAAGACGAACACAAACATTCCTTACTGATACAGATCATTTAAACAAGAGGAGGAAATCATCTCTCTGACCTACACGACATTAAATAGCATTAAACGACTGACCGGCTTCCAGAAAACCTGCATCACAGCCTACAATAACTATATTTGACCATTAGTTAACAATACAATATACATTTTATTTCTATAGCACATTTAAAACAACTGCCGTTGTCCAAAGTGCTTTCCAGAATCATTACATATAGTCACACAAACTAAAATTAAACATTAAAATTTAAAACCTGATCCTTCTAATTAATTCTAAAAACTCTACTAAAAAGGTACGATTTCAATCTAGACTTAAAAGCATCCACAGATGGGGAAGATTTAATATGCATTGGAAGAGGGTTCAAGAATCCTTTGATTTTAATATCGTTTTAGGAACATGAAGAATCATCTGATTCGAAGATCTCATGTTTCTTGTATTTTGATAAGGAATAAAAAGGTCAACAATATATTTTGGGGCAATGCCATGCAACGCTTTAAAAACCATCAACAAAACCTTAAAGTTAATTATAAATTTTACAGGAATCCAGTGTAAAGAAAGCAAGACTGGGGTAATTCTCTCTCTCTTCTCTGTGCGAGTCAAAAGTTTGGCAGCAGCATTTTGTACTAATTGAAGATGAGATAATTGACCCTGAGAAATACCTATATATACAGAATTACTGTAATCAATTGAGCCGAAAAATTAAGCCCAAAGGGCCCATATATAATGAAAATAAAATAGGCCCAAATATAGAGCCCTGTGGCACACCACCATGTAATTTAGCTGATGTAGAACACAAATCTCCAAGGCAAACCGAGAAAGATCTATCTTTTAAATATGATTTAACATTTAACATGATTTTAACATGAACAACTAACACACAGATGACAGAGGTGAAGCGAGTTATGACGAAGAATTATGAAGACAATCATGATGAATAGCTATGTTGTCATCCACCTATTTTTATATGCATATCGCATAAAAAAATGCCAAGATGCACATCAGTTTTAAAAATGTGCATAAATAAAAACATTTTATGTGCTCAACTAAGTACGATAAATTTCTTATCTGGTAAGAAAACTATGATAGAAACAAATTTACCGAATAAATTCCTTAATGCGCATTACTGGACCAAACACTGGACTGATCTCACTGCACAGCATCTGAAACGCTTGAGCAAAGTCTCGTCAAAGTGCTTCGTTATAATTAACTCCCAAAACTGCGTTTGCAAACAGCAGACTCTGAAAATAAGATAACATGACCGCGTTTCGTCTGCGCGCTCTGAAGCTCGTGATTTATTGTATACACAAATTATTATATACAGTGCCTTTTCCTACTGCAGCAAATTTAATTTTTCTTCGTGATATTTAGCACAAGTTAATCAGGAGGTGAGGATTTTGTTCTCTTCAATGCATTGGATGGAAACGGTGCTTTATTTGCAAATGTTTTATGCGATATTCCAATTTTGCGCATAAGTTTAATTCGTAACTTTGGATGGAAACATAGCTAGTCATAAGTCCTGTTTAATACTGTAAAGCTGCTTTGAAACAACCTGTATTGTAAAAAACACTATGTAAATAACGGTGACTTGACTTGACAATAAAAGCAGACACATTAATAAAGAGAGTCATTCAAGACTCCTTCAGATCTCCTTCACTGCAGAAACACAGATGGTTAAAGCAGCAAAAAAAAGTTCAGGGCATTAAATATTCGCTGTAATCGCATAATTAATCTCCACACCGTTTCCTCGAAAGACCAAAGTTTGATCTAATAATGTTACACAAAAGCAGAGTGACGACATGCGTGTGTTATAAAAGCGTCTTTAATTGGTAAAGCCCTGTAATGAAAGCCATGATTGTTCTGGAAGAAGCGGTGATCTGTGTTCATGTATGTGGACGTCTGCTGGGGCATGATGGGATTGCTAACACTCTCTCCGCGCATGCTAGTCACCATCTGTATGAACTCAGACATGCTCAATCATCACAAACACAAAGAGCTTGGGAAGTGAAAAAACGCCTTTTCTGAAGCTCCCGCATGCATTCGGACTAAAGCTGATCCAATATCTGGAGGAGCTTAAGAGCTTAAAAAGAACAGCAAGAATGAGCAGAGATTTACCGCCGCCGCTATTGTCACCGGATTAAACCGACATGACGGATAATCTTTATTCTCCCATCAATCTAGGGACACTACTAACCAGCACTGATGCTACTAACTCAACCACTCCATCAGTATGGGCTGATAATCAATGAATGCCATTAATGACTTGAAATTCATAATTCAAATAGGCTAATAGAGATTTCAGTGCATTCCAAGAACAATCTGTAGAAATACGGCCCAATATGCCAGTGTAAACATGAAGGGTTTTACATATTGATTTTCACAGGTGTTTTACCTGTATTTTTAATTATGCATTCTGCATTCATTATTTGTTTCCATCCCATCTTGTCCCTGGGGAATGCAGACGGCGGATGATTGTGGCACTAATCTGATGTCCAGATCGGGCCACACACACTCACTGACCACCTTTATCAGGTCACTTCAGCCAACGCCAGATGGACGTCTAGAGTCGAGTGACGACACACTCCATTAATTAGCTGCTAAATAAGCTGCTTTTGTCTGCTGAGGGTCATGATGACATAAACAAACATGTCTCATTTGCACACAGACGAGAGATTCTCTTCAGACGTTTGACATCTGAGCTGAATCACCTTCTTTAAACATAGCCAGTGGCTAATTACACTGAGTGTAGGAAAGGTGTAAATAGTGCTAGATAGAGTTTACAGCAAACACAAACAGCAACACGTACTGTAGCATCTGCAAACAGAGATAGATGCTGCTCACGCAGACTGTAAACAGAAGTGATGTGTTAGTAGTACTGAAGGGAAAATATCAGAGCAGCGAGTGGGTGGAGTCAGTGAGTGGGCGGAGTCAGTCCGTGGGGCAGGTCAGTGAGTGGGCGGAGTTAGTCAGTGGGGCAGGCCAGTTAGTGGGTGGAGCCAGTCAGTGGGCAGGACAGTTAGTGGGTGGAGTCAGCGAGTGGGCGGGGCAGTCAGTGGGCGGAGTCAGTCCGTGGGGCAGGTCAGTTAGTGGGTGGAGTCAGTGAGTGGGCAGAGTCAGTCAGTGGGGCAGGTCAGTTAGTGGGTGAAGTCAGCGAATGGGCAGAGTCAGTCAGTGGGGCAGGTCAGTTAGTGGGTGGAGTCAGCGAGTGGGCAGAGTTAGTCCGTGGGGCAGGCCAGTTAGTGGGTGGAGCCAGTCAGTGGGCAGGACAGTTAGTGGGTGGAGTCAGCGAGTGGGTGGGGCAGTCAGTGGGCGGAGTCAGTCCGTGGGGCAGGTCAGTTAGTGGGTGGAGTCAGTGAGTGGGCAGAGTCAGTCAGTGGGGCAGGTCAGTTAGTGGGTGAAGTCAGCGAGTGGGCAGAGTCAGTCAGTGGGGCAGGTCAGTTAGTGGGTGAAGTCAGCGAGTGGGCAGAGTTAGTCCGTGGGGCAGGCCAGTTAGTGGGTGGAGCCAGTCAGTGGGCAGGACAGTTAGTGGGTGGAGTCAGCGAGTGGGTGGGGCAGTCAGTGGGCAGAGTCAGTCAGTGGGGCAGGTCAGTTAGTGGGTGAAGTCAGCGAGTGGGCGGGGTCAGTCAGTGGGCAGAGTCAGTCCGTGGGACAGGTCAGTTAGTGGGTGGAGTCAGTGAGTGGGCAGAGTCAGTCAGTGGGGCAGGTCAGTTAGTGGGTGGAGTCAGTCAGTGGGCAGAGTCAGTCCGTGGGGCAGGTCAGTTAGTGGGTGGAGTCAGTGAGTGCGCAGAATCAGTCAGTGGGGCAGGTCAGTGAGTGGGCGGAGTCAGTCCATGGGGCAGACCAGTTAGTGGGTGGAGCCAGTTAGT
Organism: Aspiorhynchus laticeps; assembly: GCA_023376895.1. Taxonomy (NCBI): domain Eukaryota; kingdom Metazoa; phylum Chordata; class Actinopteri; order Cypriniformes; family Cyprinidae; genus Aspiorhynchus; species Aspiorhynchus laticeps. The sequence goes on along the minus strand of CM041797.1, from coordinate 1,411,696 downwards.
GGGCAGGACAGTGAGTGGGTGGAGTCAGTCAGTGGACAGGTCAGCGAGTGGGCGGGGTCAGTCAGTGGGCAGAATGAGCCAGTGGGTAGAGTCCTAATCTAGTGTTCTAATAAACATGGCATATATTATGAATATCGTTGGCTCTGTGACGAACTGCTTTTGTTCCTCTTTTGTAAATGTTGCTTAATCCATACATGTAAATATAAATGAAAATTACTTTCACTACGTAACCTGGTTTGACTATGGGCTCTCCCTGCTGCTGTAAACTATATGAATGCATGTCCAACAGCTCAAACCTGTGGAGTGTGAGGACACGAGCGCCGCCGATGCATGCTTTTCTCCCATATGGCAAAAAATATATTCACATTTACATTTAGTTATTTAGCAGATGCTTTTATCCAAAGCGACTTACGAATGAGGACAATGGAAGCAATCAAAATCAACAAAAGAGCAATGATACGCAAGTGCTATGACAAGGCTCAGTTAGCTTAACACAGTACACGTAGCAAGGTTTTTTTTTTTATTATGTAATAAATAAAAAGAAAACAGATAGAATAGAAAAAGAATAGAGCAAGCTGGTGATAGAGGCCTTTTTTGCTTTTTGTTAATTGTATAATAAATAAAAAGAAAACAGATAGAAAACAAGCAGTTAGTAAATGAATAGAATGCAAGTCTAAAAGGGAAAAAAAATTAAGAATAGAATTAGAATAGAGAGTGCTAGAGGGTCAAATAAAGATGGAAGAGATGTGTTTTTAGCCAATTCTTGAAGATGGATGAGGACTCAGCTGCTGGGATTGAGTTGGTCAGGAGGGAACAGTTAATGTAAAAGTCTGTGAAAGTGATTTTGTGCCTCTTTGTGATGAACAATAAAGCGATGTTCACTTGCAGAACACAAGCTTCTAGAGGCACATAAGTCTGAAGTAGTGAATTTAGGTAAAGAGCCAGAGCTGGTTTTGAAGGCAAACATCAATGCCTTGAATTTAATGCGAGCAGCTGTTGGTAGCCAGTGCAGATTGATAAACAGAGGTGTGATGTGTGTTCTTCTCGGCTCATTAAAGATAAATCTTTCTGCCACGTTCTGGATTAACTGTAGAGGTTTGATAGAACTGGCTGGAAGACCTGCCAAGAGAGCATTGCAATGGTCCAGCCTGGACAGAACAAGAGCTTGAACAAGGAGTTGTGAAGCATGTTCTGAAAGAAAGGGCCTGATCTTCTTGATGTTGAATAAAGCAAATCTGCAGGACCGGGCAGTTTTAGCAATGTGGTCTGAGAAAGTCAGCTGATCATCAATCATAACTCCAAGGTTTCTGGCTGTTTTTGAAAGAGTTATGGTTGATGTGCTTAACTGGATGGTGAAATTGTGATGAAACGATGGGTTTGCACAAGCAGTTCTGTCTTAGCTAGGTTGAGTTGAAGGTGATGGTCCTTCATCCAGCAAGAAATGTCTGTTAGACAAGCTGAGATGCGAGTAGCTATCGTCAGATCATCAGGATGGATTGAGAGGTAAAGTTGAGTGTCATTAGCATAGCAGTGATATGAAAAGCCATGTTTCTGAACGACAGAGCCTAGTGATGCCATGTAGACAGAGAAGAGAAGTGGTCCGAGAACCGAGCCCTGAGGCACCTCAGTAGTTAGATGTTGTGACTTGAACACCTCGCCTCTCCAAGATACCTTGAAGGACCTATCTGAGAGGTAAGTTCCAGAGATGCCTTAAGATTTAATATATATTAAATATATGTTAAACAGTGAAGCTCAAGAAAATATATTTTGGAAATTGAAACCTATGAAATATATTTCAAAATGTATTTCAGAGGACAAGAAAATAAATTTCCAATCTTACAGTAGCCTTCATTTAGGCTAAATGCAAATGTGGATGACCATCCTTTAATATGATGCTTATTAAACATAAAACATCTGCTATAACTCAATACCAGAGCAAACATTCACCGCTGGTAATGGCTCTCTGAAGGGTCAAACGTGGCTTGTTTACTCTTCGGTCAGTCGCAGTGACGTGTGTGTGTGTGTGTGTGTGTGTGTGTGAGCGTGAATGAGAGACGTCTCTGAATGTACTTGACTCTGACTCAGGTAACGCTGGAGAGTCATTGCGTGTGAGCACTAAAGCCGCTTCTGATCTACTTTACACCTAATTGTCTTTGAGCTTTGGGTCACTGGGGCAACATTTGACACGAGAACCTGCTGCTTCACGACCAAACCTCCTGCTGCAACGCCGGCCAATCACAGGCTGAGAATCTCAGGAAAACATCTCCATGCTGGAAATCACAGCAGCCACGTCTCAAACTGAATTATGAGCACTGCACGTCATATTTACATCGTTTCATAAGCGGCTGATATTTAACGTGTATGAACACGCAGTGACAAAACACTGATGTTACGAAGCGTCAGAGACTCAACAAATAAAGTGTCAATATTTATACAGGAGAATCTCACAAAAACAGGCTTTGGTCAGAAAACAAATACAATTAAATTTAATTATAAAAATTAAACAATGAAATGACGTTGTGTAACGATCATGACACCTATTTTAAAGGTCAATATTGTTAATTCTCATTACTGTAATGTCTCTGAATTATTTTTTTTGTTTATTTTAATAACTGAAATACAGGCAGCACAATACAAATACCACGATGTGTAAATATTTACCTAATTAATTCACATTTAGTCGTTATTTTTTGCACATGTCAATGATAAGAATGTGCGGGGGTGTTTAGTCGTCAAGGCAATAAAGCAATAAATCTCACAATGCAAATAATGCTCTTGCAAACAGGATTAATTTTCATTAAGCAACACTTAATCTGTTATTTTCTTGCTTTAGGGTTTAACGTGAGCTGGGCGTGATGTTCTGGGCTTTATAAGATTCACACAGACTGACCGGCAGGTTCACTTCCAAACACTGTATGAATACAGAAAGAGTAAATAATTGAATCTGTCGGTTTTATGCTCCAGGCTCAAGACTCACGTAACTGCGGAAGGAGGATAAAAGAGAAATAATTATGTGTTTCTCTCATCTTTGGCTCACAAACATGTTCTCGAAGGCGACTAGTAAACACTAGAAAACAGAAAATGTACTATGAGTATTTGTGATATAAATATATATTTATTATGTTTTTAATGTCACGTCGGCTGTCGGTTATCTTCAAGGAGAGAACAGAGTAATATTTAAGACATTTAACATTAATAAAACACACATATCTCTGAGTAAAAACACTGAAGTCCTGGTTATTATCTGTTGTCTGTCTGTGATTCAGGTTTGGATTTTACTGTATTTCTTTAACGCTATGCATAAACTGATTATGATGTAATATGACAAGTACAAAGTAAACTATATTACCTCCATCAGACATATGAATCCAAATCAAAGATATAATTAAATTAACCTACTATAATCTCAAACAGTGTTTTATGTCAAATTGGGATCCAGAAACAGATGACATAACTGGTTCTATCTTCAAGCAAATCTGGAATCTGAGGGTGCAAAAAAATCTAAATATTGAGAAAATCACCTTTAAAGTTGTTCAAATGAAGTTCTTAGCAATGCATATTACTAATCAAAAATTAAGTTTTGATATATTTACGGTAGGAAATTTACTAAATATCTTCATGGAACATGATCTTAATATCCTAATGATTTTTGGCATAAAAGAAAAATTTATAATTTTGACCCATACAATGTATGTGTTACTTATGACTGCTTTTGTGCTCCAGAAACACATATACGTATTAACAAACACAGCTATTTATAATAGAGGAACACAAGCTCTTCATCACAGAGACAGTGATATCCAGAGAATATAATGCCAGGTTTCTTAGAAAGCTAGAACAGAAGAGAAGTGCAGAGAACAGCTCTTTCCACTTCAAAAGCATCTGTAGACATGAGGATCGAGACACATGAACATCTCTACCTGTTCATCCTTTAATATGATGCTTATTAAACATTAAACATCTGCTATATCTCAAGCCCAGAGCAAACATTCACCGCTGGTAATGGCTCTCTGAAGAGTGAAACGTGGCTTGTTTACTCTTCGGTCAGTCGCAGTGAGTGTGTGTGTGTGTGTGTGAGAGTGAGAGTGAGTGAGAGTGTGAGTGTGTGTGTGTGTGAGAGTGAGAGTGAGAGTGAGAGTGAGAGTGTGAGTGTGAGTGTGAGTGTGAGTGTGTGTGTGTGTGTGTGTGTGTGTGTGTGAGTGTGTGTGAGTGTGTGTGAGTGAGTGTGTGTGAGTGAGTGTGTGTGAGAGTGAGTGTAAATGTATGTGTGTGTGTGTGTGTGTGTGTGTGTGTGTGTGAGTGAATGTGTGTGAGAGTGAGTGAGTGAGAGTGTGAGTGTGTGTGTGTGTGTGTGTGAGAGAGTGTGAGAGTGAGTGAGTGAGTGAGTGAGTGAGAGAGAGTGTGTGTGTGTGTGTGTGTGTGTGTGAGAGTGTGTGTGTCGTGTCCATGAAGACGACTTCACAGGTGAGACAATGGCAGAACCCAGATACTTGCACCGTCTCATATGACAGCCAATTAATCAGGCCGAAGAATCTCATCATATCCCTGTGAACAAGACTCAAACCTGTCAGACCAGATTAACTCGTTTTAGGGTCATGAACAGCTCAGTATTAGACACTTCCAGCTCTAAAATCTCTTCACCGCACATCTGTGTGTAATGTACTGGAAAGTTTCAAACGTGAGGACAGTTTCTCCCAATAAGACACTTTATTTTTATAGAGATGAATTCAGCAGAACCTGTGAAACACAGCAGAGTCTTTCATGAGTCTTTCTGAGGGAAAAAAGCTTTAAAAGAGCACGAGTTACTGCGATCCGTCTCTATACATCACTCAGAACAGAGCCTTCTGAATGTGAAGAGCTCGGTGTTTATAATGAATCTATAAACTGTCTCTAAAGCTGAACATTTACACTACAGCTCAAAAGTTTTCTACCAGTCTGTAAGATTTTTAATGTTTTTAAAGAAGTCTCTTCTGCTCACCAAGCCTGCATTTATTTGATCCAAAGTACAACAAAAACAGTAATATTGTGAAATATTTTTAGTATTTAAAATAACTGCTTTCTATGTGAATATGTGTTAAACTGTAATTTATTTCTGTGATCAAAGCTGTATTTTCAGCATCATTACTGCAGTCTTCAGTGTCACATGATCTTCAGAAATCATAATAATATGCTGCTCAAGAAACATTTCTGATTATTATCAATGTTGGAAACAGCTGAGTATAATTCTTTAAAAACATTAAAAATCTTACAGTTCGAAAACTTTTGACTGGTAGTGTAAATGTTTATCGTTATGTTGATATTGTGATAAAAACACAGTAAACGTATGAAACGATCATGTTTCTCTGCTGGTCGTGACAGACACGCTGTACGTGTTCACAGATTATCATGAAGTCTTATCATCGGTTTTTATTCTAGATTCTACAACAAACATCATGTAAAGCTACTGTGAATAATAATAATATAAACACTGCTCTTTTCTACGCCACATAAACATACACCAATCACCGGTTCTCACATTCATAAGCTATTTTCTTCATTCGTTAAAACAATAATTCATAGTCTACTAAGTTGTTGATAGTTATGTTTTTATTTGACCACCAAATGAAGCATAACCAGCGCCGGTGACGCATACAATAATGCGATAAAATCAGTTCCAGGTCTGAATCTCAAGAGTTTGAGCTATTTATGTCATGCAGGAAAAGTCAAGAAAAATCAATAGCTTTCAAACACATTTGATTATCCATTGAGGCATGTGTTCACATCAGAGGATAGACAACATCTCCATCTGGGTCAGTGAGGACCGATGAACCGTACACACTCATTCACTCACTCACTCACACACACACAAACATATGCACACACACTCACACACACACACTCTCACACACACACACTCTCACACTCACACACACTCACGCACACACACTCACGCACACACACTCACGCTCACACACTCACGCTCACACACTCACTCTCTCACACACACTCTCTCACACACACACACACACACACACACTCTCACGCACACACAAACATATGCACACACACTCACGCACACACACTCACGCTCACACACTCACACACACTCACTCACACCCTCACACTCACACACACATACACACACACTCACTCACACAGACACACTCACACACGCACACTCACTCACACACACACACACACACACACACACACACACACACACACTCACTCACTCACACAGACACACTCACACACGCACACTCACTCACACTCAAAGACAAAGACACACACAGACTCACACACTCTCACACACACAGATTCACACAGACACACACACACACACACACACACACACACAGACACACACTTGCACGCACGCACTCACACACACACACACAACACTCTCTCACACACACACTGACACACACACACACACACACACTCACACACAACTCTCTCACACACAACACTCTCACACACACAACACTCTCACACACACAACACTCTCACACACACAACACTCTCACACACACACTCTCACACACCTCACCTGCTCTCTGTAATCCTGTATCTTTCTGAAGCAGAAGAGTGTGTGAGATGCATTAACGCTCTCTGTGATCTGGCCCGTCCACAAAAACAAACTGACCTTTACTGTCCCGGCGGACGCCTGAACAACACAGACGACGGCTGTAATTAGACAAGCTTTAATGAAGACAATCAGCCTCGTTCTTCTCTACACAATTCAACAGACTGTTTCTCATTAATGCGCTCATCTGACATCTCTTAACGTCTCTCGCTTAACTCCTGGAAATAAAAATCTCGTTCACGTTCTCCGACGAGAAACTGATTGAATAATAATGTAATAATGCAGCTCTGAGCATGTTCATTAAATCATGTCTGATCATCAGGTCAAAGGCAGCTTTATTTCTATACAATACAGACTGTGTCAAAGCAGCTTCACAGAGATAAACTAAATATGATGATGAAAATACAGATTCTGCTGTGAAGAAACACAGTAGTGCCATTATTCAGATCAACTCAGGTTAATATCAGTGTGAAGTTCATCTGTTTCAAAACTATTTCAAAGCAGCTCTCCAGAAGAAACAATCTACACTTAAACCCGAAGAGGATCCACCAATCACAGACGGCGCTGACGGTTACCATGGAAGCATAAGGTGAGAGACAGAATAAAAACAACAAAAATCCAGAAAAACACATTTCAAAAAAAGTTATAAATTGATTTGCATTTTAATGAGTCAAATAAGTATTTGACCCCTTCGCAAAACATGACTTTAGTACTTGTTGGCAATCACAGAGGTCAGACGTTTCTTGTAGTTGTCCAGCAGGTTTGCACACATCTCAGGAGGGATTGTGTCCCACTCCTCTTTGCAGATCCTCTCCAAGTCATCAAGGTTTCGAGGCTGATGTTTGTCACTCGATCCTTCAGCAGCTCCCGCCACAGGTTTTCTATGGGATTAACGTCTAGGCCACTCCAGGACCTTAATGTGCTGCTTCTTGAGCCGCTCCTTTGTTGCCTTGGCTGTGTGTTTTGGGTCATTGTCATGCTGGACCCATCCACGACCCATTTTCAATGCCCTGACGGTACATGGCCCTGTCCATCATCCCATTGATGCGGTGCAGTTCTCCTGTCCCCTTAGCAGAAAAACACCCCCACAGCATAATGTTCCCACCTCCGTGTTTGACGGTGTGGATGGTGTTCTTGGAGTCATAGGCAGCATTCCTCGTCCTCCAAACACGGCGAGTTGAGTTGATGCCAAAGAGCTGGATTTTGCTCTCATCTGACCACAACACTTTCACCCAGTTCTCCTCTGAATCATTGGCAGACTTCAGACGGGGGGACCTTGCGGGCGCTGCAGGATCTCAGTCCTTCACGGCGTAGTGTTACCAATTGTTTTCTTGGTGACTATGGTCCCAGCTGCCTTGAGATCATTGACAAGATCCTCCCATGTGGTTCTGGGCTGAAGCTGCTTGGCGATGGTCTTGTAGCCCATTCCAGCCTTGTGTAGTTCTCCCTGACATCCTTGGACAGATCTTTGGTCTTGGTCATGGTGGAGAGTTTGGAATCTGATTGATTGATTGATTGATTGATTGATTGATTGATTGATTGATTGATTGATTGATTGATTGATTGATTGATTGATTGATTGATTGATTGATTGATTGCTTGGGGGCAGTCGTGGCCTAATGGATAGAGAGTTGGACTTGTAACCCGAGGTCGTGGGTTCGAGTCTCAGGTCCGGCAGGAATTGTCGGTGGGGGGAGTGACTACATATACCATGACTGAGGCAGAACTGGGTTAAATCTCATAAACCATCAACAAACTACACAAGATGAAAGACAATATGAGTTAGGTGACATTGAGCTTAATTAACCTCATTTTGTGCTGAACACAGTGTGTTTTCTGAGCTCAGTTACTGTGTATGGTAATATTAATATCAACGTTTGAGTTGAAGTTTACAGGGTACTATACAAAACCATTGGCTCTTCACTTGTAGAGCACATTCTGAGCACCAAAATAATGACATAAAATTATATAACGAAGATTATCGGTTTCAATTGAGGTGATGTGTGGAGCTCGTTTGTGAACGTCATCATCATGCAATCAATGTCAAGACAAACGAGCCGTGAGCCACTCCTCCATAAGACCAACAAACCGAATGAGACGGCGTGTTCAAACTCATCTCCAACACCTCATTTGTTTGTGCAAACGTCTTCTAGAATAAGCCCGAGGAGACGTTCATCTTCTCCTCTGCATGAAAGCATCTTTCTAAAACTCTCCAGTCGCTCTTCGTCACAGCTCATTCGTTAAAGACTGTGATCGTGGTGTTTGTGTGTCTGCTTCACTACCATATCTGAGGAATCATTAGAGAATAGCCTAGCTAATATGGGCCAGGATAGTGGACTAGTCTCCCAAAGACTAATACTAGATTGATTAGTTAGTGAAATCCCCATTTCAATATTTGTCAGGTGGTGAAAAAACAACAACAAAATAATTCAAAGACCAATTAAGTGCACTATATGGCTACATCCATCAGAAGAGCATGTGTGTAAAACACCTTCAACAACATGCTTTAAAACACCGCTGGACTTCATCAAATATCACAAATCATCTGCTGTCAGAATCCCCAGAGCCGTAACATACAAAACATGATTTAGTTAGAATACTCTACTAAGCCCCTTTCACACTGCACGTTGGTCCCGGAAAATTGCCAGAAAATTGCCGGAGTGCCTTCTGTGTGAACACAAACACGTCCCGGGATTAATTCCGGGACTGATCCCGGGTTGGGGACCTATACCCCCTTTCCACCAGCAGGAACCAGGTGCTAGTTCAGAGCCAGTGCTACTGCCGGTTCTTAGTTGGTTCGACTGGCGAGCCCTTTAAGAACCGGTTGCTTCTCCACAGGCTAAAGAGCCAATACAGAGCCAGGACTTACTTCACTGAATACGTTTCATGTTTCGTTTCACTAGCGCGGCAGCGCCAAACACAACAGACTTATCCGAGGTACATCAGCGCCACTCAGATCGATCGGCACACAACACACTAAAGCACCGCGAGAGCGATCCAAAAGCATAAAGAGCCGTCAGCTTTCCAGTCGCTCCCGCAGCACCCCGATGCCTCCGCGCAGCGCCGATCCATCCCGAACAAACCTAAACAAACTATCAACAATGGCGGACGTTGTGTTGTTATTGACGTTCATGGCTTTGCGAATCTACATCGGCATCCAAACACGGCGAATCCAACGTGTCCGTGTTTAGCTGCTATTTCAAATATGGCAGTCCACTGTTTCTTTCGTCTTGTTGTTCACGGTAACTCCGCCCCTGATGTAAGCGGTTCTTCCTTCTAGCCCAGCAATGTTTTGGTGCTACTTATGAACCGCTTTTCCTGGTTCGGAGCTGGTGCTTTGGGTGTCGAAAGACAAAGAACCGGTTTGAAACTAGGCTCTGAACCAGCACTGGAACTGCCTTGGTGGAAAAGGGGTACTAGTAACATTGCCGGGTTCAGTCCCGGAACGAGCGCTGTGTGAACAAAAGCCGGATCAATGCCGTAAAGGGTGTGTGGTAGTGATGACGCACTTTATCGTGTGACTGATTTACCGGGTGTTTTGAAGGCAGATCAACGTTCACACGACGAAAAATGTGTAAACTGGAATGAAGCAGCGATCAGGGAGCTCCTCACTATCAGCGCTGAAGCTGAAATCATTCAGTTTAGTGAAATGGTGCGTGGCGCATTATACACGTCGCATTAAATGTCACATGTCTTTACGGGTTGTGTGTGAACGCACGCACAGATTCCGGAAAATCACTGGCAGTGTGAATGAACCAAAATCAGACCATCACGGGACAAATCACGGGACACATTTTCCGTGTATTTTCCGGAATGGCTGTGTGAAAGAGGCTCTAGTGTTGAATTGGCCATCACTTGAGAAAGACGCTTTTGTCATTATTAGCTGTTAATTTGATTATTTTCAACATTTTCAAAAGTTGAATAAAAGCAGGCTGGAAGTGACCAATCTCAAGAGTCT
>CM041797.1:1388673-1396173 GCA_023376895.1 Aspiorhynchus laticeps | reverse complement strand
TATTTCTGTGATCAAAGCTGTATTTTCAGCATCATTACTCCAGTCTTCAGTGTCACATGATCTTCAGAAATCATAATAATATGCTGAATTATAATCAGTGCTGGAAACATTGGATAAATGGATAACAATGTGATAGTAAACTTATATTGTTAGAAAAGATTTCTATTTTGAATAAATGCTGTTCTTTTTAACTTTTTATTCATCAAAGAATCACAGAAAAAGTATCACAGGTTCCAGAAAAATATTAAGCTGTTTCCAACACTGATAATAAATCAGCATATTATTATGATTTCTGAAGGATCATGTGACACTGAAGACTGCAGTAATGGCTGCGTCATGGAAATAAATTCTATTTTAAAGTATATTAAAATAGGAAACCAATATTAGAAATTGCAATAATATTTCACAATATTACAGTTTTCTGTATATTTGATCAAATAAATACAGCCTTGATGAGCAGAAGAGACTTCTTAAAAAACATAAAAATCTTACTGATTCCAAACTTTTGAACGGCAGTGAATGTCATATATTACATTTCCATATGGGAAGAAACAATTTACATTTATGCATTTAGCAGACGCTTTTATCCAAAGCGACTTACAGTGCATTCAGGCTATACATTTTTTTCAGTATGTACAATACTGTATGTACAATACAATATTCACAAATAACTTGCTTGTTATCTCTAGCAGTGCTTTTGGTGATTTCAAGTCATCTAGTTATTTCAGTCAATGTTCATTTGTGAATTATATTCTAAAACTACATAATTGTTTTGTTACATACTGTACATTCAGTCAAGAGTCACTGATGAAGGTAGATCTGAACTGAAAGATCAAACTGCGTTTACAGGATATGGGCATTTCAATGTTATATATTGTATTTTTACACAATCTATTAATGTTAGGCAAAGCAATGGTTTGTGTGTATGTTTGTATTCTGTTTTATTGCCTCATGAACTGTTTTGTGGTTGTTTTTGCTGTCATAAATGCTGCTGAAATCCATATAATCTTCAACAAAATAAAAGTTTTTTGTAATCTAGACTATAGGCTTTGAGTCTATACAGAAAATGACTATGAAGCGACCCTGAGAAAGCACAAAACATGTGACAGCTCGCCCCGTCCCATCATGTCATACAGTTCATTGATTCAGTATCATTTATCAATATCAGACCTTATATGACTCCGAGGCCAAGCGGGTTCTCAATCAAATGGATTTATTACATAAATGGCTGCTTTTTTCTCGAACCGACTGGGATAAACAGCCTTCCAGAAACCGTCCCAGGTTACGTATGTAACCATGGTTCCCCGAGGGAACGAGACGCTGCGTCGGAAAACGCTAGGGGAACGCCTTCAGCGATACTAAGCTCTGAATCATATGTGTAATCAGTCCAATCGATGGGCGAGACGTCAGAGGCGGGTGACGTCATGACCAGGAAGCTTAAAAGCACGTGAGGTGCAGCCGGCGCCAGCTTCTAGGAATGAGGCTGAGCTCTAGTAGGGATGCCGGAAGTATGGCCCTGCGACGCAGCATCTCGTTTCCTCGTGGAACCATGGTTACATACGTAACCTGGGACGTTCCCCTTCAGGAACTCAAGCTGCATCGGAAAACGCTAGGGGAACAAGATGTCCACGCCGCCAGACTTGCAAATCCCTGCCTAGTGTGGAAGAGCACAGCTATAGCAAGAGAACAGAAGAGCCAGGGGTGGCTCGCAAATCTAGGTCATAGAACCTGATGAACGTGATGGGCATAGACCATCCCGCAGCATTGCAGATGTCCTGCATAGGCACACCTGCCAGAAAAGCCTTGGAGGCCGCCACACTTCTCGTTGAGTGAGCCTTGACCCCCAATGGTGAGGGGAGATCAGAGGACTCATAAGCAACAGTAATGGCATCAACTATCCACCGGCTGAGAGTCTGCTTGGAAGCAGGATTACCTCACTTAAGGGGACCATAGCAAACAAGCAGTTGGTCCGCCCTTCTCCACAGGGCAGCTCTGTGGACGTATGCATCCAGTGGACACATACAATTAAGCCTCTGCTAGTCAAGCTCCCTGAAGGGAGGAGGACAAAAAGCCTGAAGTACAACAGTCCGTGGTGTAGAGGAGGGGACCTTAGGAACATACCCCGCACGAGGGTACAGAATAGCTTTGGCCAGACCGGGCGCAAGGTCGAGATAGGAAGGCACCACAGAAAGGGCCTGCAGATCCCAACTCTCTTTATAGAAGATATTGCTAAGATAAACACAGTCTTTAATGTAAGAAGACGATCTGATATCTCCTCGATAGTTTCAAAGGGAGGCCTACAGAGAGCTTCTAGCACCACAGCGAGGTCCCAAGGAGGGACCTGAGATCGTACCTGAGGCCTGTAACCAGGGGGTCCTTGCCCACTGACTGACCACCAAGAGGGGCGTGGTAGGCCGCTATAGCCGCCACATATACCTTCAGGGTGGAGTTGGTTAACCCTGTGGAGAAACGGGCCTGCAAGAACTCCAGCACTGTACCAACCGGGCAGTTAATTGGGTCAAGTGAAGAGTCTCCACTTCAGGGCATACAGTTTCCTCGTTGAGGGTGCTCTAGATTGGAGGATGGTCTCAACAACCTCGGTTGAGAGACCAGAGGCTATGAGATGTGCCCCCTCAGGGGCCACACCCACAGTTTCCACAACTCCGGGCGGGGGTGAAGGATCATACCCTCCGCCTGTGAGAGGAGATCCCTCCTGACGGGAATCTCCCATGGAGAGCCATCGAGGAGAGAAATCAGGTCAGAGAACCATACTCTGTATGCGCCAACACATGGCAATCTCACAGGTCTGGAAGAAAGTGTTTGAGTGCTCGAAACACGGCCAGCATCTCCAGGCAGTTGATGTGCCACGTGAGATGGCGACCACTCCACAGACCGTGGGCAGGGTGGCCACTCATGACCACTCCCCAGCCGGTGAGGGATGCGTCCGTCGCTAGTGTTACACGGTGACAAGGAGCTCCCAGCACCGGGCCCTGAGACAAGAACCAAGGTTTCCTCTACATGTCTAAGGCACATAGGCATTGCCGAGTGACCTTGATCATGCGAAGCAGGTTTCCCCTCTGGGAGAACCCCTTGGTTTTGAGCCACCACTGTAGGGGTCTCATGTACAGCAGGCCAAAAGGTATCACGTTGGACACAGCGGCCATCATACCCAGCAGCTTTTCAAACTGCTTGACAGTGAGACACTGCTCGACTCAATCCGAGCATAAGACAGATGTGCCTGCATCGTGGTCGAATCCCACACCACACCAAGATAAGTGGTCCTCTGTAATGGAGAAAGCACACTTTTCTTGGCGTTTAGTCTTAACCACAACTCTTTCAAATGAGCGAGAATGACATCTCGATGTCGAACCGCCATCTGCTCTGACTGAGCTAAAAATCAACCAATCGTTGATGTAATTGAGTATGCGGATGCCCTGGAGTCGCAGAGGAGCCAGAGCAGCATCCACACACTTCGTGAAAGTACGGGGTGAGAGTGCTAGGCCGAAGGGAAGAACCCGATATTGGTAAGCTTTGCCCCTGAAAGCAAACCTCAGGAATTTCCTGTGACTGGGAAGGATGGAGACATGAAAATAAGCATTTTTTAGATTTATCGTGACAAACCAGTCCTCAGACCTGATCTGAGACCTGACCTGTTTGGCAGTGAGCATTTTGAACTTCAGACGCATGACTGAGCGGTTCAATAGCCGCAGATCTAAAATCGTACGCAAACCCCCATCCTTCTTTGGAACAATGAAGTACCGGCTGTAGAACCCGGATTCTCTGTCGAGAGGAGGGACCACCTCGATGGCCTCATTACTCAAGAGAGTGTTTACTTCTTGTTCTAATACCAGAGCCTGCTCGGGGCCCACTAATGTGAGAAAAACCCCTTTGAAAGGCGGCGGCGGAGCGCCGAACTAAATGCGATAGCCTCTCTCTACAGTCTGCAGGACCCAACGAGATACATTTGGCAGTAGTTTCCACAATGCTAAATAATCTACTAAAGGAACCAGTTGTCAGGACCGCTTCGTCGAGGGCTTCCTAGACTGAAGCACGACCCTCAGATTGGGCCTCGCCTTAGAAGCCCCCGACATACACCAGCCTGACCCGCTGCCGTGTACCCCTTGCCCACCAGGGCTGATGTTGTGCACAACGGCTTGGAGGACAAGACCGGAGCCTTCAGAGACGATGCCGTGCCGGGGGACAGATAGCTCGCAAGCGTCTGCTCTACCCGGGGCATCGCTCTGTAACCGCAATCACCCAGACCCGGCACATTGCCATAGTAATCAGAGGCAGGGATGAATAAGCGGGCCGAGAATGTTTTTTCCACGATCTTGACACCTTGGTGTGGAGATCGGGGAAAAAAATGCAGGCTCTGGCGCGGAGGTAGCAGCTTAGTACGCGTTCATCGAGTTTACTTTTCTGCGGTTCAGCCTGTTTCTCGGCGGGCCAATCGATGTTTAACTTGGCAACCGCATGAGTAACTACCTCCAATAGCTCCTCATACTGTGGGGATTGAGGGGGCAAAATAAGTAAGAGTCAAAAATAAGACTCACAGAACATAGATCGTGACTGACACACACAGAGAGCTTTGCTGAATGACGGCTGCACCTCACGTGCTCTCGCCCATCGATTGGACTGATTATATGATTCAGAGCTTGATATCGCTGAAAGCGTTCCCCTAGCGTTTTCCGATGCAGCTTGAGTTCCTGAAGGGGAACCGGTGATCATCTCATGAATGGACTGAAAAGATGTCATATATTTCATTTAAGACATTTTGATCAAAGAGAGACAGAAAGAGCTGAAATAGTACATTATGAGATCATTATGATGCCTGAACCATGATTACGCCGGACACTCCATTAGTGTTATTGATGTATTGACGAGGACAAACGAGCAGCAAACACACATGAATCTGACCGGATCATGAAGCTTTCGGAGTCTAGTCTGTCTCAGATCTCCATGATGATGAGAAAGACTTCTCATGCAGGCCATTATTCAGACGACTGCAGCCAGTGAAGTATAGTGAACTTAGTGAAGAAAGCTGAACTTTGCTCTGGAGCTGGTGATGAGTCAGACATCGCAGGGGATACAGACACATTAAAGGGCAAAATCCAAGTGTTTTTATGATTCATAATTCACGCCTCAGTCTGCAATACTTGTTTCAAAGGCTGTGATTGAAAGCAACGTGTCTGGTATAAACTCATCAGATCAGCCAGGTGTAAAATAACCCAGTAATAATGATGCATGCTGTAATTATCAGTTGATTCTCACAGAACGAGCCGCTCATGCAGAAGTGATCAGGATGATGTTTGGCTCTGAACACGATCACAAACAACCTGGACGTGATGAATGTTTGACCAGCAGTAATTTATTCACAAAACACACACGGGTCTGTTTGGAAAACAGCTTTTGACCAGACAATGTCAGATTTTTATTTCCCAGAATAAAGACAAGCTAAAACTGTATAATTTACTCCATTTTTATTTCAATTGGTTACAGCACTGATTCTCTTGCCTCTCGTTATTTATAATTCTCAACACAATTCATATGCGGTTGTGTTTACTCATTAAAAGGACAGGTATGACAATTTTTTCAATACATTTAACAATTTTCCTAAACTCTAACACAACATCTGTTTGTGTAGGCTATACAATTAACACATTTCTTGTTGCTTTGACACAAAATGCATACAGTTAAAACAAATTTAAAACGCTTGAACTTCTTTTACACACAAGCTCAACCGAGACCAAAACAATGTAATTTTACTGCCAAATGTTCAAATGCTTTCACACTGTATGTCAGAACAGATAACATCATGTTCTAAACCTAACTTAATAGGCTAAAGTCAAAGTGAACAGCTGTTCATATTGTGAATTGAAACACAAATATGTCCCCTGTATTTTATTCCATTTCTAATGAGAAACAGCTGATTGAAGTTATGCACATATATAAATTACAGCTGATTCCCATCTAGGAGTCACACTCAGGTGTTGAGGTTCTTTCAATCGGATGACCATATGATATACAGTAATAGACGTCCTCTTTGGGACGATCTTGTGTGGAAAAGTGCACTCATGCATAAATGTGAGATTTTAGAAGATCTGCACCAAAGACTGGTGCCAGAGGTAGAAAGGGGACAGATGGGAGACCACTTGCCAACATACACTATATTGCCAAAAGTATTGGCACCCCTTCTAATGAACAGGTTTGACTACTTTAGTAATTTCTATGAGTACAAATCTTAATGTTAAAGCATATAATGATATTCTAGGAAATTGTGTGCTTCTAATATTATAGCAACAGTTTGGACTCTTTTCTATTCTAACATGACAATGTCTCTGTGTATAAGACAAGGTTCAAAAAGAAAATGATTGATTGAGTCAGTGTGGAAGAACTTGACTGGTCTGCATAAAACCAAGTCCTAATCCCAGTTTAACACCTCTGGTGTGACTGTAAATGCAGACCTTGAGCCAAAAACTCATCACCAAACACCAATGACTTGTACATACACTATATAGACAAAAGTATTGGCACCCCCTTCTTTAGAACAGATGCACTTCCAAATCTGTGGCGACAACGATGGGAACATAATTCATGTATTTAAAAATTGTATTTCATCTCTGTTGCAACAGTTTTGTAAGTGTCTGAAATGACTGAACCCATATGTACAAGTCATTGGTGTTTGGTGATGAGTTTTTGAACCTTGTCTTATACACAGAGGTATTGTCATGTTAGAATAGAAAAGAGTCCAAACTGTTGCTATAATAGAAGCACACAATTTCCTAGAATATCATTATATGCTTTAACATAAAGATTTGTACTCATAGAAATTACTAAAGTAGTCAAACCTGTTCATTAGAAGGGGGTGCCAATACTTTTGGCAATATAGTGTATGTGATCACATGGAACAATGTGGCATTCCAGCATTCCCAGTGCAGTCACAGCCTGGTTTGACACCCATTCGAGAATGATGTCTCTTTTTCTTGCCCCTTACTCCACTTTTCTCAACCCCACTGAGGAGTTTTTATGAGCCTGGAGATGGAAGGTTTTTGACCATCGTCCCTCCTGGATGCAATGGATGCTGTATGCCAAGACATCACATCTGAACAATACCAGGGATGGATATGGCATCCCAAAAGATTCTTCCCAAGATGCCTTGCCAGAGAAGATATCAGGTGTGATGTGGATGAGAACATGTGGCCAAACGCAGAAGACCAGGCAGATTAGATGACTTTTTTTTTCATTCTTCTGAGGCTTTTTCTGTTTGTATATTTTGTATTTTCTCATAATAAATGACAGCTATATTGCATATTTTTCATTTTCTTGCATTCTTGTTTTCTTTCTTGTTTTTCAAATGTCCTGTTGCAAACAAAGCCTTTACTACAGCAATTCTCTCTCTGCCCCCCCCCCCCCATAAAATTCTATAAAGCTACTCTGAGATGGCTCATTCAACTTTTGTATTGAATTTCTGCAGCAAAATAAACAAAATACATGCATTTA
>CM041797.1:1371173-1386173 GCA_023376895.1 Aspiorhynchus laticeps | reverse complement strand
GAGTTTTCTGTTGGCTTGTGTTTAGTCAGCCAAACAAACCAATGAAATATTAGCCTGATAACCCATCATATTTTACACTGCATTACAAGTAACGCGAGTTACGTAATCAGATTACTTTTTCAAGTAACTAGTAAAGTAACGCATTACTTTTTTAATTTAGAGGGAGTTACTTTTTCAAATAAGTAACAGTTACTTTGTTTCTGATGTGTTGAGTGACAGCTCTGGTGTTGCCATGGTGACAGAAATCAGAGCGTTGTGTGTGAACATGATCTTACTGTAGTTCTAGACTAAATATCAACACGATCTTACTGTAGTTCTAGACTAAATATCAACACGATCTTACTGTAGTTCTAGACTAAATATCAACACGATCTTACTGTAGTTCTAGACTAAATATCAACACGATCTTACTGTAGTTCTAGACTAAATATCAACACGATCTCACTGTAGTTCTAGACTAAATATCAACACGATCTTACTGTAGTTCTAGACTAAATATCAACACGATCTTACTGTAGTTCTAGACTAAATATCAACACGATCTTACTGTAGTTCTAGACTAAATATCAACACGATCTTACTGTAGTTCTAGACTAAATATCAACATGATCTCACTGTAGTTCTAGACTAAATATCAACATGATCTTACTGTAGTTCTAGACTAAATATCAACATGATCTCACTGTAGTTCTAGACTAAATATCAACACGATCTTACTGTAGTTCTAGACTATATATCGACACGATCTTACTGTAGTTCTAGACTAAATATCAACACGATCTTACTGTAGTTCTAGACTAAATATCCACACGATCTTACTGTAGTTCTAGACTAAATATCAACACGATCTTATTGTAGTTCTAGACTAAATATAAACATGATCTTACTGTAGCTCCTAGACTAAATATCAACACGATCTTACTGTAGTTCTAGACTAAATATCCACACGATCTTACTGTAGTTCTAGACTAAATATCAACACGATCTTACTGTAGCTCTAGACTAAATATCAACATGATCTTACTGTAGCTCTAGACTAAATATCAACACGACCTTACTGTAGTTCTAGACTAAATATCAACATGATTTTACTGTTGTTCTAGACTAAATATCAACACGATCTTACTGTAGTTCTAGACTAAATATCGACACAATCTTACTGTAGTTCTAGACTAAATATCAACATGATCTTACTGTAGTTCTAGACTAAATATCAACACGATCTTACTGTAGTTCTAGACTAAATATCGACACAATCTTACTGTAGTTCTAGACTAAATATCAACATGATCTTACTGTAGTTCTAGACTAAATATCAACATGATCTTACATTAGTTCCAGACTAAATATAAACATGATCTTACTATATGATCTTACTGTAGTTCTAGACTAAATATCAATATGATCTTGCTGTATGATCTCACTGTAGTTCTAGACTAAATATCAACACGATCTTACTGTAGTTCTAGACTAAATATCAACACGATCTTACTGTAGTTCTAGACTATATATCGACACGATCTTACTGTAGTTCTAGACTAAATATCGACACAATCTTACTGTAGTTCTAGACTAAATATCAACATGAACTTACTGTAGTTCTAGACTAAATATCGACACAATCTTACTGTAGTTCTAGACTAAATATCAACATGAACTTACTGTAGTTCTAGACTAAATATCAACACGATCTTACTGTAGTTCTAGACTAAATATCAACATGATCTTACTGTAGTTCTAGACTAAATATCAACACGATCTTACTGTAGTTCTAGACTAAATATCAACATGATCTTACTGTAGTTCTAGACTAAATATCAACATGATCTTACTGTAGTTCCAGACTAAATATAAACATGATCTTACTATATGATCTTACTGTAGTTCTAGACTAAATATTAATATGATCTTGCTGTAGTTCTAGACTAAATATCAACACGATCTTACGGTAGTTCTAGACTAAATATCAACACGATCTTACTGTAATTCTAGACTAAATATCAACACGATCTTACTGTAGTTCTAGACTAAATATCAACACGATCTTACTGTAGTTCTAGACTAAATATCAACACGATCTTACTGTAAGACCTTGGGGAAGGTAGAACGCACACACATCTGAACATAATAGCGAGCACATGCCTGAACTCAGATTTCCTGCCATAAAACATCGTTATCTGAAGAGACTTTGTTAAAACAAGGAGGAATTGGAGGAGAGCATCGTGAATGTGGTTAAAACAGGACTTCACTGGTGTCTTATCACTTAACCATCATTTAACCAGGATGGAACAAGGATCACTGGATCTGAACATGGTCTGGGGATGATCCTTAAAGCAGTAACTCAATGATGGTATCAAGAACAAAGGCTGTTTTACGAAGAGTCCGAATGTTGAGGTTTTACAGATACAGCCCCAAAGTGATTTTATGACCTCCCATCCTCCCAGGACATTGCAAGGATATGTGCCTTTCATTTCTTTGCTAAAAAGACTCAAAGACTTTTATAAAGTGTTCCAAAAGGACAATTGATAGTAGTCACTACTGCTATTCAAGCTATGTTATCAAAAGCAATATATACAATATATTTTACAAAATATATCAATGTGTATTTTATGTCATTTATAAGCTGACTGTGTCATTGTAATCAATGGTATGTTTTTATAATCTTTTGAGGTATAACTTTCTCCTGTAAAGTGAGGACTACACTTATAATATCGTATATGCAGGATGTGTTATTTCTAATCTTTAAATAGATCCCTTCTAAGTTAGTTTTAGCATGAAAGCTATTAATGTATGTCGAATACCTTATGTTTGGTTTCATATTAACGGTCAGGACAAATGCAAGAATTTGTCGTGCATGGGAAGTTAATATTGAGTATAATAATGTGTGATTAGAACATGTTAAAAGATATTTTCTTCATGTGACTAAATAACTAAGCAGACAAATTAGCTGCGTGGAAAATGAGCCGTGTAGGTGGAGCTCCATCCAGAGGGACAATCTGGTTGGTGGAAGCCTCTGGGGGTTGAACGGAAGGCCTCTGACGTCAGTCCCTTTTAAAAAGCGGATCCCCGCTCTCCAACGCTCTCTCTCTGTTCTGCTCGGAAATCGCGCGCTTCTTTGAAACTCGGAGCCTTTAACACCTGGCCGAGTTTTGAAGACTAAACCAACACTTCGTCAAAACTCTGAAGAAACTCTTGAAAGTCTGAAGCTACGCGAAAGAAACTTCAACATCTAAAGCCATAAGAAATCGAAACAGACTTCCTTGAAGCATTAAGCAACGCAGAGCAACCAAACCAGCAACAACAGAAGGGCATCCCCAAGAGTGACGTCACACAGCGACACGCGGGGTTTCCCAACATCTGGGAAACGCGGGGTTTCCTCGATCAGTGACCATTTCAACTTAAAAGCAAGGTATCGAACAACCTTTATTCTGCTGAACTGGTCGTATCTATCTCTAAGGTAAAATTAAGATAGTTCTCCATTTGCTGATCGACACGGGTAAAATCGTGTGGAAATAGAACAGTGCTAGATTGTAATCATTCTCAATTAAATTCATTGCCGGTGTGTATGTGTGTATGTATGTATTTTGTTTTATGTTATTTAGCTTAGTTCATGTATTGTAGTAAGATAGCAAATAAACTCTTGTTTGATTTATAGAGAAGTGTTCTGTATTCTGTGTGTAATATTCAAATCAAATCCTGCTCAGATCACGTTACCTATGCTAATAACTGTCATACGGTTATTTAAATAATTCTGTATTCTGGTGGCCACGAGAATAAACAGAATTTATCAGATATACTTAAATTTAGCAACTCGCTGGACGATTGTTAAATAAGTTATAAGTTGGACGTTTTGATTAATACCAATTGATCATATCGATATCAAATCATAAGATCCCCTAAAGCTAAAATAAATCTTAAACAAAAGTGCTAAATTAAACAATGTAAGTGATTAATTCGCTACATATAATGGTGGAGGATGCGGGCATATATGATTTGAATATTCATAATCAGAAAAACATATTTTTGTATTTTGCCTATTTTTAACCGGAAGAAATAGTGTAGATAAAAAATAGACAGAGTTTGTTTGTGTTTGTGGTACTGTATGCATGACGATGCGTTTTGAATGAATTAAAGTGCAACTTTAATTGTTTGAGAAATTAACTGCAGTATATGAATTGTCTTGTAAGACAAAAAGTCGCTCTAGAAGCGCAAAAGAGACAAATGAGCGAATTTCCTCATTCCTCTCTTCCATAAGGCCTTAATAGCGTGATCCGTTTTGTGCGTGTTCCACTTCCGGATATGCTATTTAATCTCCCGGCGAGAATATCAGATTAGCTACCTGTGTATTTCTCTGCCAATCTTTGAGTCACTAAAAAGAGTGAAATCGGACGCGGCGCTCAGGAAGAGTGGCCAAAACGCGTTCTGGGGAGAATAGTTATTGATCTTGATCAAGAATGAATTGTGTGATGAAAAATCCACTGTGTTTTGTCTGTGAAGTTAGACAGAATTAATGTACTAAGGCTCGCCGTGGCCAAAAAGGTGTTTATAATTAATCTATGGATTAATGTATATCTCTCTGAACGAGTTGAGATTGTTGAAATCTGTGCATCGGAAATGACAGGTTCCCTGACGTCACCATAGTGACGCGTAACTCAGGAAGTGCGCAGGCCATTTTGAGCTGTTGTAAACAACAGCCTAGCTTGGCTAACTGAAGCAATGAGTAGCTTGCAAAGCTAGTAGCATTGAAGGCTAGCATTTTGTAGATGTGGGTTTGAATGCGTGTGTGTTTGCAGTGTGTTTTTGAAGTGCTGATACGTTAACCCTTCACAGCCGAACTTTAACTCACACTAAAACTGTTGACATCAGTTCCTTCTCTCTTTTGAATTCACTCATTCCCTCTTATAACTTCTAAGGTGAAAGGACTTTAACAATACAAATTTAAATAAACCTTTAATGTGCAAGACAGCTGATTTCATTGGAAATGAGACCAGCGATGTCACAGATGGGTTTAACAAGTAGTTGTGTTTAGGTTGTTTTGTTTCGTTTCATATTTAGCAGATATTAGTTTCATAACTATTGGGGTTTATTATAAATTAATGATGGGTCTTAGCCTCATTACTTTGATAGGAAGATAATTAATTTGTTTATTATAAATTAATGATGGGTCTTGGCCTCATTGCTTTGATAGGAAGATAATTAATTTAATTATGATTGCGCTCTCATGATTTTAAGAATCTCATTGGATGAATTGCTATGAAATATTTGAAATTGATAATTTAATTCCATAATTAATCCCAGATGTGAAATTAAATTAATTTCATTAAAGTAATTCCAGTTTCTGATTCCACATAGACTGATTGAGATAATTATGTGTGCTCTGATAAATTAACAATAACATTAAGATCTTAATTATTAACTATCAAAGTGTTTGATCGTCTGGCCCGGGAATATTTTTAATTTTTCTTTATAATTGAGACCATACGGATTAATTTGTTCTAATGATTTGAATAACACAAGGAATTAGTAATTGGTCAGGCTTAGGGATACGAAATTAGGTATGTGGAATTTGTAATTTAATTTTTATAATTAATTACGAATTTGAAAATTCTGATTCAATTTAATAATTAATTACAGTTCCTGTTTCCCTATGTCAACACTATTGGCTGATCAATGAAATGTAATCGCCTGTAATGTTAATGAAAAATATCATTAAGATTTTAATCCATGACTGCCAATAAGGCTCTGCAATTTTAATTTCATCTGCAACTCATTAGAGCTTGTATTACCCTGCTTCAATATTTAAGGATTATTATAATCACAGGTGTCTTCTAATATTAATGACAAACATCGTTAAGTTAGATCTTTAACTATAAATCATTGCTCTGAAATTTTAATTCCAGCATTGGCTAATAAGGATCCTACCTCAAGGATACCCTATTGATTAATTTAATCCTAATCAAGCCTATCAAATTTAAATGATAACATCATAAAATTGGAATTAGGAACTACCATTTCTAATTTGAAATTCTAATTTCAGTTGCAATTGAATTTGGTTCCAACCTGTTTGGTCTCTCTCCGTCTGTTATTAAATTAACTTTTAAAAGTTTTCCCTTTTCTTAGGCCTGATAGGAGATAGGGCTCCCCCTAGTGCTTGGTTAGTGAAGTGAAATTGCCTCCAGTGTGAGTTACAGCAAGTGGAGTCACCCGTTCTGACTGTACCTGGTGCAGGCTGAAGGGAAACCTGAATATTTCCGTCCTAGTGTTGCAAAGTGACGGCCCGCAGCAGGCTAGCAATCGGGTATCGGAGGAGGAGTCAACGGCTGACTGGGCGAAGGTGCGGATATACCATTCCGGCCAATCTATTGACGAAGTACGTCGAACTTCGGGTTCGCACTGACGGATAGACACCGGGACTTAGCCCCGCCCCTCTTCAGGCCAGCAGTCGTTTGACATAACTCACCCGAGTCCCAGCCCGGTTGTGCCAAAAGCCACAGCTGTCTGAGAGGCTCACAGCAATACGGTGGGGGCGGAGTGTTCGGCAAAACCCTTACAGGAGCTCACCTGGTGCGCTCGGGCGGTGGGCCTTGCTGCTGAACACCACTGGAGCGATTTACATTCATCACAAAGCCTAGAGTATAATAACTTTCTAATTAGGAAAACCCTTCTAAGTAAGCAAACCTCCAAAAGAAAAAAAAATTAAGGTTTCCTTAACACTTAGGCCAGTGTGTTTATCCTACTAAAATTAGCAAAGCAAAACCCCTAGGTGCATCAACTCAACAGCGCCTCCGCGCTGCCACCTTTGTTACTAATCCTAAATCCTACTCTCATCTTTCTCTCTCTTCTTCCTGCTGCTATCTTCTAATTTGACTACTGCTGCTGTTGCTGAGATTTTTGCCTGTGTGAAGATCACAAGTGGAGAACTTTAGCAATCAAAACAGGTATTTGTGGAACTTGAGAACATGTCAAAATTGTTTTCCATTTACCTTCCTCTTCTGTGAAATCCTCCCCGCCAGGTTAAAGCAGGTCCACAGAAGAAAGGCGCCGGAAAACTTCAAGCACGCGAACACTCTAATTAGCTTGTGGTGTCAATTTTGGCCATTAACGGGACCAGTGCTGTCATTGTTATTGTTTTCCTTCACACCGGAGAAAACCAATTGCAATCACAGACTTACAAAAAAATTGTCATTTACAAATCCTCTGATTAGAAGAAACCTTTTTCGTCTTCTTCTCTTTACCTGTTCTCTAGCTGTGCTACCTGTGTGTGTGTGCTCAATTTTTCCCCCACAGAGGCTACAAATTAGAAGCACGCCCCAGAGGATCACAGTCACAGAGAACCACACCCACCTGTTTTACACAGTCAACACTAGTACACATTCTACATTGCACATCTACACCCCTTGTTTGTTGATTTGTTCTGTTTTGGTTTGTTTGTTTTGTTTTGTTTTGTTTTTCTTTTCAAGGTCTGTGTCAGTCGTGGTTCGAGATCTCACCACGCCCAAACATGTCTCACACAACAGGACATGTCGGTCACTGGGAGGATTTGGAAACATGGCTAAGCATTGCAACAAACAGCCTCCTCCCTAAGGCTGCTGAAACACTAAAACATCAGACACAAGACCAGCTGGATGACAACATAACAAGCCTCATGACACAAGACCCAAGTCACAGCTACAATCACAAAGAATTAGCCAAGATCACCGGCTCCTTAAGCCACACACTCATCGCCACCCTCAAGTTGAGCGACAAGCACGCTGCACAACGCCAGCAGGAGCTGACACGCGCACAACGACGCATAGAGCAGCTGGAACTTGAAGCTCAGGAACGACGGGAAGGGTCGGATGAGGCGGAACAAGGCACTGAGGAGGAGATCAACCAGCTAAAAGAAACCCTAGCAGCTACTAGCCAAGAATTGGAACAGGTCAAGGCAGACTATGATGACCGGTCCAAAAAGCTACAGTATGCTGAACAGCTTCTGGAGAAAGCAAAGGCCGACTTCAGAGATAAAAACGGCAGAATCAAAGCCCTTGAAGCTCACCTGGATGAGTCACGAAACGAGGTTAGTCGTCTAACACGACAGCTTGACTACGTCAAAGAGGAATCTGACAGTCTCCAAGAGGAACTCAAGCATGCTTACAAACTGCGCCGTGAGCCACCAAGGACACGACGCGCATCGACCTCACCCCTGCCGAGCAGGACTGGGTCACCTGTTTCTGGACTGACACGTGAGAAAAAGACGGAGGGGGTGGTGTTGAAACATTCACCAACTCACTCTGGAGAACTTTACCTCACTTTACCTCAGCCAAAAGAATCTGCTGCAGCCAGTCACAGATCATCGCACGGCTTGGACCTAAAAGACCTCGACAAGCTCGCCAGGAACATTGGCAAATTCACCCCGAGCGTGCCAAATAGCCCAAATGTCCAAGCGTATCTCCAAGATATCGATTTCCATCTGGAAATGCGACCTAACGTTACGGACAAAGATAGACTATATTTACTTCGAACGACATCCAGTTCTGAAGTTCGCAGCTTCCTGGACAGGCAGCCTGCTCACACAAAGACTAATTACCAACTGCTCCGAGAAGCCCTCATTAAAGAGTTCTCTGACCCTGAGTCCGAACAAGGCCTCGTGGCTGCCCTGGAGACGAGACAAGGACGTCACGAACCTCCTCAAGCCTACTACAGCCGACTCAGACGGGCATACTTTGGAACTCGCAACGAACCTGACATGGAGGATGAACTGAACTTTAAAACTCTCTTTCTACGAAACCTTCATCCCGGCGTAAGCCACCATCTTGGCGTTCTCGCATGTCCACGGACAATGAATGCTCAGCAGTTAAGAGACTTGGCGCAGAAAGCCTACGGCAAACAAAAGATGGCCTCAGAAAAGAATGCCAGAACCCCAGCCGTTCTTGACTTTAACACTCAAAGTCAAGGGCTGGCGCTAGAGGGCGCTCAACGCCAAGACAATGCCAAGCCGCCACCCAGGGAGTGGAATGCACCCTCGTCCAACAAAGAACGAGACTCCCATGCTGGTACCCGATCTAAACCGTGGTACGAACGCTGGGATGGACCACGTGGACGCCAACGCTCACCTGGACGCCACTGGGAAAAGACATGGGACCAGTCAAGGCCCCACGAAAGTCATTGGGAGAGATCGTGGAACCAGCCAAGCTCATTTGGAAACTCAAGAGGGAAAAACTCATGGGAATCCAATGGAAACTCCAAGGGAAGACGACAAACTCACCCTGGAGCAACCAGCCCAAGGAATCGACGAAAGAATTCGCAAAGATTCCAAGCTGACCGAGCTCAAACTGAACCCACACAGGAACAAGAGACACCACCGTGTTACGACTCACAAGAACTGATGAAAATGATGATGAAAGAATTCTTCCAACGGAAGGAGGAAGATCGGAAATGGGAAAAGAAAGAGAAACCAGATTCAGCCTGACTAGCGGCCGGACGAGATGGCAGCGACCAGTTGACACAACCAGCCAAGGAGAACAGCACTCCTTCACCTCACTCTCAGAGAACCGTAATCACACTAACTTCAGATGGACACGAAACCCCACCTGAAAACCCAGCAACAGAGTTAGACACTAACTCAACACCTAATGCTCCAAATTACAGCAGCGTCCAACAAACACCTGCTGACGAAACCCCTCAAGTTCCTGAAAGTGCTGTCTTGGTCATCTGCCACTCCTCCGAAGAACGCCCCATCAGCCCTGATATCCTAACTGTTTCCTCCCAAACTCCAGTCCCTCAACTCCTAGGCGATCTCATTGAGAAAGGTATAGCCAGAAAATTCTACCTCTCCATCATCATCGAACGACACATCAGAGTCGAAGCCCTCCTCGATACGGGAGCCGACATTACTCTAATGTCTACCGAACTCCTGGAGGAAATCCAAGAAAGATCAAAGAGGACTAACAGAACCCTCAAACTCCAAAAGTGTGAACTAAACCTTCAAGCATACTCCCACACGGGCCTACAACTAAAACATGTGGCCCCAATTCACCTAACGGTGGGATCGATGGACCTCGTCCATCCCGTATACGTTTCACCACTTAAAACGTATCCACTCCTCATTGGGAAAGATCTGCTTAATCGCTTCGAACCTCTAATAGACTTCAAGCACCTAAAGATGTGGACACAAGTCCGTGAACCTCTGCCTTGCCAGGCGTTAGACTCCAACGAGTCGCAGTGTCAAGTCACAAACACCGTCCCTAAGTCACTGATCAATGATGCAGTAGCAAAGCCAGGATCTGGACCAAGCACAAACAGCAAGGACAAGGACCCTCTCCTCTGCTCACTGCAGGAGCCTGAATCAAACGCAGGCCCCCTTCGAATCATGACTGCAATAGATGTCCAAGGCACATCAGTGTCCGACACGGCACTAGCCCTGTGGGCAGAGAACTCAGCCATCAGCCTGAAGCTATTCAAAACATTGAAGCAAAGACATCAGTGTCTACCACATGTCGCTAAGCACAGCCGCTTCCCTCTCAGTCCCTGGTCGACAACCATGGCCACCTCCAAGATCATCTGCGCTCTGGACATACGATGGAACAACAGACAGCTAACTCACTACTTCCTCGTTGTCTCAGACCTGCCGCATGACATCTACATTGGAGCGGATATCCTGGTCCGGCTCAATGCTTGCATTGATACCGTAAACGACATCATATGGGCTCCCCTGTCACACCAACTGACAACGTCAGTCAACCTCAAGAATCTCCAATCCGGTCAAACCATGCCAGACGCATGTGCTATGATCACGGAGCAAGAAGCCACAATACCTGCCTACAGCAAGAGTGTCAGCGTCCGCCTCAACATGCGACCTGGCCAAATGCTCAACAGTAAGTTAGGTTTCTTCCAACCTTCCAGGACCTGCCTAAAACTCGGACTGACTCTGGAAGCCACACCTCTCATTGAAGTGTCATCTCGTGCTGTGTATGTGTTGTTCAACAACTGTACGGCCCAAGACATCCACGTTCCTAAAGCCAATCACCTGGGATGGCTCATCAGCCAGGCGTTCCACGACTTTGAACTGATGGTACCTGTCATAGGCCCTATACCCACACAGCTAATGTCAGACGACTACGACGACACCGTAACGTTTACAAAACCCCATGAAGTGATTGCCATCACATCCATTCTGCCGGTGTCCAGAGAAAGCGTCTGCCGGTCAGAACTAACAGATGACACTCATCTCGCTGTCTATGCTGTCTCAACACAGCCTGCGACAGAATCACCTACACAGGTGACCATCGGGGACCAAAGCCCCTCAAATGACCTCACTGCAGAAGAACCCTACGCAGGGTTCAACGCACAAGTTCAACAGATCCTGAGTGAGGCAGATGCCCTCCACAATGAAGCGGATCGCCAAGGACTCAAAGAGGTTCTGCACAAATACAAGGACTCCTTCGCAAAGGATTCCCTGGATTGTGGACTGACAAACATCCACACTGTGCGCATCCCGACAAACCCAAATGCGCCACCCACATTTGTGCGACAGTACAAGATTCCAATAGCGTCATACGAGCCAGTGCAAGAGATTGTTGACTCCATGCTGGAAAAGGGGGTCATCCGGCCCTGTAACAGCACATACTCTGCCCCGATATGGCCAGTCCTAAAACCAAACGGCAAATGGCGGCCCACCATCGACTATCGCAAGTTGAATCAGCAAGTACCATTGTCACGATGGCCTATGACCCAGTTGGATCAAGAAATTCCAAAAATCAAAGGCTCGACGATCCTTTCCACACTGGACGTCGCCTCCGGGTTTTGGACAATCCCTGTCCATCCCGATGACCAACACAAGCTGGCATTCACCTTTGGCAATCGACAGTACACCTTCACACGGTGTCCCTTCGGCTATGCCAACTCACCAGCAGAATTCAACATCTTCCTGAACAAAGCATGCCCTGACGCCAGAGCCAGAGGCAACCTTGTCTATGTAGATGACGTTTTGATGAAAAGCTCAAGTGTGGAAGACCACCTCAAAGAGATCAATCACGTCCTAAACCAGCTGACAACGGCGGAGCCAAGATCGCCCTTCACAAAGGACAGTGGTGCAAAACCAAGGTGAACTATGTCGGATTGCTTGTCGGAAGAAACGGCATCGAGCCACAGTCTAACCGCACCCAAGCAATCCAAAGCATAAAGACGCCGACTAACATCTCTGAGCTGCGAAGCTTTCTGGGAGTGTGCAATTATTCCCGTCAGTTCATCGAAAACTACGCTGACATCGCACGACCACTAACTTCCCTCCTGAAAAAGGATGAACCCTTCGTTTGGACGGAAACACAGGACACAGCAATGGGCCAGCTCAAACAGCGCCTGTGCTCTGCTCCGTGCCTTGCCTACCCAGACCCAGAAAAAGAATTCTATCTGGACGCTGGATTCTCCAATCAGTGCCTCAGCGCAGGCCTATACCAGCTCCATGACAAAGACAAACGAGTGGTCGCTTATGCCAGCAAAACGCTGCTTCCCCCAGAATGCAAGTACTCAAACTGCGAAAAGGCATTGCTTTGCACTGTGTGGGCTATACAGCGTTTCTCTAATTACATCGGTGCACAGAAAGTCATCATCGAGACTTGTCATCAGCCGGTCACCTTCCTAAACAGTCAGCGCATCAGAGATGGCGTGGTGACCAACGCACGCATAGCTACCTGGCTAATGACACTCCAAGGACGAGACGTCGAGGCAAGATATGCCCAAAACTACAAATCCTCACTTGGAAACGGGCTAGCAGCCTGCCAAAACTGTTCAACGGACACGCTGCATACTACAGCGGAACCTAAAGAACCGCCACAACCTCAACTGACGAATCACAGGTATTTCGAGGAGAATGTATGTGAAGGAATGCCCACAGCATATGTCGACGGCTGCTCCTACAACCACAAGGGCAATTTACAAGCTGGAGCGGGAGTGGTCTGGCTCAACAACGACCCCTGCCCACCGCAACAATTCAACTTAGGCCCTCGCTCATCGCAATATGCTGAAATAGCAGCCATCCTCATCACACTTCAAATGGCGGCATCCCACAACATCAAAGAACTCCTCATCTGTACCGATTCGAACTACGCCCGTCTAAGCTTTACATGCCATTTAGCTGGATGGAAACAGAATGGATTCAAGACAGCTAACAACAAGCCTGTCAAACACCAGGAACTCTTCCAAGCAGGCGATGCCATTGTCACTGAACATGACATTATCGTTTATTGGAAAAAGGTTCGAGGTCATTCCCGTCAACCAGGACAAGACAAAGACTTCAATGACCAAACCGATGCCCTCGCCAAAGCAGGTGCATTACACGGAGAGTCCTGGACATTTCAAGCCCTCCCTCCCAACCCTTCAGTAGCGGCCATAACCCGCCGCCAACACGCCACTGGCGTACAAAACCCCACCTCCTCCCACATTGCCATTTCACCTCAGTTCGCTGCTAACGATCTCCTCACACTTCAAAATGCGGATCAAACACTGCGAACTATGGCAGCTCACATTTCCGACCCCTTAACTCATCCTATTTCCACCTCCGACCTAGCTGCTTCCTCCGAGCTCCGCACGCTCCACTCAATCAAGCACATGCTGCATCTAAGAGACGGTGTGCTCGCGTATGTCCCTGAGCCCCTAACTACGCCAAAGCTCGTAGTCCCTCACGGCCAAAGGGGGATGATGCTGACACACGCCCACGATGCACCATGCGCAGGACACCACGGCGCCAAGGCCACCTATGAAACACTCAAGCAAGTAGCATACTGGCCTGGCATGCAGCAAGACGTGGCGGAATACGTAAAAGGATGCCTGGTGTGTTGCCAGTTTCAACCGGCAAACCCAAACCACCGAGCCCCACTGCAAAGGAAAGGAATGACTTTCCCCTGGTCGGACCTCCAAATAGACTGGGTAGGACCCCTGCCACGGTCAACGCGAGGTAACAAATACTTCCTCACCGTGGTCTGCGAATTCACGAAGTGGATAGAGTGCCTCCCAGCTCCCAATGATACAGCAGAAACAACAGCCTGCCTGTTAATGAACCACATCTTCTCAAGATTTGGACTGCCTTTAAGGGTCAACTCTGACCGCGGAACCCACTTCACCGCCGACATCATGCAGGAAGTGTGGAAACTCCTCGGTGTACAGGCCAAGCTCCATATAAGCCATCACCCAATTTCCTCGGGTCAAGTTGAACGGGCCAATAAAACAGTGGTCAGCATGTTGAAGAAGTATGTGTCTGCCAATCAAAAGGATTGGGATATTAAACTTCCGCTGGTACTGATGGCTGCTCGAGCCACCCCTCACCAGTCTACCGGCGTACCCCCATTCACATTGATGACAGGGAGAAACATGACGCTACCGCTACACCTGCTGTACCAACCTGGTGACCTGAACCTCGTCACTGCCTATACCACTCACCAATACCTGGAAGAGTTGCATCAGCACCTGAGAACGACTTTCGCCTTCGCTCAACAGCAACTACAACGAAGCGCGGAAGGTCGTAAAGCCTACTATGACCAAAAGGCCTCTCATCATGAGTTCAATGTCGGAGACAAAGTGTGGTACTACAGCTTCGCCCGACCAAGGCAGAACGCTCCCCATCGCCTGTCAAAGAAGTTCCTACCTCACTGGACAGGACCCCACGCGATTGTAGACAAGCTCTCACCTGTCGCCTACCGAATCAAAATCGGACAAGGGCGCAGCGAGCCAGTCCTTCGATGGGTCCATCGAAACCAGATAAAGAGGCACCAGAGCTCCAGCCGACTGGAAAAGGGGGAAGATCAAACCCACTGACACAGACCGACAATCATATGCTCTACACCACACTAACATAATTTCTGTTGTTAGGAAAACATATAGCGACCTTGTTGAAACACAACACTTACACTCTCTCCTCAGCTGCACTGCTAGAGCCAGCCTCTAGTAGAGAGGAGATACTCCACACATGTGACACTCGTTTGCTGCCTAACCTCATTCGGTGTCCTTGTGCCGCCGTTTCTCGTTTTG
>CM041797.1:1355086-1367586 GCA_023376895.1 Aspiorhynchus laticeps | reverse complement strand
TCAGACCAGATGCAGATCTGGAGAAATGTGTCTCTGCATCAGTGTCTCAGCAATGGATGCTCTGCAGTGAATGGGTGCCGTCAGAATGAGAGTCTGATAAAAACATCACAATAATCCACAGCACTCCAGTCCATCAGTTAACATCTGGAGAAGACAAAAGATGAAACAAATCCAGCATTAAAACATTTATAACTCAAATACCATAGAGTCCATAATCCATAATAACTCTCCTCCAGTGAAAAAGTGCATCTGCTGTTGTCTCTCACATCAAAATCCAGCCACATATTTGTTTAGAGCTGTTTTGGCATCTGTGCAGATTTCTCTCCTGATTCAGACCAGAACACTTTTTCACTGAGGAAGAGTTATTATGGATTATGGACTCGTATTTTAGTTAAAGTGCCCCTATTATGGATTTCTGAAAATTATCTTTCAAAAGAAAGAGTCGACTCTGAATCATTGAAACGAGTCGTTTTTAAAACCAATCCCAAGACGTTTCATGTTGAATCATTAGCATATTTCCCGCCCACTTGTTGCCGCTTTTGGAGCGGTTTCCACGGTAACGCTGTACACAAAGTAACACTGTGCTCTGCTTTAAATGAAATCGACCAATCAGAGCAGAGTAGCGTCACGCAGAGGAGGAGCTTGGAAAAATGAATCATTGAGTGAATCGTTTGGGAGTCGTTAAGCAAATTAGGTAAAAATAAATGCATATTATAAAGAAAATTAAAGTGTTTTTTGACCTTGCATGCATGTCAACCTGTTGTTGAGGATCCCAAAACTAAAATATGAACTTTTCATAACCCATAATAGGGGCACTTAGAAAACGTCTTAATGCTGGATTTGTTTCATCTTTTGTCTTCTCCAGATGTTAACTGATGGACTGGAGTGGTGTGGATTATTGTGATGTTTTTATCAGACTCTCATTCTGACGGCACCCATTCACTGCAGAGCATCCATTGCTGAGACACTGATGCAGAGACACATTTCTACAAACCTGATGAAGAAACAAACTCATCCTGATCTCATATGAACTGAAGATGAGCACAATTTCATGTTTTGCTGAACTGTTTCTTTTAACACTCAGCCGGACACGTCATTCAGTGAGTCTGGAGTCATTCAGAAACACACCTCCACAGTTGGTGTTGGTCAGGATCCCCTCCGTCACGTCATTATGAAAGCTGTAGGCCAGATAGAAGAGGCTGCTGAGAGCTCCTGAACACAAACACACCGTCAGAGGAGCATCATGGGTAGTTATGTTTATGATCGTATGGGGTTTTCTAACCTTTTGTGTAGCAGGCGAGTCCTAGAGACTCCACAGCGCTCTGATGAACCTTCAGACGCTCCTCTGATGATCCTGGAAACCTGCAGAACAATTAGAGAGTTACTGGACCACAAAACCAGCCATAAAGCTGAATAAATAATCTCTCCATTGATGTATGGTTTGTTATGATTGGACAATATTTGGCTGAGATACAACTATTTGTAAATCTGGAATCTGAGGGTGCAAAAAAATCTAAATATTGAGAAAATCATCTTTAAAGTTGTTCAAATGAAGTTCTTAGCAATGCATATTACTAATCAAAAGTTAAGTTTTGATATATTTATGGTAGGAAATGTACTAAATATCTTCATGGAACATGATCTTAATATCCTAATGATTTTTGGCATAAAATAAAAATGGATAATTTTGACCCATACAATGTATTGTTGGCTATTGCTACAAATTGTCATGAATGTAATTTTAAAAAATCTAATATTTATTTTTTATACAACTTTATTCTTTCATGTTTTGAGTATTAATGATGTTATATATGCCATGTAATTTATTGTGTTGTAATTTGATTTGTTCAACACTTATGCTAATGGGTTATATAAATAAATGTATTTATGTGTATTATATAAAATTATTAAATGTGATATAAAAAACACATATATTGTATTTTATAATATACACTGCTGTTCAAAAGTTTGGGATCAGTAAGATTCTTCTGCTCATGAAGGCTGTATTTATTTGATTAAAAATACAGAAAAAAACAGTAAAATTGTGAAATATAATTGCAATTTAAAATAACTGTTATTTATTGATTCTTTGATGAATAAAAAGTTAAAAAAGGACAGAATTCATTTAAAATAGATTTTCTAACAATATAAGTCTTCACTGTCAGTATTTATCAATTTAACACATCTTTGCTGAATAAAAGTGTTAATTTCTTTCAAAAATAGAAATATTTTTTTTTTACTGACCACAATTTTTTTTAACAGTAGTGTATTAAAAATATTTATATTTTAAATAAATGCAGTTTTTTTTTTTTATTCATCAAAGAATTCTGAAAAAAGGTTAAAAAAATAAATAAAATGAAGCAGCAAAAACAGTTTCAACATTGATAATAATTCAGCATATTATTATGATTTCTGAAGATCATGTGACACTGAAGACTGGAGTAATGATGCTGAAAATACAGCTTTGGTTCACAATAATAAATTAGATTTTAAAGTATATTCAAATAGAAAATTATTATTTTAAATTGCATTAATATTTCACAATTTTACTGTTTTTTCTGTATTTTTAATCAAATAAATACAGCCTTGATGAGCAGAAGAGACTTCTTTAAAAACATTAAAAATCTTACTGATCCCAAACGTTAAAATTTTCATTTTCTAAGCTTAAGTTTTTCATCAAATATAACCAAAAATCATTTTAAATAGTTAACAATAACAACTGTGATAATACTTGACGTGATTTAAGTTTATTGCCACATCAGCTTCACAAGCTATTTCATGGCAAACACAGATTATACACTAGAAAAACAATACAGTACACAATACAAAAATTAAATAAAGCAATTATAAAAAAAGATTCTTTAAATTTACTTTAAGTTTTTCTGGGTCCATCCTATAAAACTATTCCATAAGAGTTTGTCCTGATAATAACTTTGTCTCATGCACTGAAAAAAAAGATTTTCTTCCTTAGTATTTTTGTCTT
Source organism: Aspiorhynchus laticeps (assembly GCA_023376895.1). Classification (NCBI taxonomy): domain Eukaryota; kingdom Metazoa; phylum Chordata; class Actinopteri; order Cypriniformes; family Cyprinidae; genus Aspiorhynchus; species Aspiorhynchus laticeps. Next base: position 1,364,603 of record CM041797.1, on the reverse strand, counting down.
GTTTTCTTGTATAAATATCTACAAATGCTGTAATTAAGATGCATTTACTTGACAAGTAAAATGACTTAAGATATTATGTCTTGTTTTCTGAAAATATTATACAAATTTTATTGGTTTTTGCTTAAAACAAGCAAAAATATCTGCCGATGAGGTAAGAAAAATTAACTTGTTTAGTCTTTGAATTATGATTATTTTTCTTACCTCCACTGGCAGATATTTTTGCTTGTTTTAAGCAAAAACCAATAAAATTTTAATAATATTTTCAGAAAAAAAGACAAAATATCTTAAGTCGTTTTGCTTGCATCCCGATTCAAGAATTTGTAGATATTTATACTAGAAAACAAGACATAAATACTAAGATAGAACATATTTTTTGCAGTGTGACATTAAATATTGTGCAGACCAAAAGCACGTTTCACATGCAATATTGACATTTTCAAATGTGATAATATCACAATGTCTTAATGGTCCTGAACAAGGCTTAGTTTTCAGTTTGTGTTGAATGTGTGATTGTGTTTGAGATGCTGACCTCTCTGCTCGCTGTATGAAGGGCTGACACTCGTCCCAGGCGTCCAGCGCCGGAGATCTGAGCGCCGTCTCGGCCTGCTGCTTCAGACAGGCTCCGTTCAGCGTGGCGTGAAGCACTCGAGCGTACAGAGACACCAGCGGCTCCAGCGGCGGATGAGGATGAGTGAGCTTCACCAGCTCCAGCGCCGCACGCACCTGCAGCACAGTCTCCATTAACATCTGCCACAGAACTCACCTTACCTCAATCACATCGGTCTCCATTAACACCTGCCACAGAACTCACTTTACCTCAATCACATCAGTCTCCATTAACACCTGCCACAGAACTCACTTTACCTCAATCACATCAGTCTCCATTAACACCTGCCACAGAACTCACTTTACCTCAATCACATCAGTCTCCATTAACACCTGCCACAGAACTCACTTTACCTCAATCACATCAGTCTCCATTAACACCTGCCACAGAACCACTTTACCTCAATCACATCAGTCTCCATTAACACCTGCCACAGAACTCACTTTACCTCAATCACATCAGTCTCCATTAACACCTGCCACAGAACTCACTTTACCTCAATCACATCAGTCTCCATTAACACCTGCCACAGAACTCACTTTACCTCAATCACATCAGTCTCCATTAACACCTGCCACAGAACTCACTTTACCTCAATCACATCAGTCTCCATTAACACCTGCCACAGAACTCACCTTACCTCAATCACATCAGTCTCCATTAACACCTGCCACAGAACTCACTTTACCTCAATCACATCAGTCTCCATTAACACCTGCCACAGAACTCACTTTACCTCAATCACATCAGTCTCCATTAACACCTGCCACAGAACTCACTTTACCTCAATCACATCAGTCTCCATTAACACCTGCCACAGAACCACTTTACCTCAATCACATCAGTCTCCATTAACACCTGCCACAGAACTCACTTTACCTCAATCACATCAGTCTCCATTAACACCTGCCACAGAACTCACTTTACCTCAATCACATCAGTCTCCATTAACACCTGACACAGAACTCACCTTACCTCAATCACATCAGTCTCCATTAACACCTGCCACAGAACCACTTTACCTCAATCACATCAGTCTCCATTAACACCTGCCACAGAACTCACTTTACCTCAATCACATCAGTCTCCATTAACACCTGCCACAGAACTCACTTTACCTCAATCACATCAGTCTCCATTAACACCTGCCACAGAACTCACTTTACCTCAATCACATCAGTCTCCATTAACACCTGCCACAGAACTCACTTTACCTCAATCACATCAGTCTCCATTAACACCTGCCACAGAACTCACTTTACCTCAATCACATCAGTCTCCATTAACACCTGCCACAGAACTCACTTTACCTCAATCACATCAGTCTCCATTAACACCTGCCACAGAACTCACTTTACCTCAATCACATCAGTCTCCATTAACACCTGCCACAGAACTCACTTTACCTCAATCACATCAGTCTCCATTAACACCTGCCACAGAACTCACTTTACCTCAATCACATCAGTCTCCATTAACACCTGCCACAGAACTCACCTTACCTCAATCACATCAGTCTCCATTAACACCTGCCACAGAACTCACTTTACCTCAATCACATCAGTCTCCATTAACACCTGCCACAGAACTCACTTTACCTCAATCACATCAGTCTCCATTAACACCTGCCACACAACTCACTTTACCTCAATCACATCAGTCTCCATTAACACCTGCCACAGAACCCACCTTACCTCAATCACATCAGTCTCCATTAACACCTGCCACAGAACTCACTTTACCTCAATCACATCAGTCTCCATTAACACCTGCCACAGAACTCACTTTACCTCAATCACATCAGTCTCCATTAACACCTGCCACAGAACTCACTTTACCTCAATCACATCAGTCTCCATTAACACCTGCCACAGAACTCACTTTACCTCAATCACATCAGTCTCCATTAACACCTGCCACAGAACTCACTTTACCTCAATCACATCAGTCTCCATTAACACCTGCCACAGAACTCACTTTACCTCAATCACATCAGTCTCCATTAACACCTGCCACACAACTCACCTTACCTCAATCACATCAGTCTCCATTAACACCTGCCACAGAACTCACCTTACCTCAATCACATCAGTCTCCATTAACACCTGCCACAGAACTCACCTTACCTCAATCACATCAGTCTCCATTAACACCTGCCACAGAACTCACTTTACCTCAATCACATCAGTCTCCATTAACACCTGCCACAGAACTCACCTTACCTCAATCACATCAGTCTCCATTAACACCTGCCACAGAACTCACTTTACCTCAATCACATCAGTCTCCATTAACACCTGCCACAGAACTCACTTTACCTCAATCACATCAGTCTCCATTAACACCTGCCACAGAACTCACTTTACCTCAATCACATCAGTCTCCATTAACACCTGCCACAGAACTCACTTTACCTCAATCACATTAATACACTACATTTTAGTTCCACAATGCTTTTTATTGACATTTTAAGTGGTATTTTTGAATATTTCATTTATAGTACTAAATCATATTTATGCAGGAGCTGTAATCCATTTATTACTTGTTAACCGCTTTTTAAGACAGAAAATGAAATCTCAGACGTTAAGGTTGATATCACAAAAACTGTAATATTTTGTTTGGGCGCAGTACCAAACGCTTCCACTAGAAGAAATTAATTTCACAATGGTTTTCAGGACCGTTTAACCTTTTCTAATCCTAATCTGCCCATGATTTTTGTGTGTGTGTATGTGTGTGTGTGTGTGTGTGTGTGTGTGTGTGTGTGTGTGTGTGTGTGTGTGTGAGTGTGTGTGTGTGTGTGTGTGTGTGTGTGTGTGTGTGTGTGTGTGTGTGTGTGTGTGTGTGTGTGTGTGTGCTTGTTTTTATATACCGGTGGGGACTTATACCTGAATACACACAGACTTATGGGGACTTGTGTCACGGTGGGGACCTAAATTGAGGTAAACAAGCTTATAAATCACACAGAATGAAGTTTTTTGAAAATCTAAAAATACAAAATGTGTCCTGTGAGGGCTAAGTTTAGGTGTAGGGCAATAGAATATACTGTCTGTACAGTAGAAAAACCATTACACCTATGGAAGTCCCCACAAGGATAGCGAAACAAGTGTGTCTGTGTGTGTGTGTGTGTGTGTGTGTGTACGAGTGTGTGTGTGTGTGTGTGTGTGTGTGTGTGAGTGCGTGCTGCGTGCGTGTGTGTGTGTGACTCACTGCTTCCTCCTGATTGGCTGCGGCAGACAGCAGGACAAAGGGAATGGCCATAGGAAGACATCCGATAGCGTTGAGCTGACCGTCAGCGCGGGATGCGTTCAGCATTCGTTTGGACCGCCGCTCCGCGAACTCCAGAACCTGCCGAGAGACCAGGACCATCAGGACCAGTGCCGGGGGTAACGCTATACAAGTAATGTGAGTTCAGTAATCAGATTACTTTTGCCAAGTAATTAGTAAAGTAACACATTACTTTTTAATTTAGAAGGAAATATCTGAGTTACTTTTTCAAATAAGTAACAGTTACTTTGTTTCTCGTGTATTGAGTGACAGCTCTGGTGTTGCCATGGTGACAGAAATCAGGAGTAAGATGTTACTTTAGATCTAGAATAAATGTGAACGTGCATTAATTCATCTCACTCACAAAAAAAACAAACAGATTCATGCAACTCAGAATATGAGGCAAACCTGCAATAATTAAATGTTAAATAACACAAATATCCATTATGTATTTAATCCCATTTCATTAACCGATGTCTTTGCTGCTGACCTTCGATGATCCAATTCAATCATACTATTAAGCAAAAATTACTCTAGATAAACATTTGTATTTCTTTTTTATTGCTGAATTGTGTTGAACTCTTCTGTATTCTACTGTACAGACGTGAATCTACTTTTCCTTCAGACTGAGGCGTATTCATTTCTCTTCTAGTGTGAAAGGGTTTTTATATTTACCAAAAATATAACTTTTTGGTTAAACTTTATTTTAAGGTGTCCTTGTTACAGTGTAATTATACATTTAAGCACTGAGTAATATTAATTAACTACATGTACTTACTATATGGTTAGGGTTTGGTTTAGGGTTACTTGCATGTAATTATGCATAAGTTATTGTTATTATAATAATAAGTACATGTAACATGTGTAACAAGGACACCTTAAAATAAAGTGTTACCAACTTTTTTATATTAAAACTAGTGCTGGGCAACGATTAATGGCAAAATAAAAGTTTTTGTTTATATAATATATGTGTGTGTGCTGTGTATATTTATTATGTATATATAAATACACACATGCATGCATATATTTAAGAAAAATATGCTGTTTATATATTAAATATACGCATTACTTTCCATAAAAAGTAACTAAGTAACGTAATTAGTTACTTTTTTAAGGAGGTAACGCAACATTGTAATGCATTACTTTATAGCTTTCCCCGCCGCTGCTGCAGTGGTCATGTGATGCGTTACCTGTCTGGTCATGTGATGTGTTACCTGTCTGGTCATGTGATGTGTTACCTGTCTGGTCATGTGATGTGTTACCTGTCTGGTCATGTGATGCGTTACCTGTCTGGTCATGTGATGCGTTACCTGTCTGGTCATGTGATGCGTTACCTGTCTGGTCATGTGATGCGTTACCTGTCTGGTCATGTGATGTGTTACCTGTCTGGTCATGTGATGCGTTACCTGTCTGGTCATGTGATGTGTTACCTGTCTGGTCATGTGATGTGTTACCTGTCTGGTCATGTGATGTGTTACCTGTCTGGTCATGTGATGCGTTACCTGTCTGGTCATGTGATGCGTTACCTGTCTGGTCATGTGATGCGTTACCTGTCTGGTCATGTGATGCGTTACCTGTCTGGTCATGTGATGCGTTACCTGTCTGGTCATGTGATGCGTTACCTGTCTGGTCATGTGATGCGTTACCTGTCTGGTCATGTGATGTGTTACCTGGTCATGTGATGCGTTACCTGTCTGGTCATGTGATGCGTTACCTGTCTGGTCATGTGATGCGTTACCTGTCTGGTCATGTGATGCGTTACCTGTCTGGTCATGTGATGCGTTACATGTCTGGTCATGTGATGCGTTACCTGTCTGGTCATGTGATGTGTTACCTGTCTGGTCATGTGATGTGTTACCTGTCTGGTCATGTGATGCGTTACCTGTCTCACCTATCTGGTCATGTGATGTGTTACCTGTCTGGTCATGTGATGCGTTACGTGTCTGGTCATGTGATGCGTTACCTGTCTCACCTATCTGGTCATGTGATGCGTTACCTGTCTGGTCATGTGACGTGTTACCTGTCTGGTCATGTGATGCGTTACCTGTCTGGTCATGTGATGCGTTACCTGTCTGGTCATGTGATGCGTTACCTGTCTGGTCATGTGATGCGTTACCTGTCTGGTCATGTGATGTGTTACCTGTCTGGTCATGTGATGCGTTACGTGTCTGGTCATGTGATGCGTTACCTGTCTCACCTATCTGGTCATGTGATGCGTTACCTGTCTGGTCATGTGATGCGTTACCTGTCTGGTCATGTGATGCGTTACCTGTCTGGTCATGTGATGCGTTACCTGTCTGGTCATGTGACGTGTTACCTGTCTGGTCATGTGACGTGTTACCTGTCTGGTCATGTGACGTGTTACCTGTCTGGTCATGTGATGCGTTACCTGTCCAGGTGACGTGGGTCTGAGCTCCTGCCAGTCAGAGAAGAAGCTCCTGTGGAAGGACTCGGCGTACGTGTCGTGGTGTGAGCCGGGACGTGTCATGAACTGGACGTAATCAGACAGAACGGCGGCTCGCGCTCTGGGGTCAGCCGCACTGACCGCTCCGGTGGACAGAACACACGCGGCTCTCAGAGCACAGAGAGTGTTGAGTGTGTTTGACCCCGCGGGGAGACCTGCAGGAGCCAGAGGAGAAAATCACATTCTGTCATTTTTATTATTTTCTTTTTATGTCTATTTAGTTTTCATTCAATTTTATGTCAGTTTTATTCATTTTGTTACGTTTTTTGTCATCTTTATTAGTTTTTTATATTTTTATTTAGTTTTTATTACATGTCAGTTTTAGTCATTTTGTTATGTGTTTGTTATTTTTATAATTTTTTTAATATTTCTAGTTAGTTTTCATAAAATTTTATGTCAGTTTTAGTCATTTTGTTGTGCATTTGTCATTAGTATTTGTTTTGATTTTATATTTATATTAAGTTTTAATAAATTTTTATTTCAGTTTTAGTAACTGTAGTACTTCATCTAGAAGTTATTTATTCTAATCACTGTGTCTGTCGAGCATGGCAGACTTCACAGTACGATCTGGACTCTCTCTAGTGATCTGCAGCTCTTGCTGTGGCTGTGTGCTGGTCATCAGTGGACTGGACACGCAGCAGGTTCCAGGTGTGTTACCCTGATGGTAGTGCACTGATCTGCGCGGATCCGTCCAGAACCTCAGCTTGTCGTGCAGAATCACGTTCCCCACCACAGGAGCCGCGGCTGCGGAGGATCCGGAGCGTCCGCTGCCAGCTGCACAGGAATCACACACAGGTCAGATCAGGATCGGTCAGCATCGGTCAGTGAAGCAGTGTCTCAGCGCTCTGACCTGTGCTGGACAGGCTGAGGATGCTGGACGGGTGTGTGTCCCGCGGGGCCCTCAGGCCCCGGATCCAGCCGCTGAAGTCCCTCCGGATGTCCCGGGTGTTGTAGTACCAGTGGACAGGCATGGACATGGCATCCGCCGCACACATTCCCCACAGCGCTTCAGCCACGGCCCGCCGCACCTCACACATCTAACACACATTTACCACGGTAAAACACACCACTACACACTCCATCAATAACACACTCATCTGTTTACCGTCTTTCTGCATGTTTTCAATATAACATTGTAAAAAATTTTTTTTTTATATTTAATAATATAACATATTTGGAAAATCATTGAAATAAAACAAAATAAATGCATTTGGTGATAATATACAGTGTGATAAAATATATTAATAAAAAATATAACGCACTACATAACATATTGTAAAAAAAAATATTGTGATAAAATAGTATATTCATAATTAATAAAATAATATATAAACAAAATATATAACACGTAAATATAACATTGTAATAAAACATTACATTTATTTGTATTTTATTATATTATATTTAATATTAGAACATTTTGAAAATCATGTATAAATATGGCATATTGTAATAAAATAATATAAATGCATTTGGTGAAAATATACAGTGTGATAAAATATATTAATAAAAAATATAACATATTGTAAAAAAATATATTGTGATAAAATAGTATATTCATAATTAATAAAAGTATATCTAAACAAAATATATAACATGTAAATATAACATTGTAATAAAACATTAAATTTATTTGTATTTTATTATATTTAATATTATAACATATTTTGAAAATAATGTATAAATATGGCATATTGTAATAAATTAATGCATTTGGTGATAATACACAGTGTGATAAAATATAGAAATAAAATATATAACATACTACATAACATATTGTAAAAAAAAAGTATATTGTGATAAAATTCTATATTAATAATTAATAAAATAATATATATAATAAAATATATAACGTAAAAATAACATTGTGAAAATTAAAATATATTATATATAAATAAATAAATATATATGTGTGTGTGTGTGTGTGTGTGTGTGTGTGCATATTTAAATAATACATATTATCATAAAACAATATATATATACATGAAGAGTTCATTTGCAAAAACAGATAGCTCTGCTTTAAACAATTTTCAAAAATCATGTTTTTTATGGTTAGGTTATTTTGATTAGGTTACAAAATAACAAAAAATACAGCTAACTAACACAATAAAACACAATAAAAACATAATAACATCATAAAAAAACATGATTTTTGAACATTTGAGTTTTTTGTATATATATATATAGTTTTATGATAATATGCATTATTTATACACACACACACACACACACACACACATATATATATATATAGTTTTATGATAATATGTATTATTTATACACACACACATATATATATATATATATATATACTAAATCATATACTAAAAATGGTTTACCCAAAATACCTGTTAAATACAAAATACCACTGTAAAATCGAAATAAACTAATGTGAGATTAATAATCAGTAATTTCAGTATTGTTTTTATAGCAAATCTGTTTCAAAGCAGCTTCACATTAATAAACAGGAAAGTATCTTCGACTGTAATTAATACTAAAGATAACTATAGTACAGTATTGTACACCATGGCAGATTTAAAACACAAACACACACTGAACACGAGAAATATGACAGAATAGATGTTGTTCTTACTGTAAATAATGAGATCCGCTGCGGTGAATAAACACAGTCTTACTGTACAACTGTCAATAATTGCATAATAAGCGCAGAATCATTGTTACAAAACCTCACCGGAAGTACATGATACATAACATACAAAACACGTCACGTGATGCCATATACACGTGCGTGTTATGCATGTTTAACATTAAATCAATATATGTTTACTGTATTTATGATGTAAAATAAATGTTTCACGTGATGTTACACACAGACATACAAAGTCGAACACCGATTCACTGATGCATAGAGAACTAATTTAATATCTATTTATACACAAACCTCACATTACCAGCAATATTATTCAATTAAACGATGGCGTACAGTGTCGAAAAAGTCCACCGATGCGATAACTGTGAGATATCTGTGATCGATTGCTTTTGACGTTTACTGGAAACAAAACATTGGATTCATTCTAGCGAATCGGTTCATTCGGACGGTTCACCAGCAAATGACTCACTAAGTACTTTGAGTCCTCCTTCAAACAAAAGACCGCGATTGGAGTAAAATACACGTAGTAGTTCACTAGTTAGATTATAAAGTTTGCATTAAATGTTTGTGT
>CM041797.1:1322586-1350086 GCA_023376895.1 Aspiorhynchus laticeps | reverse complement strand
TAAATTATATAAATATATACATGTAAATATTTTCAAAATATATACTGTATGTGTGTGTATTTATATATACACAAAAACTTTTATTTTGGATGCGATTAATCGCGATTAATCATTTGACAGCACTAATTTAAATATTTTAAAATTTAGCATGATCGCTTATGCTTTTATATATTTTAATAAGTACGGGTCAGAATAAGTATGTTGTTTCGTTTTTACATCTTTACATTTTTACATACAATTTTACATTTTAATAACTGTTACTCTGAACGACGATGGAACATTATTTCACTATTTTGACATTTTATTTTCACAAGTTGTTTGAAAAATTGAAAAAAAAAGTAAACTTGCGTTTAACTTGCTTTCTGTGAATATAAAACCACTTTTTAACATTTTATTTGTAAACGAGCGACTTAGGACTTTGAGATGCCTCAATGCAAAGAGTTACAGTTTAAATTTACTGTAAAGAAAATGTATTATACTATTTTTATTTGATTTTATATAAAATACATATTTTAAAAAATAGTTAAAAATCCAAAATTGCTATAAAATTAAAGCCATATGTCTACACAAGTTGTGTTCCAAATTTGAAGTTGATATAAAAAAATTGCAATTTTGTTTAGGCGTTATACCAAAAACAGCCACCGGGTGCATCCAAACGCCAATGCATTTCTGTCACAAATCTATCAATTTCTCTCTCAATGTTACATCTATAACACAATAACCACCAAATATGGAATCGAGAGACTCAGACCTTTCCAACGATGTGTATTTTGTCAAGATTATAAAAAGTTTTGAGCGTAATACATTTTGTAATATGACACCGCCGCTAAGGGGGAGGAGCCTGCTAAAACATTATGAAGTACCGTTTCTATGGTAACGCAATGTTTGATTTCAAAAAGGTTTTCACAGGATGAATTTTGAGATTTTAAGCTTTCAGATGGTATATAACATATATGATAGGGAAAAACACTTTTTGTGACAAAGGTCAGAATTCCTGTTACGATGTAGATTTATTATAGACTCTTGTCATAAATTAATCTATTACTGTTACTACATAATTTGTGACAACAAAAAATGGTACAATATCTATTTAGGTGTCTTAGACCTTTCCAATGATACAGTATATAGTTTGTCATGATTACATTAGGATTTAATTGTAATATAGTGAAGTAAACTTTGGCGTCCCGTATACGGGACGGTGACAGTTAAAGGGACAGTTCACCCAAAAATGAAAATTCTGTCATTATTTACTCATCCTCAAGTAGTTCCAAACCTGTCTGAATGTCTTTGTTCTGCTGAATGCAAAGGAAGATATTCTGAAGAAAGTTTGTAATCAGGCTGTTTTGGGGCACCATTGACTTCCATAGTAGGAGAAATAATTCTATGGAAGTCAATGGTGCCCCAGAACGGCTCTGTTTCCCTCATTCTTCAGAATATCTTCCTTTGTGTTCAGAACAAACACATTCATACAGGTTTGGAACTACTTGAGGGTGAGTAAATAATGACAGAATTTTCATTTTTGGGTGAACTGTCCCTTTAAGGCAGTAAATGTTTTATTTTAGAAAGTAAGTTGTTGTTGTGATGTCTGTCAGACTCTTCAGGGACGGGGAGTGGAGCTCGGATCACAGCCAGACGTCTGCAGCGGGTCGAGCCGAGGCTACGAGCGTCCCGGAGGTGATTCTGTCTCCTCTGAGCGTCTGTTCTGAAGAGCCCAGGTCTCCTGTGCATCTCGTCTATCATCCACACGACTGCAGCGCCGCATGCGTCCCGCACGCCGACCGCTTTCTGGGTCGCAACCCGCTGCGTGTGCCCATGCTGTGCCAGTTCCAGCGCCACTGCGATCCATGCGACGATTCTGACGCGCAAGTGGTTTATAAAGCGCCGTGTGGACGGAGCCTGCCCTCCATGGAGGAGGTAGAGCAAGGCAAAGTTTATATAAGCTTTCCATTGATGTATGGTTTGTTATGATAACACAATATTTGTAAATCTGGAATCTGAGGGTGCAAAAAAATCTAAATATTGAGAAAATCATCTTTAAAGTTGTTCAAATGAAGATCTTAGCAATGCATATTACTAATCAGAAATTAAGTTTTGATATATTTACGGTAGAAAATTGACAAAATATCTTCATGGAACATGATCTTAATATCTAATGATTTTTGGCATAAAAGAAAAATGGATAATTTTGACCCATACAATGCATTGTTGTCTATTGCTACAAATATACCTGTGTTACTTATGACTGCTTTTGTGCTCCAGGGTCATATATATAGCACATTTCAAGGACCTTTTTCACATTTCCGTGTTTCTCGGCAGCAGAAGTCGTCATAGTTGGGTAAACTTCAAGAGCAGTGATTGGGAGATTACCACTAATATGTGTTTTGCATTCCCTTTTGCTCAAATAGCGATAGAAAAACTCCACGATAGTCTTTTCAAGACTTTCAAAAAAATTGAGAGCTGCTGATAACGGCAGTCAGAAGAGAGAACGATGTCAAATTTACCGTCCCTCCCATAGACGCTGCATTAGAAACACCCTCACAGTTATAGAAATGATTATACATAAAATACAGTGCAGTCAGTTCAGACGTAGAACAGTGCTCATTCAGTAACTACACAGCTAAACAGATGAGTCTGGATTTAAACTGATTTAGCTCATGTGATCTGTTCTGATCGAGGTGCTTCAGTTCCTGCTGCTGTCGGACAGCCTCGGCGTGCTGCAGCCGGACAACTTCAGTTTCGACCCGCAGATCGTTCCAGAGACTCAGGTGCGGGATTCGACCTCGGCTGCGCTGCTGTTCGAGCGCGACCTCAGCCGCGGGATCGAGCCGGTTCACGTTTCTCTGTTCAACGAGCTGGACGGGACGCGGCCCAAAGAGTTCCGCTACCGTAAAGAGCGCTGGCCGCACGGCTGCTTCCTCAGCGCCGCGCCGCTCTTCTCAGTGTGCTGCGACTGCACCGACGGCTGCGCAGACGCTCAGAGCTGCGCATGTGTTCAGCAGACGCTCAGAGGAGCGCGAGAGCGCTTACAGACACCAGCGGCTGAGCGCGCCCCTGAGCGCAGGGTGAGTCGGGAGGAGCTCGGGATCTGTCATGTGATCTGTCATGTGATGTGATTTGTCATGTGATCTGTTGTGATTTGTTGACCTGTCATGTGATTTGTTGTTCTATCATGTGATTTATCACATGATTTATGTGATCTTTCACGTGACTTGTCACGTGATTTGTCACATGATTTGTCATGTCATGTGATGTGATTTGTCATGTGATCTTTCACGTAATCTTTTACGTGATTTGTCACGTGATGTGATTTGTCACATGATTTGTCATGTGATTTGTCACATGATTTGTCATGTGATTTGTCACATGATTTGTCATGTGATCTGTTGTGATTTGTTGATCTATCATGTGATTTGTCGTGATCTTTCACGTGATTTGTTTCATGATTTGTCGTGATGTGATTTGTCATGTGATTTGTTGATCTATGATGTGATTTGTCATGTGATCTTTCACATGATTTTTCATGTGATTTGTCGTGATGTGATGTGTCATGTGATGTAATTTGTTGATCTATCATGTGATTTGTCATGTGATCTTTCACGTGATTTTTCATGTGATTTGTCACATGATTTGTCCTGATGTGATTTGAGATCTATCATGTAATTTGTCATGTGATCTTTCTTTCACGTGATTTTTCACGTGATTTGTCATGTGATCTGTTGTGATTTGTTGATCTGTCACGTGATCTGTCAGGTTGTTCGAGTGCGGCCCGTGGTGCGGCTGTCCGAGGAGCCGCTGTCAGAACCGCGTGGTGCAGAAGGGTCTGCGTGTGCGTCTGCAGGTGTTTCGTACGCTGGACCGCGGCTGGGCCGTACGCTGCAGAGATGACCTCGACAAGGGAACCTTCGTCTGCATTTACGCAGGTACACAGAAGCTCCTGCTCACACCAGGGTCATCGTCATAAACTTACACTAAAACCAAAATAAAACGTTTTCATTACTTAAAATAAAATATAAATCAGGGTTTTTATCATTAAGTTAATTAGTCGATGATAGTTGTATCATTAAGTTTGTATGTAAAAATACAAAATAAAAAATCTCACAATTCTGACTCTGAATCTCTCAGAACTGCAATAAAAAATTAAGGATTATGCGATAAGAAGTCGCAATTACCTTTTTAAATGTTATTTTTTATTCTGTGATGGAAACATGCTTCCGTATTTACTAAAACTAAACACATTTTCATTATAAATCAGGTTTGTTGTCATTAACTAAAACGAAAACCATGCAAAATATTTGCATTACTTGAAATAAAATGATTATTAACTGATATAAAACGAAATATAAAAAACTTTAGATTATTTCCAGCTAGTTGCCAAGGCATTAAAATATCTAAAACTAAATAAACAAGTAAAATTATTATTTTTTTTTATTTTTTTTTTTTTTTTTATAATATATCATTATAAAATATATCATAATGTATGAGTGTGTAGACTGTACTGTGTATAATTAAGTATATAAAAATACAAACACATGCATGTATATATTTAAGAAATATGATATGTTTATATATTATATATATTTATATAAAATAAAAAATCTAATAATATAAATATATAAATGTATATACATTGAAATGTTTTCTAAATATATACAGTATGTGAGTGCTTTTATATACACATAATAAATAAACACAGTGCACATGCATATATCATGTAAACAAAAACTTTCATTTTGGATGCAATTAATCGTTTGACAGCTCTAATATATATAGACATCTTAAAAATAATAATTTTAATAAACTAATTAATGGACAATATGAACAAAAATTATAATAGTATCTCAGTGATACTCAAATTTGCCAGTAGTTTGTTCAGATAAACTAGCCTGGTCTCCACTGGTCTCCATTGGTCTCCACTGGTCTCCACTGGTCTCCACTGGTGTCCATTGTTCTCCACTGGTCTCCACTGGTCTCCATTGGTCTCCACTGGTCTCCACTGGTCTCCACTGGTGTCCATTGTTCTCCACTGGTCTCCACTGGTCTCCATTGGTCTCCACTGGTCTCCACTGGTCTCCACTGGTCTCCACTGGTGTCCATTGTTCTCCACTGGTCTCCATTGGTCTCCACTGGTCTCCACTGGTGTCCATTGTTCTCCACTGGTCTCCATTGGTCTCCATTGGTGTCCATTGGTGTCCATTGTTCTCCACTGGTCTCCACTGGTCTCCATTGGTCTCCACTGGTCGCCATTGGTCTCCTTTGGTCTCCATTGGTCTCCACAGGTCTCCTTTGGTCTCCATTGTCTCCTTTGGTCTCCTTTGGTCTCCATTGTCTCCTTTGGTCTCCATTGGTCTCTATTGGTCTCAGCCGGCGGTTCTGATGTGTTCTAGGTGTGGTTCTCCGACAGCAGCAGAGCGTGGAGGAGCCGGCGGATCGAGAGCTGCCCGTGTCTGATGACGAGGTGGAGGTGGTGGAGGAGTGGACGCTGCCCGCCGGACCGATGGAGACGGTCAGTGAGCCGCTGGACTGCTCTCCTCCGCTGTATGTGCCTGTGATCCAGAGACCCGCCGATCAGAGTCCACTCGCTCAGCTCAAGGTCAGTGACCTTTGACCTGGTGCTCAGGGTCAGGTGAAGCACTCGCCCGTCCTCAGAGTTCATTTCGTTAACAAAAACTATGACGAAAAATGTTCTTTGATTAGTTGATTAAAACGAGACGATAGCGAGATGACAATAAACGATAACTATGACTATATCGACATGCAATATTATTATTCATTAGTACTTATGTGAATACACAGAAACATAAATGGGGTTTAATAGAACATTAATATTCAGTAATATTTTTTATTTAACTGCACTGACATAATCGGCTAAGAACAAAAGTTGTATTGTCTTCTGTAGAGCTGCTTTATTTTTTATTATTTTTTATTTGTTTATTTTAAATAAATAAAAATAATAAATAGAATTAAGTCAACTTGTCTTATGTAGAGCTTCTTTATTTTTTATTAATTTATTTTAAATTAATAAAAATAATAAATAGAATTAAGTCAAATTGTCTTCTGTAGAGCTTCATTTTTTTTATTGATTTATTTTAAATAAATAAAAATAATAAATAGAAATAAGTCAAATTGTCTTCTGTAGAGCTTCTTTATTTTTTATTTATTTACTTTAAATAAATAAAAATAATAAATAGAATTAAGTCAATTTGTCTTCTGTAGAGCTTCTTTATTTATTTATTTTAAATAAATAGAAATAATAAATAGAATTGTCAAATTGTCTTCTGTAGAGCTGCTTTTTGTATTTATTTATTTTAAATAAATAAAAATAAATAGAATTGTCAAATTGTCTTCTGTAGAGCTTCATTTTTTATTCATTTTAAATAAATAAAAATAAAAAGTAAAAACAATATATAGAATTAAATATAAATATAAAAATAAAAATAAGTCAAATTGTCTTCTGTAGAGCTGCTTTATCTATTTTTTTTATTTTATTATTTTAAATTTCGTTGACGATAAATGGCGAGACTAAAAGGTATTCAAAAAATAAAAACAATAATTTCCTCAAAATAAAGGAGATGCTGTACTATGCGAGCTTTCATGAGTGCGGTTGCCAGATATCAAGAGCTCAAATCCCCCAATCTGAGCTTCTGTTACAAGGATACATTTTCTGCTGTGTTTTGCTTATTTTTTGCAATCTGGCAACCATGCACGTCTTTATTGCAGAAGTTATGATCTGAAAACACTGAAAAGAAAGCTGGAGTTTAACGATCTAAATGAAATTATCATAATTCAGCCGTCTGTGTTCTGTATCAGATCTCGACTGTATTGTTTGCTGAATTAATGCACTTATTCAACCGCTGTTGTTTTAATAGAGAAACATAGAAAATTGCAATTTGGAGTTATTATTAGGAATTTCACTGTTATAATAGTTTTTACCAGTTTTCATAATGTAGACAGAGAGAGTCTTGGATATTAATTTATATAATAAATAGCCTATAATAAATCAGTACACTAGATAAGGTAAATAAACCATGTGTATGAGTCCACATTCTATTGATTTGTGTTTATTGGATAAAGTGCAACACCTGAAATACAAAAGTAAATTTCTCAAATGACAACAATCTTTATGCTTATAATTTTAGCAAAAATATTTTTTATCAGTTTAATCGTTATACAGCATGATGAAAATATGACTAAGATTTTGTCGACTAAAACGTGACTGAACAAAAACACTATGATAATAACTAAAACGTACATTTGAGACAGGACTAAATTAAAAATACAGTAGCTGCTAAAATTAACACTGCTGTACAGTTCATTAATAATAATCTTATTACTAAAATGTCAAGTTTTCAGTGACTAAATCTAGACTTAAATACTTTAGATTTTCTTTGACTAAAATTAGACTAAAATGCTGAGACTTTGTCGACCAAAACTTGACTAAAACATAATAGGATAAGGTTGACTAAATATGATAAAAGCTAGCAAGTACATTTAACACGGGACTAAGACTAAAATTGAAAATAGCTGATAAAATGAGCACTAGTCACAGTGTGGATGAAGCATGGCTGTGTTTTCTCCTCTGTTTCAGGATCAGCAGCAGATCAGCGTCTCGTCTCTGGACTGCAGTGAGAACGGTGAGACATTAAAGGTGCCATAGAATGGAAAACTGTCTTTATCTTGGTATAGTTGAATAATGGTACATGGAAATGACATACAGTGAGCCTCAAACACCATTGTTGCCTCCTTCTTATGTAAATCTGGTGAATGCAAAAGACCTCTGAAAAATAGGCGAATCGGAACATAACACCAACTGTGACGTCACTAATAGTTACGCCCCTAACATTTGCATAAACCCGCCCATGTTGTCGGCCAGCCGAACCATCAGAAGTTCTGCAGGTATTGTGAAGAAACAAGCGAGGACAACAGAGAGAATGGCAGATGATGGAAATAAATGTTATGCTCCAGGCTGTGCAGGGGGTGTGAAGTGCAGGGATGGGTTGCTGTCTGTATTCAGAAAGGCACGGAAAGCAAATAACGCTCTAATAAAATAACGCAAGCCACTAAAGGGACATGGTTAGCTGTTAGCGGTAGCCTGTTACAGTACATAAGATTTCACTTACCACATAAACAGAGTAAGGAGAGATGAAACAGCCAATCGGAGCAGAGCTCAACAATGAGCCGCGCTGTGAAACAGCCAATCAGAGCAGAGCTCAACATTGAGCTGCGCTGTTAATCAGCCAATCAGAGCAGAGCTCAACATTGAGCCACGCTGTGAATCAGCCAATCGGAGCAGAGCTCAACATTGAGCCGCGCTGTGAAACAGCCAATCGGAGCAGAGCTCAACATTGAGCCGCGCTGTGAAACAGCCAATCAGAGCAGAGCTCAACATTGAGCCATGCTGTGAATCAGCCAGTCGGAGCAGAGCTCAACATTGAGCCATGCTGTGAATCAGCCAGTCGGAGCAGAGCTCAACAATGAGCCGCGCTGTGAAACAGCCAATCAGAGCAGAGCTCAACATTGAGCCATGCTGTGAATCAGCCAGTCGGAGCAGAGCTCAACAATGAGCCGCGCTGTGAATCAGCCAATCGGAGCAGAGCTCAACATTGAGCCGCGCTGTGAAACAGCCAATCAGAGCAGAGCTCAACATTATTATTCATGACCCTTCCAAATAAGCCAATAACAGACCGTTTCATTCTGGGGAGAAATCCTAGGGTTGTAAATGCACATGAAAAACTGTTTCTGGAGAATT
Organism: Aspiorhynchus laticeps; assembly: GCA_023376895.1. Lineage (NCBI taxonomy): Eukaryota > Metazoa > Chordata > Actinopteri > Cypriniformes > Cyprinidae > Aspiorhynchus > Aspiorhynchus laticeps. Next base: position 1,341,340 of record CM041797.1, on the reverse strand, counting down.
TTTGCACTTACCTAAGCCACATACCTTCTGTGTAGATATCAGAGAACAATTTACAGTATTGTATCAATGCATTCTATGGCACCTTTAAACACATCCAGTGCTGTGAGCGAGATCCGACGGTGTGTGTGTGTGTGTGTGTTTGTAGGGAACGAGGTGTGTGAGGAGATCGTGAGGAAGAAGCCCAGACTGACTGAATCAAACGGACACGGCGCTGAGATCAGCACACACTCGCAGCACACACACACACACCAGCAGCTGTATTACCTGGACGCCTCGAAGGAGGGAAACGTGGCACGATTCTTCAGCGTAAGTTTCAGCAGACGTTACCCACTCATGTGATCTGCTGAAGACTCAGTGACACAAAAACTGATGTAAAAATCTAAATAATAATGGAAAACAATATATATGTGACTCTGGAGCACAAAAGCAGTCATAAGTAACACAGGTATATTTGTAGCAATAGCCAACAATACATTGTATGAGTCAAAATTATCCATTTTTCTTTCATGCCAAAAATCATTAGGATATTAAGATCATGTTCCATGAAGATATTTAGTAAATTTCCTACCGTAAATATATCAAAACTTAATTTTTGATTAGTAATATGCATTGCTAAGAACTTCATTTGAACAATTTTAAAGATGATTTTCTCAATATTTAGATTTTTTTGCACCCTCAGATTCCAGATTTACAAATAGTTGTATCTCAGTCAAATATTGTCCTATCATAACAAACCATACATCAATGGAGAGATTATTTATTCAGATTTCAGGTACATGTATAAATCTCAATTTCACAAAATTGACCCTTATGACTGTTTTTTGGTCCAGGGTCACATATTTTAACATAAACCAATAAAATGTCAAAAACACATGACACAATTACTATTTGTATCAATCCTTCATGATGATGGATATGGAGCATAAGAACTGGTGCTAATAATAGCAGTATGTGCTTATTTAATCATTTGTGATTGATTGACTGATTGATTGAGTGGTTGGTTGGTTGGTTGGTTGATTGAGTGGTTGGTTGGTTGGTTGGTTGGTTGGTTGGTTGGTTGGTTGGTTGGTTGACTGATTGATTGACTGACTGACTGACTGATTGATTGATTGGTTGAGTGGTTGGTTGGTTGATTGATTGATTGACTGACTGACTGACTGACTGATTGATTGGTTGAGTGGTTGGTTGGTTGGTTGATTGAGTGGTTGGTTGGTTGGTTGGTTGGTTGACTGATTGACTGGTTGACTGGTTGGTTGGTTGATTGATTGAGTGGTTGATGGATTGATTGATTGAGTGGTTGGTTGGTTGACTGATTGACTGGTTGATTGAGTGGTTGGTTGATTGATTGATTGATTGACTAACTGACTGATTGATTGATTGATTGATTGAGTGGTTGGTTGATTGAGTGGTTGGTTGGTTGGTTGGTTGATTGATTGATTGAGTGGTTGGTTGATTGAGTGGTTGGTTGGTTGATTGATTGATTGAGTGGTTGGTTGATTGAGTGGTTGATGGATTGATGGATTGATTGATTGAGTTGTTGACTGATTGACTGGTTGGTTGGTTGGTTGATTGATTGATTGGTTGATTGAGTGGTTGGTTTATTGATTGATTGACTGACTGACTGACTGATTGATTGAGTGGTTGGTTGATTGAGTGGTTGGTTGGTTGATTGATTGATTGAGTGGTTGATGGATTGATTGAGTGGTTGGTTGGTTGGTTGGTTGATTGATTGATTGAGTGGTTGGTTGGTTGATTGACTGATTGACTGGTTGACTGATTGATTGATTGATTGATTGATTGATTGACCGATTGACTTGATTGATTGATTGAGTGGTTGGTTGGTTGATTGATTGATTGATTGATTGATTGACTTGATTGATTGAGTGGTTGGTTGGTTGATTGATTGATTGATTGATTGACCTGCAGCACAGCTGTGAGCCGAACCTCTTCGTCCAGAACGTCTTCACTGACACACACGACCCACAGTTCCCGCTCATCGCCTTCTTCACGAGCAGGTGAGGACCGTTCAGACTCAGACACGGACACACTGAGAGTGAAGCGCAGGAGCTCTCCATTAATGTGTCTGCTTGGTTCTCAGGTCTGTTAAAGCAGGAACTGAACTGACCTGGAGCAGGAAGTGACCTCGATCATGTGACGCTCTCGTCTGATTGTGTTTCTGAGACTCTACAGTACCATCAAGGGTTCGTCTGGTTCATACTGTAATCACTTCATTAAAATTACAGTTCCAGAGTTAAATGTTTGGGGAATTTTAATTCACAAAATCTGCCTTTTGAATAAAATATAGAATAGTGCTCTTTATACAAATGGCCATTATTGTTTTTATTAATTTTGTATGATTTTCCAGATGTAAAAATCACTTTTAAAATGATCTGTTTGTCTGTGTTTTCTACGCCTGAAAATCCTGCTGCTTCTTCAAAAAAAGAGCTGATGAGGAGGAAATTAAAATGGGCAATATCTGTTTTTAATGCTAGTTTGGTCTCATTTCAAACCGTTTTTCATCATTTTGAGTCCCACTGGTTGAGAATGAGTGGGTTCACACAAGATATGAAAACAGAAAGACAACCTGATATTTCATTATTTTATGAGTGAGTTGTGTTTTGGTTGATTAAGTGCTGAAGTATCACTCTTGAAAAATATTTATGGTTCATGAAGAAGCTTTAACATTAGACTGAAGGTTCTTTATAGCAGGAAACAGTTCTTAAAGAGACAGTTCACCCAAAAATGAAAATTCTGTCATTCACTCATCCTCAAGTAGATCCAACCCTGTATGAATGTGTTTGTTCTGAACACAAAGGAAGATATTTTGAAGAAAGTTTGTAATCAGGCTGTTTTGGGGCACCATTGACTTCCATAGTAGGAGAAAAATACTGCTCTGTTTCCCTCATTCTTCAGAATATCTTCCTTTGTGTTCAGAACAAACACATTCATACAGGTTTGGATCTACTTGAGCATGAGTAAATGATGACAGAATTTTCATTTTTGGGTGTACTGTCCCTTTAAGATTTATTATGTTCTTCACAGAAACAATGGTTCTTTTAAGAACTGGTCAGTGAAGGGTTTTGTGGGAAGCAAAAATGGTTCTTTATTGTTACTTAACCTTTACTAACCTGACTCAAGGACCTGTGTGTAAATCAATAAACCAACAACACAAAAAACAAGTTTATACTGGATTATGAAGTGATTTCAGATGCGTGAGTGAAGAATAAAATGTCAGAATGCTGTGATTCACAAAGTGAAATCAGGGAAATGGTACCAAAATGTTTTCGCCAAACCAACATTTGTCTGATTTTAACACTTTTATCGTCAGCATAATCGCTGTAAGATCATGTAATCACACTCGGGTCAACATGTTAACTGATAGCAGTTACTGATTTAAACATTAGATCACTAATGCAATGTAATTTTTTATCCTACCAATGTTCTTTGTGGCCATTTTTGTATTTTTGAAAATATTATATACAGTATATATTAATCTTTAAAAGAATTTAAATTAAATTCTATATTTTATCATATATTTTAATCCAAGAAAATGTTTGGGGGTGGGGGGGACTGAAAACTCAACTAGGAACATGCTTTACAATGTTAAAGAAATAAGCAAACAGATCTAGTTTTGCGCTCTAGGCTCTCCATATTTGCTTTTAGCCTACTTTAAGATACTAAATACACACTTTCTTGGTACTTTGAAGTATTTGATATTACTTAACTTCGGTGTTTAACACAAGGGTTCTTAAACGCATACAAGTGCTCTTGAAAGCTTCACAAGTTTGAGCACCGAGAGTCTGCTCAAGGTTCATCTTTGAAGGCCACAAGCATAAAAGGACCTAAAAACCACAGACGAGACCAAGATGAGGCCAGTTTAGACACCTGTAGAACTTCTGAAGCTCAAAGACCAATTCCTAAAATTAAAACCGAATTAGGCTAGGAACATGCTTTACAAGTGTTCTGAAAATAAGTAATCAGGCTACAATAGAAGCCATCACAGAAATTCCAGTGGTGTCCATTAAAATACCATTAGCTCCAGTAAAACGGTTACAAAATACCCTTTTCTATTGTGTTTTGGGCATTTTCCCAATAGGATTTAACATCCCACCAATAGAATCCATCACATACCAGTAGACCCCATTATAGCTTCCATTAAAACCAATACAATTCCCATTAAATCCATTACATTTTCTATTGGGTTTTGGGCATTTTCCCAATAGGATTTAACATCCCACCATTACAATCCATCACATACCAGTAGACGCCATTATAATTTCCATTAAAACAATACAATTCCCATTACATTTTCTATTGTGTTCTTCTTGTGGGACTTCTGAAGGTCAAACAAAGAATCCATAAAATCACCAGAACCAGGCAGACTTGAGAAAACCAGATTTATTAAGTTAAAACCAATCAAGTGCTTAAAACAGTCCGCGCTTCAGAAGTCCTGGGACTGGATCTCTTTGCTGGCGTTGGCTGCAGGGTCCCGCGGGGCTTTGGTTCTCTTGGGAAGAAGCTGCGCCTGGATGTTGGGAAGCACGCCGCCCTCCGCGATCGTGACGCCGCCCAGCAGCGTGTTCAGCTCCTCGTCGTTGCGCACCGCGAGCTGGATGTGCCGCGGCGCGATGCGCAGCTTCTTATTGTCGCGGCACGCGTTGCCCGCCAGCTCCAGCACCTCCGCGCACAGATACTCGAGGACCGCCGTCAGGTACACCGCGGCTCCGGAGCCGATGCGCGGCGCGTAGTTACCCTTCCGCAGGAGACGCGCGACGCGGCCGACGGGGAACTGCAGCCCCGCGCGCGACGAACGCGACACGGAGGACGCCTTGGTCTTCGGCGCAGCGACCAGCTTCTTACCGCGGCCAGACATGATGGGATCTCTCTGGGGGAAGAAAAAAATATATATATATATATATTCCTGAGACCCAGATATGGAGTGTGTGTCTCTGTAGTGTACAGTATATTGTAGTGCATTTCTCTGAGACCTCACATGTACAGTGTTAATGTACAGAGCACATTTAGGGCTTATAGAGATAATAAATGATTGGATGTTTCACCATAAGCACATTTGGGTCTTTAAATATGGAAAATTTTAATTTAGTGAAAAAAAAAACGTTACATCCTTATGGATATTATATTTTGTAGTCGTAATTTAAATCTGAATAATTTTCAAATTGTAATAAAAGCATCATCTCAGGAAAATGTTATGGGTTTTCAAACTCAAATATGACTTATGAAACAGGACATAATTTCATACATGTCCAGGACTAAAAGCATGTTTATGCATTTTGGGAGACAATTCAATAGGTCATACATATACACATACACATCTCCCATTATGACAAGATTTTTCTCAACATGCTGTGCCAACAGCAACACATTAATATGCAAATTAGATTCAGTGTATAGATATAATGGGAAAACCAGTTTATGGACATTTTTACACATTGCATCAAATAATTGTTATACATTTCATACCATAGTTGAGAATCATCCTTAAAAGTTTAGTATAAAAAAATAAAAAAAATCCTGAACTAAAAATTGATTTGTGATTTTAAAAAAAAAAAAAAAAAAAAAAAAAAAAAAAGTTGTATAATCATGCCATTTTATTTTTAGAAAAACTGAGTCCTAGTGTCCTCTACAGAGAACATCGAATAAAATATAATAATAAAAAAATGCTCTAAACAATGTAATGACATGAAAAAATGCAGAAAGGTTTTTTTTTTGGGGGGGGTGGGGTGTCTTATATATATATATATATATATAAAGACTGAAGATGGGGTTCTAAGACAACTGGTTTTAAGACACTTTTGAACGGTTCTGATTCACTTCAAACACTGGCTACTGTAAATATCCACAGAGTTAATGACAAACTAAAGTCTGATTTAAATACACTAATCAAAAGTGAATTAAACACCATAAACTCACCTGATGAAGACACTCCTCAAACAAAGAACAGCAGTGACGTCGTCTGACTCTTAGCCGAGGGGCTTGTGTTTTATACCAGAGCTTGATTAATCCTCATCTGTGTTAATGAGCCGGTGGACAATCAGCTGTTTGAGTTAATTAAGCAATCAGAGTGAGTCTCAATTTTAATGCATCTACATAATTATAAAGCCAGCTATTTGCATATAAGCTTGTTTATATTATTAGGTAATATTTAAATGTTTATTAGTCATTTAGCAGATGCGTTTATACAAAGTGATTTATGATAGAAGCAATTAAAATTGATAAAAGAGCAATAATATATAAGTACTGTGACAAGGGCTCTTTTAATATAATAAATAAAACAAATATATCAAATAGAATTAGATTTAGAGGATGAATATAATATTTATCAATTTCAGTATTTTGAATTTGATGCAGGCAGGGATTTATTTGAATATTGCTTTAATATTTGCGTCTATAATGCACTGTACTTTAATATTGAGTCGTTTTAGGAAGTCATTCAAATATGAATATAATGTTAAACAGTGTATTCGTTTCATGATTCTTTTATTATGATTATTAATCACAGGTTTAGTAACTTTTTTTTTATTATGCAACAAAATAACAATAAATACTGCATAAATCATAAGAATCACACCATGAAGATGCAATAGAGTTATTAGAGATTCTTCAAGAGTTTACATACACGTCAGAAATATTCATGAAAACAAAAAATGAAGGAGTTTTCTTTGAAAATATACATTTATGAATGTAAAATTTGGCAAAAAATAGCAATAAATTAATAATAAATTTAAAGTGAGACGGGTCTAGATTCAAAGAGTAATCAATAATAATAATAATAATAATAATTTACATTTATGAATGTAAAATTTTGCATGAAATATGAATAAATGAATAATAAATTTATAGTGAGACGGGTCTAGATTCAAAGAGTAACCAAAAATAATAATAATAATAATAATTTACATTTATGAATGTAAAATTTGGCCAGAAATAGCAATAAATTAATAATAAATTTAAAGTGAGAGGTGTCTAGATTCAAAGAGTAACCAAAAAATTAAAAAATTACATTTATGAATATAAAATTTGGCCAGAAATATTAATAAATTAATAATAAATTTAAAGTGAGACGGATCTAGATTCAAAGAGTAACCAAAAATAATAATTATAATAATAATAATTTACATTTATGAATGTAAATTTTGGCCAGAAATAGCAATAAATTAATAATAAATTTAAAGTGAGACGGGTCTAGATTCAAAGAGTAACCAAAAAAATAATAATAATTACATTTATGAATATAAAATTTGGCCAGAAATAGCAATAAATTAATAATAAATTTAAAGTGAGATGGGTCTAGATTCAAAGAGTAACCAAAAATAATAATAATAATTTACATTTATGAATGTAAAATTTGGCATGAAATATTAATAAATTAATAATAAATTTAAAGTGAGATGGGTCTAGATTCAAAGAGTAACCAAAAATAATAATAATAATTTACATTTATGAATGTAAAATTTGGCATGAAATATTAATAAATTAATAATAAATTTAAAGTGAGATGGGTCTAGATTCAAAGACTAACCAAAAAATTAAAAAATTACATTTATGAATATAAATTTTGGCCAGAAATAGCAATAAATTGATAATAAATTTAAAGTGAGACGGGTCTAGATTCAAAGAGTAACCAAAAAATTAAAAAATTACATTTATGAATATAAATTTTGGCCAGAAATAGCAATAAATTGATAATAAATTTAAAGTGAGACGGGTCTAGATTCAAAGAGTAACCAAAAAAAATAAATAAATAATAATTTACATTTATGAATATAAAATTTGGCCAGAAATAGCAATAAATTAATAATAAATTTAAAGTGAGACGGGTCTAGATTCAAAGAGTAACCAAAAAATTATATATATATATTTTTGGTGGGTTATACAGAAGATTGGATATTAATATTTTTTTTCACAAAATTGTAAAAGTCAACCCAGAACACTTCACAATAAACACAGTCCCAAAATAAATAAATTGGGGAAATACTATTATTAAATGTAGCAAGTTTGTAATTTACCGGATAGCAATTATGGATCATTTTAATAGAGACTTTCATAATTTTATTAGATAAGAATTATTTTTGTCGAAGAAGCTGAAAATCTTCCCACTCTGTATCAATAAATATGTTATTCCAGAAACTCACACAAGCAGGTAAAGAAATCTGAGGTTTATTAATAATTAAATGAATGTGTTTGTTGGTTAAGTAACTTGTTTGTGGCTTGGATTCTTCTGTAAACACGTGTTGAGGTCACATGACAGCTGTTTGGATCATGTGATCATTTGTTGTTCACTCATGACTCGTGTGATCAAATGAATCGTGACTCTGTGATCAAGTGAATCATTTGCGTTCAGTGTTCAGTGACTCATTGTGGCTCATTTGATTCAGTGGTGTCAGGAGTCATGACTCATGTGAATCATTTGTGTTCAGTGACTCATTGTGGCTCATTTGATTCAGTGGTGTTATTAGTCATGACTCATGTGAATCATTTTTGTTCAGTGTTCAGTCATGTTCAGTGACTCGTTGTGGCTCATTTGATTCAGTGGTGTCAGGAGTCATGACTCATGTGAATCATTTGTGTTCAATGACTCATTTGATTCAGTGGTGTTATTAGTCATGACTCATGTGAATCATTTTTGTTCAGTGTTCAGTCATGTTCAGTGACTCATTGTGGCTCATTTGATTCAGTGGTGTTATTAGTCATGACTCATGTGAATCATTTTTGTTCAGTGTTCAGTCATGTTCAGTGACTCGTTGTGGCTCATTTGATTCAGTGGTGTCAGGAGTCATGACTCATGTGAATCATTTGTGTTCAGTGACTCATTTGATTCAGTGGTGTTATTAGTCATGACTCATGTGAATCATTTTTGTTCAGTGTTCAGTCATGTTCAGTGACTCGTTGTGGCTCATTTGATTCAGTGGTGTCAGGAGTCATGACTCATGTGAATCATTTGTGTTCAATGACTCATTTGATTCAGTGGTGTTATTAGTCATGACTCATGTGAATCATTTTTGTTCAGTCATGTTCAGTGACTCGTTGTGGCTCATTTGATTCAGTGGTGTCAGGAGTCATGACTCATGTGAATCATTTGTGTTCAGTGACTCATTTGATTCAGTGGTGTCAGGAGTCATGACTCATGTGAATCATTTGTGTTCAGTGACTCATTTGATTCAGTGGTGTCAGGAGTCATGACTCATGTGAATCATTTGTGTTCACAGTGATCATACGAGTCGTTGACAGTGAATCATTACAGTGGTCAGTGGCTGGTTTGGGTCAGTAGCGATGATGATGAATCTGCTCGCGGTGTGTGTCGCGCTCGTCGCCGCTCTCGGTGGCTCTCTGTCGGTTCCTCCGCATGAGGAGGTGGCTCGGATGGCCCGGTTCGTGGTCAATAAGTGCGACTGGGCTTCGATGGCGACGATCTCCACTCACGATCCGGTCCGAGGACAGCCGTTCTCCAACGCCTTCTCCATCAGCGACGGGCCCGCGGGGAACGGAACCGGAACCCCGTACCTGTACCTCACACACCTGGAGATCTCGGTGCAGGACCTGCAGGTGCGGATCAATACTGATCAATAATACACAGACAATCCATAACATCTACCATGCTTTTACTGTAGCTACACTACACTAATGTGAACACTGGATAAACTCAGGTTCAGAATTCTTGTTTGATTTTGTTATCATATTAAATATTTTCTCTGGATTGCTCTTTTTATCACTCCATAAATCAGAAAATACTGTCAACAGACAGAATACACATTTTCACCATGTTTTAGGAGTAAAATATTATAGAAATCAGTGTTATGAACAAACCTTCAGAATATAGAGAGGAATAATACTGTAAATTTTTATTACATTTTGAAATTTTGTCCTATTTTGCTCCATAATTTGTCTTTTTTCAGACTACAGGAAATATATATAATGTATATATTTATGTGTATCTTAAAATATATATATGTATATAATTTAAATGTGTATTTTGGATGTTTTCTTTCCACTATGTCTGAAATAAGACATGATATGGAAGCAAAATAGACAAAATGTCAAATGTAAAAATAGATAAAATACCAATAGATAAAGTGTAATAAAATATTAATAGTAAAAAAAAAAAAAATCATGAAATGTATATATATATATGATAAAATATATAAGATAAAATGCACAAAAAAAACATAAACTACCATTAAATAATATTAAATGTTACATACATACATATATTTTTTTTATTGTATTTTGTTTTTATGACTATGTAACACTGATGTGGTTTTATGTAAGTGTGTGACATAAGAGTGATTCAGCACACAACTGTCAGGACGTGACACAGCGATTTCACTTTATCAACATCCAGCAGAACTGAGCGGCTGAAGTTAAAAACATGATCTAATCTGTGTGTGTGTGTGTGTGTGTGTGTGTGACAGGTGAATCCCCAGGCGTCTCTGTCCGTGTCTCTGGCTCAGACCAGCTACTGTAAGAATCACGGATTCGATCCTCAGAGTCCACTGTGTGCCCACATCATCCTGTCGGGCTCCATGGTGGAGGTACAGCACTCTTCTCCTCGTGCGGTGTGAATCAGTGAATCGGTGTGAATCGGTGTGAATCAGTGAATCGGTGTGAATCGGTGTGAATCAGTGAATCGGTGTGAATCAGTGAATCGGTGTGAATCGGTGTGAATCAGTGAATCGGTGTGAATCAGTGATAGTGTGACAGTGAATCGGTGTGAATCAGTGACAGTGAATCGGTGTGAATCAGTGATGGTGTGACAGTGAATCGGTGTGAATCAATGACAGTGAATCGGTGTGAATCAGTGATGGTGTGACAATGAATCGGTGTGAATCAGTGACGGTGTGACAGTGAATCGGTGTGAATCAGTGACGGTGTGACTGAATCGGTGTGAATCAGTGACGGTGTGACTGAATCGGTGTGAATCAGTGACGGTGTGACAGTGAATAGGTGTGAATCAGTGACGGTGTGACAGTGAATCGGTGTGAATCAGTGATGGTGTGACAGTGAATTGGTGTGAATCAGTGACTGTGAATCGGTGTGAATCAGTGACGGTGTGACAATGAATCGGTGTGAATCAGTGATGGTGTGACAGTGAATTGGTGTGAATCAGTGACAGTGTGACTGTGAATCGGTGTGAATCAGTGACGGTGTGACAATGAATCAGTGTGAATCAGTGATGGTGTGACAGTGAATCAGTGTGAATCAGTGATGGTGTGACTGAATCGGTGTGAATCAGTGATGGTGAATCGGTGTGAATCAGTGATGGTGTGAATCAGTGTGAATCAGTGATGGTGTGACAGTGAATCGGAGTGAATCAGTGATGGTGAATCGGTGTGAATCAGTGATGGTGTGAATCAGTGATGGTGTGACAGTGAATCAGTGTGAATCAGTGATGGTGTGAATCGGTGTAAATCAGTGATGGTGAATCGCTGTGAATCAGTGATGGTGTGAATCAGTGATGGTGTGACAGTGAATCAGTGTGAATCAGTGATGGTGAATCGGTTTGAATCAGTGATGGTGTGAATCAGTGATGGTGTGACAGTGAATCGGAGTGAATCAGTGATGGTGAATCGCTGTGAATCAGTGATGGTGTGACAGTGAATCAGTGTGAATCAGTGATGGTGAATCGCTGTGAATCAGTGATGGTGTGAATCAGTGATGGTGTGACAGTGAATCGGAGTGAATCAGTGATGGTGAATCGGTGTGAATCAGTGATGGTGTGAATCAGTGATGGTGTGACAGTGAATCAGTGTGAATCAGTGATGGTGTGAATCGGTGTAAATCAGTGATGGTGAATCGGTGTGAATCAGTGATGGTGTGACAGTGAATTGGTGTGAATCAGTGACTGTGAATCGGTGTGAATCAGTGACGGTGTGACAATGAATCGGTGTGAATCAGTGATGGTGTGACAGTGAATTGGTGTGAATCAGTGACAGTGTGACTGTGAATCGGTGTGAATCAGTGACGGTGTGACAATGAATCAGTGTGAATCAGTGATGGTGTGACTGAATCGGTGTGAATCAGTGATGGTGAATCGGTGTGAATCAGTGATGGTGTGAATCAGTGTGAATCAGTGATGGTGTGAATCAGTGATGGTGTGACAGTGAATCAGTGATGGTGTGAATCAGTGATGGTGTGACAGTGAATCGGTGTGAATCAGTGATGGTGTGACAGTGAATCAGTGTGAATCAGTGATGGTGTGAATCGGTGTAAATCAGTGAAGGTGAATCGGTGTGAATCAGTGATGGTGTGAATCAGTGATGGTGTGAATCGGTGTAAATCAGTGAAGGTGAATCGGTGTGAATCAGTGATGGTGTGAATCAGTGATGGTGTGACAGTGAATCAGTGTGAATCAGTGATGGTGAATCGGTTTGAATCAGTGATGGTGTGAATCGGTGACGGTGAATCGGTGTGAATCAGTGACGGTATGACGGTCTGTTTCAGGTGAACGGCAGCGAGGCGTCGGTGGCTAAAGCCGCTCTGTTCAGCAGACACCCAGAGATGATCGACTGGCCCACCGACCACAGCTGGTTCTTCGCTAAGATGAACATCACACAGGTCTGGGTGCTCGATTACTTCGGCGGAGTGAAAACCGTCACGCCGGAGGAGTATTACCGAGCCACTCCGTACCGGAAACACAGCGGTGAGTCCAGCAGACGCGATCGAGCTTCACTTATATGACTCAGTTCCATTCAGTCAGTGTGAATCAGCACTAAACTCACTTTATATATTTGCTCTGAAATCATTTAACTCCTATGCTGCACTGAAAATCCTTTAGCTCATTTGGTGTTTCTTTTACAGAGTAGCTTATGAATCTCTCATATTATCACCAAATATTGGATTCATTTTTTATCAGTTTGTTTTCTTTCAATCAGCACAGCTTTTGTGTTTGTTTTTGGATCTGATTGATTGTAGGCTGCATTGATTTGAGCATGCATCTCAGTTTTTGAGCAAAAAATAATAATTTTGGTAATATTCAGGTTTTTTAATGAAAAAGCATTATTTGTGGATAATTTTGGTAATATTCAGGTTTTTTAATGAAAAAGCATTATTTGTGGATAATTTTGGTAATATTCAGGTTTTTTAATGAAAAAGCATTATTTGTGGATAATTTTGGTAATATTCAGTTTTTTTATTATAAAGCATTATTTGTGGATAATTTTGGTAATATTCTTTTTTTATATTAAAAAGCATTATTTGTGGATAATTTTGGTAATATTCAGTTTTTTTTATTAAAAAACATTATTTGTGGATAATTTTGGTAATATTCAGTTTTTTTTATTAAAAAGCATTATTTGTGGATAATTTTGGTAATATTCTTTTTTTATATTAAAAAGCATTATTTGTGGATAATTTTGGTAATATTCAGTTTTTTTTATTAAAAAACATTATTTGTGGATAATTTTGGTAATATTCAGTTTTTTTTATTAAAAAACATTATTTGTGGATAATTTTGGTAATATTCAGTTTTTTTTATTAAAAAACATTATTTGTGGATAATTTTGGTAATATTCAGTTTTTTTTTCAATTAAAAAGCATTATTTGTGGATAATTTTGGTAATATTCAGGTTTTTTTATTAAAAAGCATTATTTTTGGATAATTTTGGTAATATTCATTTTTTTTTCAAGTAAAAAGCATTATTTGTGGATAATTTTGGTAATATTCAGGTTTTTTATTAAAAAGCATTATTTGTGGATAATTTTGGTAATATTCAGTGTTTTTTTCAATTAAAAAACATTATTTGTGGATAATTTTGGTAATATTCAGTTTTTTTTCAAGTAAAAAGCATTATTTGTGGATAATTTTGATAATATTCAGGTTTATTTAAATTAAAAAGCATTATTTGTGGGTAATTTTGGTAATATTCAGGTTTTTGAATAAAAAGCATTATTTGTGGATAATTTTGGTAATATTCAGGTTTTTTATTAAAAAGCATTATTTGTGGATAATTTTGGTAATATTCAGTTTTTTTTAATTAAAAAGCATTATTTGTGGATAATTTTGGTAATATTCAGGTTTTTCAATTAAAAATCATTATTTGTGGATAATTTTGGTAATATTCAGGTTTTTTTAAATTAAAAAGCATTATTTGTGGATAATTTTGGTAATATTCAGGTTTTTCAATTAAAAAGCATTATTTGTGGATAATTTTGGTAATATTCAGTTTTTTTTCAATTAAAAAACATTATTTGTGGATAATTTTGGTAATATTCAGTTTTTTTTAATTAAAAAGCATTATTTGTGGGTAATTTTGGTAATATTCAGGTTTTTCAATTAAAAAGCATTATTTGTGGATAATTTTGGTAATATTCAGGTTTTTTATTAAAAAGCATTATTTGTGGATAATTTTGGTAATATTCAGTGTTTTTTTCAATTAAAAAACATTATTTGTGGATAATTTTGGTAATATTCAGTTTTTTTTAATTAAAAAGCATTATTTGTGGATAATTTTGGTAATATTCAGGTTTTTCAATTAAAAATCATTATTTGTGGATAATTTTGGTAATATTCAGGTTTTTTTAAATTAAAAAGCATTATTTGTGGATAATTTTGGTAATATTCAGGTTTTTCAATTAAAAATCATTATTTGTGGATAATTTTGGTAATATTCAGGTTTTTTTAAATTAAAAAGCATTATTTGTGGATAATTTTGGTAATATTCAGTGTTTTTTTCAATTAAAAAACATTATTTGTGGATAATTTTGGTAATATTCAGTTTTTTTTAATTAAAAAGCATTATTTGTGGATAATTTTGGTAATATTCAGGTTTTTCAATTAAAAATCATTATTTGTGGATAATTTTGGTAATATTCAGGTTTTTTTAAATTAAAAAGCATTATTTGTGGATAATTTTGGTAATATTCAGGTTTTTCAATTAAAAATCATTATTTGTGGATAATTTTGGTAATATTCTTTTTTTAAATTAAAAACCATTATTTGTGGATAATTTTGGTAATATTCTTTTTTTATATTAAAAAGCATTATTTGTGGATAATTTTGGTAATATTCAGGTTTTTTAATGAAAAATCATTATTTGTGGGTGATTTTGGTAATATTCAGGTTTTTTATTAAAAATCATTATTTGTGGATAATTTTGGTAATATTCTTGTTTTATATTAAAAATCATTATTTGTGGGTAATTTTGGTAATATTCAGGTTTTTGAATAAAAACATTATTTGTGTATAATAAAAACGGAGGTGCATAAGCTGAGATTAATGATGATCAGTCAGTTCCAAAAAGAAACACAACACCTGCACAGATTGAAAGAATGCAATATTTGGTAATAATGTAGCATAAAAAGAGATTTCCAAGCAATTTTTTGTAGGCTGGTCATTTTTGAACAGGAACACCACAAGTGTATCAAGGCTGGGGAAAAATACATAAATGATCAAAACAAATTGGGAAGTTGTTATATAGTAAGTTTTAGTCCAATGTGATAACATTAACTAGCAGTAAAATGACCCGAACAAACATGATGGTTAAACAGTTGATCAGATGAAGCTTCGTTTCAAGTAAAATACATACTTTTTTTTTGCTAAATCATTTGGGCAGACTGGACGGATTTCTGAGTGAACGATTCACTGAATCAGAGTTTTGAATCGATTCACTGAATCAGAGTTTTGAATCGATTCACTGAATCAGAGTTTTGAATCGATTCACTGAATCAGAGTTTTGAATCGATTCACTGAATCAGTTCAGAAACACATGCAGTTATCGTCTCCTCACAAGCAATATAGTACTGAATATACTGTTTATATGAGCGTTGAGCGCAGCTGTTATCAGTCAGAAGCAGACGCTGTGGTGAACGTCACGTGACTCAGTGTGTGTGTGTGTGTGTGTGTTTCTACAGGAAGTGACACGCTGTAATCCTGGTGAACCGGATCAGAATCACTGATGGAGTGATTCAGAAGAGACTCGGATTGATGAATGTTTCTCAGGTTGATGCTGTTTGAATCGTGTGTGTGTGTGTGTGTGTGTGTGTGACGTATTAATCACATATTGTTAATTTCTCCAGCATCATGTGTAAATCTAGTTACTACAGTTTCTGTAAGCATTTTGTAAAATGCTTCCGAATGATTTTTGCAGTTTGCACAAGCACAAAATCAGATTGAAATCTTACGAAAGATTCGCGTGTGTCGCTCATAAATGTTCAATTTGGTGCCCTTACCCCTAATCTTTGACCTCTGACCCCTGTAGCAGAAGATTTTGCTTGTATTTTATAGTCGATCTGTGTTCTTACGCACATCTGACGTCTCCCAGTCCTATAAAATCACACAGACGCCAGTCAAACGATATTTACTCAGTGATTATTTTTCTAATGCTGATGTGTATTTTTAATAAGGATTGTTTTGTCATGATGCAGTGAAATAAAGAGCTGATCTTTGATTGGATTGTTTTTGTCTCTCGTTCTGTTAATCGCTCATACACTATATTGACAAAAGTATTGGCACCCCTTCTAATGAACTACTTTAGTAATTTCTATGAGTACAAATCTTAATGTTAAAGCATATAATGATATTCTAGGAAATTGTGTGCTTCTAATATTATAGCAACAGTTTGGACTCTTTTCTATTCTAACATGACAATGTCTCTGTGTATAAGACAAGGTTCAAAAACTCATCACCAAACACCAATGACTTGTACATATGGGTTCAGTCATTTTAGACACTTACAAAACTGTTGAACAGAGATGAAATACAATTATTAAATACATGAATTATGTTTCCATCGTTGTTGCCACAGATTTGGAAGTGCATCTGTTCTAAAGAAGGGGGTGCCAATACTTTTGTCTCTATAGTGTATGTACAAGTCATTGGTGTTTGGTGATGAGTTTTTGGCTCAAGGTCTGCATTTACAGTCACACCAGAGGTGTTAAACTGGGATTAGGACTTGGTTTTATGCAGACCAGTCAAGTTCTTCCACACTGACTCAATCAATCATTTTCTTTTTGAACCTTGTCTTATACACAGAGACATTGTCATGTTAGAATAGAAAAGAGTCCAAACTGTTGCTATAATATTAGAAGCACACAATTTCCTAGAATATCATTATATGCTTTAACATTAAGATTTGTACTCATAGAAATTACTAAAGTAGTCAAACCTGTTCATTAGAAGGGGTGCCAATACCTTTGGCAATATAGTGTATCTTTATCTGAGTAGGCCGCGCGCGAGTGAGTGTGTGTCTGTGTGTGTGTGTCTGTGTGTGTGTGTGTCTGTCTGTGTGTCTTCAGTGTGTGTGTGTGTGTGTGTGTGTGTGTGTGTCAGTAGGTGGGTTGTGTCTGTATGTACAGGTGGAGCTCGAGGAGCCACTTCCTGTCAGAAAACAGATCTCGAGCTTGGCGTGTCACACACACACTCACACACACACTCGTGCGTCTCGAACCTGCGGCCCATCAGACGACAGACACACACAGACAGACAGAGGGATAATGATGGCGTGGAGAGGAGCGTCGGCTGTGGTCATCCTGCTGTCCATCACACCTGCTTCAGGTACGTGTGTGTGTGTGTGTGTGTGTGTGTGTTGAGACGCGTCCGCTGGAGGAGTTGAAGGAAGCCTGCCATCTTTGTTCGAGGGTTGTTGTTTCCTCCAGTCTAAAGATTGAGTATCAGCTCAGAGAATCCTCTCAGAAGCTCTTCTCAGACGAGTCCGGCGTTTGACCTTTGGCCTCCTGAGGTCACAGGCCGTCCACTGCTGACCTGAGCTGGGGTCACAGGGGTCGTGTCTCTATCGTCCGCCGTATGCCTTCCTTTCGCTCCATAATCGAATATGTCGAGCGATTCAGATTTAATTATTACTCAGAATTATTTTTTTAAATCTAATAAAAAAAAATAAAAAATTAATAAAAAATAAAAAGTTATAAAGAACAAATTACAGTCAGCATCAGTATGAAAATGACCGACTGTCATGTTTTGTTTTTAATAATAATAATAATAATAATAATAGTTAAACTGATGTATTTCACTATTTTAGTCTTATATAGTGTTATTGTTTGACTCGTGTTATTCGCTTTATTGTCTTGTTGCATTAAAAAAATAAAATTATTCCCCACATTTTATATTTATCTGATGTCAATTTAATAATACATCAAATGTTTTAAAATACATATTTTTGTACATTTTGCATTCAATTAATTTTAATTCTTAATATTTACAGAACATTTCTCCAGGAAACGTTTAATCTAGAACACGAGTGAAAATATCTCCACGATTATTATTATTATTATTTTTATTTGATTGTATATGTTTTAATAATCACGAGTAATATTACTTTGATTGAATCTAAAGCTGCTCTGAAACACAGATTGTGAAAAGCGGCGTACAAATAAAAATGATTTGATAAAGACATAAACTCTGCGACGATGTCAAAGAACTTTAAAGTTTCATCATAAACAGATTTTGCTGATTTTGAGTGTTTATGGTTTATTATAAAAGCTGAAACATCAGAACAAGCGTATGCTTCTCTGAATGATGAATAGACTCTAATAACCTGCTTCTGTTTCATAAAGCAGCTTCAGTCAACAGCAGACGAACAAAAGCTGGTTTTCTGGGGTTTGTGTGTCTCTCGGCTCGAGCAGAAGACTGTTTGAAACGCTGAGATCAGATCAGATCAGTTTCCACTGAAACACTCCAGTCCTCATATTATTGAGTGATGAACCTCCTGAGCCATTCATGATTTTCCACAAACACACACACACACACACACACACACACACACACACACACACACACACACAC